>LR738712.1:318262495-318332984 GCA_902687465.1 Secale cereale | reverse complement strand
CCCCCCCCCCCCCGCCGGCTGGAACGCTGATTTTTATATAATTTTTCTGGATTTTTCCTGACAGTTCTCGTAATGTGAAAACCTGAAATACAAAAACAGCTGAAAACAGAAACTGGCACTGGGGTGCACTGGATTAGTAGGTTAGTCCAAATATGATCAAAAGTGTATGGAAGTGTATGAATATCATAGCAATATCACCCAAAAGTGGCATGGAGCAAGCAGAAATTATAGATACGTTTTGGACGTATCAACGTCCCCAAGCTTAATTCCTGCTCGTCCTCGAGTACGTAAATGATAACAAGAATAATTTCTGTGGTGACATGCTATTAACCATATAGGACCTTTTATAGTCATATGACAAAAGCTTACTGAGACAATGATTCTATAGTAATTAATTTTCCTCATGAGAAAATCAGAAAGGACTGAAAGTTTTACAACATGACATTGAAGCATCAAATAGATTTGCAATGAACATGATGTGCAAATATGATAAAGTGATATCTAGCTTGCCCCCTTTAGTGAAGCAAAACATAAATGCAGGGGCACCTTCAAGGTTTAAGTGATGACTAGATACAATGATTTCAAAATAAATGATATCACAATCATGCAAAAGACAATGCTACTTTGGAACAATGCACATTACACTTAGAATGACAATCATGCTCTCAGTAGTTGGTGCTTGAAGAAAGAGGGTGGACACTCAAAAAGTAAAAGAATGGTTATGTGCTAGAGCTTTTTATTTTGAAAACATAGAAGCAATTTTGTCAACGGTAGTAGTACTTCATATGTGTCATGCATAAGTAATCCTATAAGTTGCAAGCCTCATGCATCGAATACCAATAGTGCTCGCACCTTGTCCTAATTAGCTCGGATTTCCATGGGTTATCATTGCATTACATATGTTTCAACCAAGTGTCACAAAGGGGTACCTCTATGCCACCTGTACAAAGGTCCAAGGAGATAAATCGCATTTGATTTCTTGTTTTTGATAGATCTCAACTTGAGGACATCCATACTGGGACAACATAGAAAATAGATGATGGACTCCTCTTTAATGCATAAGCATATTCTCATAAGAAATTAAGGATTAATGTCCAAGCTAAAACTTCCACCATGATGCATGGCTTTGGTTGGCGGCCCAATGTTCTTCTCTAACAATATGCATACTCATACAACCCATGGCAAATCACCCTTACTTCAGACAAGACGAACATGCATAGCAACTCACATGATATTCAACAAAAGTGTGACAGTTGATGGCGTCCCCAGAAACATGGTTACCGCTCAGCAAGCAACTTATAAGAAATAAGATACATAAGCAACATATTCTTTACCACAATAGTTTTTAAGATACTTTCCCATGAGATATGTATTGCAAAGTTAGTCTGCTTAGTACAGGTGGAGGTTAGCAAAAGACTGGGAGCGACCAACTAAGAGAGCAATGATGGTCATAATCATGCAGAGCGACAAAGCAACATTGAATCAGGCATGGTAGTTATATCGCTACTCAGAAATAAAAGATCATCAAGGCTTGACAAACTTTCTTTACAGTCTTAAATATGCGTGAGCATACGCCAAGTCAATCAAAATAAATTCTCGAAGGAAGATATTACTAAACCATACCACATCATAGGCAAACAAATCATGTTGGTACTCCAATAACACATTGGGAATCTCCCAGCTATTTGAGACTAACCACAAGAAAACCTGAACTTCTAAGCGCCATTATGCACGTAGCATCTTTATCATAGACATATTAACCAATGCAACGGAAGCAAACTCTCTTAATAAGATAAGCATGATAATTAAAGAGAGTTCAAGCAACCAACTAAACAAAAGCTCTTTGAAAAGATAAGCATGAATACTAAGAGCTGAACATGATAGTAGCTATTAAAAGACAAAGAACACACACAGCAAAGATAGACATGAAAATTCTATGTTATGTTCTAGGTAGAAGTGGAGCGTGTTTCTCTCCCACATAAAGAACGCTGAGTTCCGACTCGTTATGAAAAACTAAAAAGAAAACTAAAAGCAAGACGCTCTGTCGGGGGAAACTGTCCACCACGAACACCTATGGGACCGGAGCCCCTTGTTCTAGCGGTAAGGCAGCGGAGGGAGCACAAAGAGCAGATCGTAGAACACAAGCGGGCAGTTTACCCAGGTTCGGGCCGCGATGGACGCGTAAGACCCTACTCCTGCTTGGTTTGTATTGAGTTTGGGAGCTCGGGAGCTTGAAGAACTAGCTACACCGAGCGAGAGAGCTATCTAGGTTCCGAACCCGTTCTACGTTGTGCATGGGCCTCCTTTTATAGCTCAAGGGGTCACCGACAGGTGTCAACGTAGGAGAAAGGGGTAAAAATGTAACTTTGGTGGTAGTTGTAACAGTGCGGGAACAGTGGATGAACAGTGGATGAACAGTGGTCACCACCTACTTTGACAGTGGGGGACAAGAGCATTAAATGCCCGTCGCCGTCGACCCCAAAAGCGCCCGCCCTTGCGTCTCCGTTTGCCACGGCTGTAGTTTCGTCACCGTGGGGTGCCACCGTGTCCCCCAGGCTGCACAGCCATCCGCCGCGCGTCCCTGGAATGGCCCCAGGGCGACGCGTGGGCCGATGAGCTGGAGCGCGGGCACACAGTGCAGACTTCCCCCGGCAAGCACCTTGCCGGGGGCTTGATCTTGTCGGGCCGGGAAGCTTGTCGCTCCCCGGGTCTTGCCAGGGCGCAGGGTGCGCCGAGGCGTGTCTTCTAAGAGGCAATCTTCTGATCTTCCTGGCAAGCTCCTCTTGCCAGGGTCTTGAGTTAATGAGGTAATCTTGAGCCTGGGACGGCCTTCCCGGCAAGCTCCACTTGCCGGGGCCTTGATCTTCTGTCTTGTATACTT
Organism: Secale cereale; assembly: GCA_902687465.1. Lineage (NCBI taxonomy): Eukaryota > Viridiplantae > Streptophyta > Magnoliopsida > Poales > Poaceae > Secale > Secale cereale. The sequence goes on along the minus strand of LR738712.1, from coordinate 318,330,103 downwards.
TGTTTTTGAATGGCTTAAATAAGGATCAGAGAGGTTTCCGGCAAGCACGTGGTAGACCCTGCCGCGGGAAGCTGCTACTGCCCGTGCACAAGTTGGGGTACTAAGGTACCCCTACCTTAGTACACCGACAGGAGCCCCCGGGCCCGGGCCACACACGGTGCCGAGCGCTGTTGGGCCAGGCCCAAAACAGTGCACGGGCACGCGCGGCCCATGGCGAGCCGTAATTCCCCTTCCGCATCCGCCGCGTCCCTCCCTAACGGCACGCGTCGATTGCGGCGTCGTGGGAGAGAACGTGGCCACGTTCTTTAATGGGAAATGCGGAGCGTCCCCCGCTTCCCCCTTAAAAGCAGAGGAAGCAGGGGCAGTTACCTTACTTCGTCTTCATTGCTTCTTCCACCTCCAGAAATCCCCCTCTGCGCCCCGCCTCCTCATCTGCTCCGCCCTCTTCCGCATCCGCGGCGCCGTCGAGCTTCTCGCCCCCTTCCTCCGCCGCCTCCGCCATGGCCCCGAAGGCCGAGAAGGCGAAAGCGGAGAAGACCAAGAGGGAGAAATCCGAGCAGGCGGCGAAGCTTGTCGCCCTGCGGAAGAGGAACATCGTCTTCGCGCCGAGGCTCAGCGCAAGGGAGCTCTGGAACAAGTACTATCTGTTTTGGGCCAAGAAGACCAAGGCGCACCCCCGCACCCGAGTCTACCCGGCCGCCGCCAGAGATCTGTACCCCAGCGGGTATTTCTTCTTTGCTGTCTTCTTCCACTGCGGCCTGTGTCCCCCATTCTCTGAATTTTTCTGCGATATCATGAATACATACAACCTCCATCTCTTAGACTTCACCCCCAACGCCATCCTCACGATGGCGGTTTTCGCACATCTGTGCGAAAACTACATAGGGATCTATCCAAACGTAGCGCTCTTTAGGCATTTCTTCATGCCTAGAGCAGAGGCCGGCGCCCCCCTCTCCGGAGGTATTTCTTGGGTCTTCCGCTTGAACAAGAAGGAGTCGTATCTGAAAGGAGAGCTCCACGGCAAGTGGGAGGAGTGGCGCGCGGATTGGTGCTGGATAGTGGAGGACGAGCCGCAGCCTTTCACTGCGCCGCGCACAACACCTATAGTGCGCGGCAGGGACTGGAGTGATTTGGCCGCAGATGACATCAAACTCAACGCTGCCCTTGTTAGGATTCTTCATCTCCGGGTAGCCAAGTTGACCATCGGAGAGGTAGGAGCAGACTTCCTCCGCCGCCGCATTGCTCCTTTACAGGAAAGGAAAAGGCCAGCATGGGAGTTTGGCAATGCGGCGGACATAATGAGGTTGCGCCCGTGGCTGAATTACAACTTCACGGCGCTGGAGCTGAAGGGGATGCTCCGGGAGCTTTTCAAGCACGACCCGGCCCACCCGGAGTGGTTTAGACCTCCCCGGGGAGTAGTACCACTATGCAACAGCACCGCCCGGGACGCATTGCGCGCAATGATGCCTGCGTGCGATTCTCATGGCGTCAACCCCACTTGGATAGTGCCCAAGCCGGACGCCATCATGAGCTTCTTAGATAACTTGGTGGAGGTGCCGAAGAACTCCGAGGAGATCAAGGGTCTCACCCGGGCCACCACAGATCGAGAGATTGCTTATATTGCTACCCGGGTGGAAGAGGCCGCCGCAGCTGCAGCGGTAGGAGACTTCGGGTTCACCGTTGAAGAGGCAGAGGCCGAGGACGCGTCGTGCCAGGCCGAGGAGGCAGAGATCCGGAGACTTCTCAAACTTCCGCCCGACGAGCTCGCCGGAGTCCCCTCACTGAGGCACGCCGGGATCCCCGGGGTTGTGAGCGAGGCCGCGGCAAGAGGTGAGGTTGCCGGAGGAAGCAGAGGTGCCGGAGGGAGCGGAGCCACCGGAAGGAGCAAGGCCGCGGGGCAGGGTGCTGGGCCCAGCGAGCCCACCGAGGAGGAGGAGGAGGAGGACGCCGGAGCCGATGAGGATACTGGAGGATCTCTGGGGCTCGACGACGACGTCTCCTCGTCCTCGGAGAGCTCCCCTCCCCGGGCAAGTCCCAAGCGGACACCGCCGAAGCGCCTCCGCAAGGCGGCTACGGCGATGAGGACGCAGGCGCCCCGAGAGCAGCCCGCTCGCCAGGCGGCGCGCGCCACCAGAGCCAGCCAGACCACGACGGAGGCGCCCCGCGCACCAGTGCCAAGCGGAGGAGGAGCCTCCTAGAGCGGAGCGGCTGCTCCGCCTGCTCCCCGGGCCTCGGCGCCAACAGAGGCTGGGTCTTCGCAGCCCCCAGCCCCGGGGACCGCCAAGCGCCCGAGGGAGCCTTCTCCTCCCGCTCCTCGCGCGGAAGCGCCTCAGGTGGAGTTCGACTTCTCCGCCCTGAGCGTTGACGACGACGAGGAACAGGAGTAAGCACTTGTGTTTTGTAGCTTCTTCAATTCTATCTCGATTCTTTCTTTGATGATTCTGATTTTGCTTCTTGCTTTGACTTCAGGACCCTGGCCCAGCGAGCGGCGAAGAAGGCCAAGGTTCCCGTGGTGGTGGTCGAGGACGACTCGCCCGTCGTGGCGACAGGGGACGTGCCGGCGACGAACTTGACGGACCCAACCGCTGCTCCGAGGAGCAGCCCCCAGCGTAAGTCTGGTCTTGAGGTGTTTGCTCGTCGGGCGCACTTGAGGTCTTTGCCTTGTACTAACATCTCATTGCTCCGTTTGTCTTGCTTGTCTTGTGCAGAGGTGGAGCCGCAGCCACAGGAGCGCCCGGAGACTACTCCCGAGGAGCCGCAGGCGCCGCCATCCCCGCCAAGGGCGAACTCCCCGGCGAGGGAGAGCGCTCCGCCAAGGGCGGGTACTCCGCCAAGGGCGAGTACCCCGCCAAGGGCGAGCAGCCCGGCGAGGGCGGCCACCCCGCCAAGGGTGAACTCCCCGGCGAGGGAGCCAGTTGTCGACAAAATCCGCGAAGGTAAGTCTCGCAACCTTGTCTTCGTGAACTTGTCTTTTTTGGATATTTGCTTGAACCTTTTCTTTTCTTTTTCTTCTTCTTCTAGATCCTCCCGCGCCATACCGGATGGAGACCGAGGTCATCGGCGAGGAAGGCGCGCAGGGCGACGACGGCAACGCCCCTGTCGTCGAAGACATGGCAGGAGCCGACGAGCCTGCGGCTGAGGAGACTGCCCCGACTGCGGACGCAGCGGCCGGGGAGGGGGACGGCGGCCATACTGCCGGCCCGGAGGCGGCAGGAGTGTCCAGCGCTGCGCCGGCCGCCGATCCCTCCGCCGGCGAGGAGCAGCCGGGCTTCTACCTTGAGGCCCCCAATGGCGTCTTCATACAAGTGCCGTGGGGGTCTTCGTCGCGAGCCCCCGAGGAGGGAGAGGCCTTTGATGGAGAGGTCCTCGCTTCCGCGGGGTTGAAGATCGTCGAAGCGCCTGGCGGGAGTGACGAGCCCGAGGAGGAGAAACTGCTTCACCGGCTCCTGGCCCTTTACCGGGCCAGGCAGGCGAAACTAGAGTCTCGGGAAGTCCTCGCCGCCAAGGCTGCAGCAGAGTTGGAGAAGCGCGCTGCTGAACTCCGCACCGCCAACCAGGCTGCCCTCCGCGACTTGGCGGAGGAGCGCGAGAGGCTTGCCGGAGAGCAGCAGGAGTTCCTCCTAGAGAAAGCAGAGGCCGAGGAGCAGCAGCGTCTTGTCGGTGAAGAGCTGTCCCGGCGAGAAGGAGAGCTCACCCAACGGAAGGTCGACCTCGACGCTCACGAGGAAGACCTTACCGCCCGGGAGCAGGCCCTTGGCGGAGAACTAAAGGAAGCGAAGGCCGCCGCTGCCACCGCGGAGACCGCCAAGAAGGACCTCGAGGCTAAGGTGGCGCAGCTGGAGGAGTTCCTGAAGGCGAGCACGGAGAGGGTCACCGCGCTCAACCTAGAGCGCGAGAAGGACGCCCACAATAACTCTGAACTCCAGGTACGCCTCTCCAAGCAAGGCGACGAGCTCAAGGCCGCCAAGGATTCAATTGCAGATCTGGAGCTGAAAGTCTCTACGCTAAAAGATTCACTCGACGCCGTCCGGGACCGCGAAACCAAGCTGAAGGACGAGCTCCGCAAGGAGCGAGGCCTGGTGGAGAGCGCCGTTACTTCAGCTAACAACTTCCGCCAGACCGTCGAGGTATGGACTGAAGATCTGGTGGCTTCTGCTGGCAACATCGACAAGGAGCTGATGGCGCAGAGGGTTGAGCATCTCATATACTCTCCGGATCCAAATCTCCCTCACAGCGCCAAGCTCAGTCTTTTCTTCAGGGGGATCGCGCCGGCGCTCGCACGTCTGCAGCAGAGGCTCGCCGCGCAGCTGGCCGAGGAGTCGCGCCAACTCTGCGCGGGAACCCTGGAGCGCGTATTGACCAAGATTGTCTACCGCAACCCTGGTATAAATCTTGTCAACGTTCTCCGCAGCTTGCCGGCCGACGCAGATCAGGAGGCACTGAAGGCGCAGGTCGCCCACATCATCGCCAAGGTGAACAAGATCTCCAGGCGTGAAGGCGACCGCATAGATTAGGCCTCTTCCCTTTTATTTCTTTTGCTGCTGCAAAGTGTGTCATGAACATGAACCTATTAGTGATTGCGACAAGTTATCCCTTGTAATATATTATCTTATTTTGAGCAATCAGTGCAATGTTGTCTCCCTTGCTTTAGTCCTTTACTTTGTATGCTTTCAATCCTACGCTTCTAGGGAACTTGCCGGCAAGGGGCCCTTGCCGCGAGCGCTGAGTGCTGGACTCTGAGCAGCCTGCTGGCTAAGGTCTTACCGGCAAGCAACCTTGCCGCAGCTAGTCACAACACACTTAGCTTGCTGAGCGAACTCGAAAACGAAGCAAGGGCGCGACACTTGTCGCAGCTCACTTAAGTCGTTGAGCGTACTCGAAAACAAGATAAGGGTGCGGCTAGCTACGGGTAGGTTCCTCTGCGCACAGGTTTTCCATACAAAGTGTGGTTGTTCAAGGAAGACAACTAAAACTTTAAAAATTTGAACTGCTCAAATTCTGGTGACTTAGCTTTCATATATTGCTTGCTTCCCCGACAAGGCTTCTCTTTCTTGAACAACACTTGGATCATCCTCCATCTCCTTTCCCCCCGGCAAACTTGTGCGCGAGGAACATTCCTTCTGCATAAGAGGGAAAGAAAAAGAGGAGGGAAAACAAGTATATGGCCTTTCGGCATGCTAATGCTTACCGGGTACGTGTGTTGCACAAGATGCCAAATAATGCATGCGAATTTCGAAGAAAAGCATGGAAAAAGGCAGATAGTGCAAAACACAAAAACTTTACTGATGCACGGGATCTGCGCCCGGCTTTGTACAAAGGGTTACATGCAACAGCGGCAAGGCTTGTACAAAAGGTGGTTGCCGGAGCGGATCACGGCAACCGCGCCTTATGGGTGAAACTTGCGAAGATGCTCTATGTTCCAGGAGTTGCTCACCGGTAAGCCTTCTTCGGTCTCAAGGCGGACAGCTCCGGGCCTTGTGACTTGTCTCACCCGATAAGGGCCTTCCCACTTCGGCGTCAACTTGTTGGAATTCTTGGCGGACTGAACACGCCGAAGAACAAGGTCGCCTTCCTCGAGACTCCTGGCCTTAACCCTGCGGCTATGATAGCGACGCAAGGCTTGCTGGTATCGAGCAGCTCGTACAGCAGCCTGGAGACGTTCCTCCTCGAGGAGCAATGCGTCATCTTGTCGCATTTGCTCTTGCTCGAGCTCATCATAAGCGAGCACCCGAGGAGATCCGTATACGAGTTCCGTGGGGAGAACTGCATCTGCCCCATAGACTAGGGCAAAGGGTGTCTGTCCGGTGGCTCGACTTGGTGTCGTTCTGATTGACCAAAGAGCCGCCGGCAACTCCTCTATCCAGTTTCTTCCGCACCTGCGCAGCCTGTCAAAGGTCCTTGTCTTGAGTCCGTGCAGCACTTCAGCATTTTCCCTCTCCGCTTGACTGTTGCTCCTCGGGTGAGCAACAGAAGCGAAGCAGACCTTGGCGCCAAGGTCTTGGACGTACTGCATGAAGGTGCGACTAGTGAATTGCGTGCCGTTGTCGGTGATGATCCTGTTAGGGATCCCAAAACGGCAAACAATCGACCTGAAGAACCTGACCGCTGACTGTGCTGTCACCTTTCTCACCGGTTCCACTTCTGGCCACTTTGTGAACTTGTCGATTGCAACGTACAAGTACTCAAAGCCCCCGACAGCATGGGGGAAAGGGCCGAGGATATCGAGCCCCCAGACCGAGAAGGGCCAGGACAAAGGGATCGTCTAGAGAGCTTGAGCTGGCTGATGAATTTGCTTAGCATGGAACTGGCACGCTTCACACTTGGTTACTTGTGCAGTTGCGTCTTGGAGGGCTTCTTGCCTAAAGAACCCTTGCCGGAATGCCTTTCCGGCAAGTGCCCTTGCGCCAATGTGGTGGCCACATATGCCTCCGTGTATTTCTGCCAACAGCTTCTGTCCATCTTCTCTGGAAATGCACTTCAACCTGACACCATTGAGTCTTCTTCTGTACAACTCGTTGTCCACGAACTGGTACATACTTGACTGCCTAGTTATCTTCTCTATCTCTTCTGGGTCGTCGGGAAGTTCTCCAGTTTGCAGAAAACGGACGATCTGCTGCGCCCATGCCGGAGCCTGAGGCTCAACGGCAAGGACTAAAGGCATGAGGGCCGCTGCGGGAACCCCAGCTTCTACGGCAAGAACCTCCGGTTCTGCCGGAGCTGATGGTCCCCCGGCAAGCTCGCCGGGGCGAGGCTTGTCGGGAACGATTGCTTCAACTGTACAGACCCTAGGATCTGCAGGAGCAAACTGTTCCTCAGCGTTCTGATCGTTGATCTTGGGGACCTTGGCGGCGGCCTCGGGGAGATCCGCCGGCAAGTAGTCGCCGGAGACCAACTTTCTCTTCTTGTGCTGCCCAATAGATGGTGTAACGGATGGCTGAGTCAACTTGAGCAAGAAGGTCCCTGGTTCCACAGGTAACTTCATTGCAGTGCACTTTGAAAGGCCGTCCGCAATGTCATTCTGAGCTCTTGGAACGTGCTCCATGTGCAGACCTTCAAAGTGTTCTTCAAGCTTCCTCACTTCATCTACATAAGCTTCCATCAAAGGGCTCTGATAACTCTTGTTAACTTGTCGGACCACCAACTGAGAGTCTCCCCGCACAATCAGCTTCTTGATCCCAAGTTCGGCCGCAATCCTGAGGCCGGCAAGCAAGCCCTCATACTCAGCAGTATTGTTTGTCGCTTGCTCCCTGGGAAAGTGCATCTGGATAACATACTTGAGGTGCTCTCCGGTGGGCGCGATGAGTACCACGCCGGCACCGGCGCCTTGCAGCGAGAAGGCACCATCAAAGTACATTACCCATTCACTCGTCGCTTCTTGTACGGGTACACTTGTCTCTGAAACTTCTTCATCGGGCGTTGGGGTCCATTCAGCTATGAATTCTGCCAAAGCTCGGCTCTGGATAGTTGAAGTACTCTCAAACTTGAGACCAAAGCTTGACAGCTCTAGTGCCCACTCGACGATCCTGCCTGTTGCTTCTGGATTGTGCAATATCCTCTTCAACGGAAAGCGAGTGACCACTTTTATCTCGTGTGCTTGGAAGTAATGGCGCAGCTTTCTCGAGGCCATGAGGAGGCCGAAAAGCAACTTTTGCACCCCGGAGTATCTTGATCTAGCCCCCTGCAAGAGGGAACTCACAAAATACACCGGGCGCTGCACCATCTTTCTTCGCAGTTCTCCTTGTTCCTGCGCAAAGTTGTCCTCGTCGGGGCCAGAGCTTGTCGGAGGAGCCCCCTGCTTGTCGCTGGATTCGCTTGCCGGTGGTGCGGGCTCCTCGTCGGCCTCCCTCTCCGCTACTAATGCAGCACTAACCACTTGATTGGTTGCTAGTAGATATAGCAGCAACTTCTCTTGTGGCCTAGGTGCGACAAGTATTGGAGTGGAGGATAGGTACCCTTTCAAGTCTTGCAGCGCTGCCTCCGCTTCGGGAGTCCATTTCATAGGACCTGCCTTCTTCAAGATCTTGAAGAAAGGCAGGGCGCATTCTGCAGACTTTGAAATGAACCTACTGAGGGCAGCCACACAACCTGCAAGTCTTCTTACATCCTTGACGCGCTTCGGGGCTTCGATCTGCTCGATGGCTTTAATTTTGTCGGGGTTGGCTTCAATTCCCCTCTGTGACACAAAGAACCCGAGAAGCTTGCCGGAGGTGACTCCAAAGACGCACTTCTCGGGGTTCAACTTAAGCTGGATCTTGCGCAAATTCTCAAATGTCTCTTCCAAATCTTGGATCAGTGTATCCTTGCTCTTGCTCTTCACCACTATGTCATCCATGTAGGCCTATACATTTCTGTGGATCTGTGGCTCAAAAGCAGTGTAGACTACTCTTGCAAATGTGGAGCCTGCATTCTTCAATCCGAAGGGCATGCGTATGAAGCAATATGTGCCACATGGAGTGATAAATGCAGTCTTCTCTTCATCTTCCTTGGCCATGAAAATCTGGTGGTAGCCTGAATATGCATCAAGGAAGGAGAGCAGCTCACATCCAGCAGTGGAGTCAACAATCTGGTCAATGCGCGGCAAGGGAAATGGATCCTTGGGACATGCTTTATTCACATCGGTGAAGTCGATACACAGTCTCCACTTCCCGTTGGCCTTACGCACGACAACTGGGTTTGCTAACCACGTCGGATGGATCACGCCTCTAACTAGGCCCGCTGCTTCTAGCTTTTTGATCTCTTCGGCAATGAATTCTTGGCGCTCCACGGCTTGCTTTCTGACCTTCTGCTTAACGGGCCGCGCATGAGGACAAACAGCAAGCTTGTGCTCAATCACCTTCCTGGGAACACCGGGGATGTCAGATGGTTGCCATGCAAACACATCGACATTCGCCCGCAGGAAGGCAACGAGCGTGCTTTCCTATTTGCTGTCAAGTGTAGCACTGATGGTGAAGGTACCACCAGTGCCATCCTCCTTGGCGGACACCTTCTTGGTTGCCGGTGGAGCGGCCATCCCCTTCTTGCACTTGCCGGTGGAGCTCGATGGAACGTCCTCGACGGCAGCGCAGCACTCCGAAGAGGTGCGGTTGCCGGAGTGGGTCCCAGAGCACTTGCCGGACCTGGTCTTGGTCTTCTTCCCCCCGGGAGCTTCAGCGGCAAGTGTGTTGCTCTCCGCTGCGGCTGCTGCATCCCGGTATATCTTGTCGGCGCAGATAAGCGCGTCCTTCTTGTCGCCATGGACAAAGATGACGCTTATCGGCCCCGGCATCTTGAGTACATTGTAGGCGTAGTGGGAAGCTGCCATGAACTTGGCGAGGGCAGGACGTCCAAGTATCCCATTGTATGGCAATGGGATATCGGCAACATCGAAGGTTATCCTCTCCGTCCTGAAGTTCAGCTCCCCGCCAAAGGTCACTGGCAGAGTGATCTTCCCCTTGGGCTTGCTCCTTCCCGGGTTTATTCCTTGGAACGAACCGGTCTCTTCGAGCTCGCCATCTGGGATTTGGAGTTTCTTGATCACAGCCGAGGAGATCAAGTTCAGGCCGGCCCCGCCGTCAACCAACATTTTGGTGACCTTGAGGTTGCGGATGGTTGGTGAGACCAACATCGGCAAGCACCCGACCGCAGTGGTGCGGTCAGGGTGATCCTCAAGATCAAAAATGATGGGCGTGCTGGACCATTTGAGGAGCCTGCGCGACTCCACTGGCGGCTCAGCTGCATTTACTTCCCGCACCCACTGCTTGAGTTGGCGGTGGGAAGTATGCAGAGAGGCGCCGCCGTCGACGCACAGGACTTCCGTGGTCTTCTGGAACTCCTGCTCGCTGTTGTCATCTTCCTCCATGTCATCTTCGTCGTCCTCTTCATCCTTGTCGCGGCCCCGGGGAGGTCGATCACCTTGCCGCTGCTTGGCCTTCCCGCGGCGTCCTCCCCGGCCATTTAATGGCCGCTTCTTGTTGGGCTCTCCTCCGCCACCTTGGGCCTTCTCCTTGTCGCGCCGCTCGTACTCAGCTTTCTGCTGCTCGACGAGGTACTCGACGCGCTTGCAGTTGGAGAGGTCGTGGCCCTTGGTGCGGTGGATCTTGCAGTATTGCTTGTCGGAGCCGTCCTGCTTGTCGGCTGCCGCTACAGGGGCAGGCTCCTTGCCGGAGCCGCCAGCCTGTGTTTGCTTGGCGGGAGCCTCCTTGCCGGACTTCTCGACGGCAAGCACTTCCTTGCTCTTCTTCCTTCTATTGTTCCGCCGCCGGCTCTTCCTTGCCGGGGCGGCATCCTCGCTGTCGCTTCCCCCTGCGCCAGCATCCTCCCCGGGGAGTCTCCTCCCCTCTTCAGCGCGCGCGCACTTATCAGCTAGAGCATAAAGCTCGCTGACATCCCGTATCTTGGTCATGGCCATCTCCTCACGCATGCGGCGGTTACGCACGTTCTGGTGGAACGCGCTAATAACCGCAGCAGGGTGGACGTCGGGGATGTTGTGCTGCACGCGGCTGAATCGTTGGATGTACTTGCGCAGGGGTTCTCCTTCCTTCTGGGCCAAGATGTGGACATCGCTCTCCTGGCCGTGGGGTTTGTGGCCGCCCGTGAAGGCGCCAACAAACTGGTGGCAAAGATCTGCCCATGAAGAAATGGAGCCTTCCAGCAAGTGCATAAGCCAAGAACGAACGTTCGGCTTAAGCACCAGCGGGAAGTAGTTCGCCAGTATCTTCTCGTCGCGCCCCCCGGCAGCCTGCACCGCTATGGTGTATATGCTGAGGAACTCCGAGGGGTGCGTCTTGCCGTCGTACTTCTCCGGTACGTCGGGCTTGAAGTTTTTCATGCTGGGCCACTGGACGCGCCGCAGCTCACGGGTAAAGGCAGGGCAACCCGCCGCGTACGGCAAGTCGCCTGGTTCACCGGGCGCGTGCGTATCGACAGCGGTCCCAGCTCGCTGATCTGATTGTCGCCGGGCTTCTCGGCGGCGCTCTATCGTCGTCCGAGCGTCTTCTTGTCGCCGATTGTCAAGGACCTGGCGCTGGTCCCGACGAGCCAGCGGATCCGACGACGCCTCGGAGTCGTCGTCGACGTTGATCCGGCGGGGAGGCGTCTTCTGCTTCCGCGGCGGGGAGTGCACGGTGGTTGCTCCCCCGGCAGTCTTGTCGCCATCGGCCTTCGTCTTCTCGACTTGCCGCGGCCGCGATGTCGCCGGCTGCTGCGGGGTGTCGTTGTTGGCGAAGGCGATGAGGCTTTGGATTGTTGCCCTCCAGTCTTCGGCCTTGTCTCCCGCTGGAGGGAAATCGAGGAGCAGTTGCGCTCTTGCGAGCGCTTCTGCTGGAGAGGAGGGAAGTGGGGGCGAGCGGTGCGAGGAGCGGGATATGCTCGGACTCATAACAGGGTTAGAAGGAGCAGTTTCCCGCCCCGGCGACCGCACTTTGCTCGTGCCAGGACGATGGCCCGGAGCGTCCCGCGAACCTCCAGCTTGCCCTTGGCCCAGCAAGCGGATGGTACCTCCTGTACCACGGCGCTGCTGGGTTGTCGTCTGCTGCGATGGACGAGGCGCATCTACGGATACCAAGGCTCGGTCGTCCGTCTTGTCCTTGGATTTGGTGGCGCCGTGAGTTTCCTCACCGGCGACCACCCTTCCGCCGGCGTCTCGCCCACCCACCGTTGGTTCTGGTGGTGGTGGAACAGACGCAGACGGGCCTCCGACCTCCGAAGCCTTCTTCTTCGGGGCCATGCTGTTGCTGATGAGGTTGTTGATGAAGCTGGAGAGGTTGATGAAGAATGCGCCCGCGTGAGCGCCGGATCAGGTTCGCACAACCTCGACGCCCCCTACCTGGCGCGCCAAAGATGTCGGGGGAAATTGTCCACCATGAACACCTATGGGACCGGATCCCCTTGTTCTAGCGGTATGGGAGCGGAGGGAGCACAAAGAGCAGATCGTAGAACACACGCGGGCAGTTTACCCAGGTTCGGGCCGCGATGGACGCGTAAGACCCTACTCCTGCTTGGTTTGTATTGAGTTTGGGAGCTCGGGAGCTTGAAGAACTAGCTACACCGAGCGAGAGAGCTATCTAGGTTCCGAACCCTTTCTACGTTGTGCATGGGCCTCCTTTTATAGCTCAAGGGGTCACCGACAGGTGTCAACGTAGGAGAAAGGGGTAAAAATGTAACTTTGGTGGTAGTTGTAACAGTGCGGGAACAGTGGATGAACAGTGGATGAACAGTGGTCACCACCTACTTTGACAGTGGGGGACAAGAGCATTAAATGCCCGTCGCCGTCGACCCCAAAAGCGCCCGCCCTTGCGTCTCCGTTTGCCACGGCGGTAGTTTCGTCACCGTGGGGTGCCACCGTGTCCCCCAGGCTGCACAGCCATCCGCCACGCGTCCCTGGAATGGCCCCAGGGCGACGCGTGGGCCGATGAGCTGGAGCGCGGGCACACAGTGCAGACTTCCCCCGGCAAGCACCTTGCCGGGGGCTTGATCTTGTCGGGCCGGGAAGCTTATCGCTCCCCGGGTCTTGCCGGGGCACAGGGTGCACCGAGGCGTGTCTTCTAAGAGGCAATCTTCTGATCTTCCTGGCAAGCTCCTCTTGCGAGGGTCTTGAGTTAATGAGGTAATCTTGAGCCTGGGACGGCCTTCCCGGCAAGCTCCACTTGCCGGGGCCTTGATCTTCTGTCTTGTATACTTTGTTTTTGAATGGCTTAAATAAGGATCAGAGAGGTTTCCGGCAAGCACGTGGTAGACCCTGCCGCGGGAAGCTGCTACTGCCCGTGCACAAGTTGGGGTACTAAGGTACCCCTATCTTAGTACACCGACACGCTCCAAGCATAGCACTTAACACATGAAGTGATAAAAATATAGCGGAACGAAAGACGAACTGATAATGTTGATGGAGAAGGGAATGCACGGGGGCATCCCCAAGCTTAGACGCTTGAGTCTCCTTGAATATTTCTTGGGGGTGCACGGGGGCATCCCCAAGCTTGAGCGCTTGACACTCCTGAATCTTTTTATCATCTTCCCTCGCACACTTGAAAACTCCCTCCATACATAACTCATCATAATCTGATTAGCGAGGTTAGTACCCTTAATAAAATAATTATACCTTGCTGGAAATAAAGATATTCTTGAAGGTCTACTGTTTCTCAAGATTGCCAAAAGGTTTTTGCAAAGAAAAAGCAAGCTCTTGGTTTGCAAAATGAAGGAAAGGTAAAACAGGACAGAATCTGTGAAAAACAGAACAGCAGGTGGTAAATGATTTGTTCGGGGTACTTTTGCAACTCAAATCAAAAAACTCAGAACAGACGCACGAAAGAAAACTATATAGAGAATGCTGTCGAAAAATTTCAAACCAAAAAGATGATCTGGAGATTTTATACGAATTTTCTATCCAAGGACAGAATCTGTTTCCTGGACAGCACCTCACAACTTTTGAACTTTCTAGCAATCAGAGGCTATACTTGGCACAAATATGAAAAGCGAAGATACAATGATGATGCTACTGTAGTAAACAACATCAAGACACAACAAAAGCAAAATATAAAAATTTATTCATGTGGGCTGCCTCCCAAAAGCGCTTTCTTTTATGCCTTTAAGCTAGGCATAATGCAAAAAGGAATCAATAACCATCATAATAATCGGAGTTATAAATTGATTCATATGGTTCCTCAACAAGTTCACTCTTGTTCCTTCTAGGAAAGGGGGTACACACCTTTTGCCTTCCCGCGTAAGCGGATTTGTTCCTTACCTATATCGATGAAGCCTTTTACCGCTCGGGGGAAGTCCCTTCCAAGCACTATATTTCCTTGGTTTGGCTCCATGATGAAGAAATCAACCATTGCAATCCCTTTAAGGAATTTAACTGGCACATCTTTTATTCTTCCCTGGATTTCAGAAATATCTCCATTAGTGTGTTCATGATAAGATGGTAGTCTTTCCATGTTAAATTTTAAGGAATCATGAACATTTTTTGGCATAGTAGAAACCATAGATCCAATATCACAATAAGCAAGGAAGTCTTGATTAGAGATGCTAATCCTAACAAGAGGCTCCCAGTCATTATCTATTTCCAAAATATCTCTCTTATTGGGTTTGGGTTTATCTACCTTCATTAAGTCTAGAGCATCCATTCTCTTTTCAATAGTAGCAAGTCTATCTATGACAGTATCAAAATTATGATCATAAACAAAGTAACTAGATAGACCATGTATAATTTCAAGAGCTCTAGCTTCATCACACTCTAGGAAATCTCCCTCGGCTATAATAACAAGAGAGTGTTTACACCATTTAAAAAGACCCTGGTAAAAATTCCTAAGCACAATTTTTATAGGTATCCAAGGCATAATTCTCCAATGTGCATCAGAAATTCTGTCCCATGCCTGCTTCATATTTTCTCCATCCCTTTGATGGAAATCTAGAACTTCTGATTCCATCAAAGCACCATATCCTAACATGTTTAGCTAAACAGATAGGACTACTAACAGGAAGGCAAAATAAATTTTTTTGTAATTTTTTATAAAGGATACTAAAGCAAAAACTGAAAGGTAAACTAACAAGACTAAAAAGCAAAGGTAAAAGATAGCATGCAACTCCCTTATCCTGAAGAGTGGAGTCCCCAGCAACGGCGCCAAAAAAACTCCTTGATGGGCCTCTAAGCCCTCGTTGGTTACCCCAAGTGGAAGGTGTGAGATGCAGTGTTGTGGAAGTTTTTCCCTTAGCAAAGATGCCAAGGATCGAATCCCCAGAGACTCCTAGGTTCAACAAGTAGGTGTCAACTGCTAACGGCGCCAGATATTAGCAATCAACGTGGACCTACACACAGATACAAATAACTTTGCTCCCAACGAGTACAGAGAGGTTGTCAATCCCTACGGCCTTGTAGTTCATAAAGGATTAAACGCAAATGATAGTAGTGATAGATAATGTTTGCAATAGTAAATAATAGCGAAAAGTAAATAGCGGATGTGATCAATGATGGTAATATGGACCGGAGTCTCATGATGTTCACTAGTGATGTCTCTCTCCCTAAAGACGATAAAACAGCTATGTGAGGTAAACGAATTACCGCTGGGCAATTGACAGGACCACGAACGCAAACCAATGCTGACTACATTGCAAGAAAGGTTGAGGTTCAAAGCATGGGCGGTACACCAAAGTAAGTAGACCGAAATCCATCAATATCTACTACTAATCATCCACCTTGAGATATCTATCCAGAACATCTCGCTGGTATTAAGTTGTGAGCCCCACCCATAGTGTAAACTCAAAGCAACAGACAACTGCATTAAAAGAACTTTGCGTAAAGTAAACAATCCTTGCACCCGCGGGCACAAGCACCGTTGTTTTCCCCCTTGTGGCAACAGCACATCCCCTAGATTCATGTTTCTGTCACTCAAGCTAGTCATCGAGGGGCATGAACCCACAATCAAGCATAACGTTCCCTCTTGGAGTCACTACGTATTACTAGGCCAAAGCAATAAATAACAACGGAGAACATGCAAGAATTACTTATGAACATAAATATAAAAGAGGTAGATCAAATATATTACTCAATCACAATCTGAACATAATCTCATAATCCATCGGATCCCAGCAAACTCATCATAGCAACAACATAAGGATTACATATGTGCCTCGATCATGTAGGGCAGCTCACGAGGACTAATTAGTGAAGCACAAGAATGGGAGGAGAACATCACATAGCTACTGGTCATGGACTCATGGTCCAAGGGAGACTACTCAGAACTCATCCGGGAGGCGTCCATGGTGGTGGAGAGGCTCCCGATGGTGATCCTCCCCTCCGGCAGGGTGCCGGGAAGAGTTCTACTACTGCTCCCGATCTTGGAAGCGGCGGTAGCGGCGGAACAGAGATGAGATCGCGAAAAAGAGTTCCCGTCCCGAGGGTTTCGAAGGACGCTCTAAATATATGCCAAAGGGGGGCACCACACGGCGCTCGGGGGGCCCAGGCGCCCCCCCGGCGCGGCCCAGGGGGGGGGGCGCCGCCAGGGCGCCTGGGGCCCTGGTGCCCCCCCCCCCCGGCTGTACTTCGGGCGCAAGGTAGGTTCTGGAACGCTGATTTTTTATATAATTTTTCTGGATTTTTCCTGACAGTTCTCGTAATGTGAAAACCTGAAATACAAAAACAACCGAAAACAGAAACTGGCACTGGGGTGCACTGGATTAGTAGGTTAGTCCAAATATGATCAAAAGTGTATGGAAGTGTATGATGTAATGCCCAGGATGGAGTTATACCTCCTACGTGTCGAGGCACGACTTAAAGGCATAAATCCATCCTAGAATGATCTCAAGTTCGGTAATCTTTGCACAACTCATGTAAAAGAGGGGATAGTAAACTGAAAATAGTTGGCTTACACTCGCCACGTCACAGAATTACAGTACAAGTCTCAATCATCATACATTAAGAACATCACAACCCTCTAAGGGCAAAAGCCAAATGTCAAAGTACCAAACTTAGATAAATAAACCACAGGCGGATCGAATCCTAGTAAGAGTCTCCACTACTGATCGTCCGGGTAGCGCACGTAGTACCGACTACGCTCCTCGTCGTACTCCCAATCCAGCTCGGTGCCATCACCTGGATAGCTCACAGCTGGACCTGCATCTGGTGTGTGAAGTAACTGTGAGCCATAGAGGACTCAGCAATCCCATCTCCGGGTAACAAGACTATCAAAGCCTTTGGGAGAGGAAAAGGCTGAAGAAAAGAATAAGTCTGCAGCAGCAACTAGCATCTAGCTTACGTAAGTGAGAGCGAGAAGAGAAGGCCTTGGCGAGAAGGGATCATGAAGTGATCCTAGCTACAAGCTCCACAAACATAACCCCTCCGTGTTCAACTCCCGAATCCCTATTCGGAAATTGACAGTCACGGAACACACGCTGGTAGTGTATTAGTAACATTGTGTCAAGTTATCTACAACCGGAATTAACAAGCTCCCATCTGCCACATAACCGCGGGCACGGCTTTCGAAAGTTCAAACCCTGCAGGGGTGTTCCAACTTGACCCATTACAAGCCCACGATCCGCGGAGTCGCAACTCCAAAGTGGGAAGACCCGAGTATTCTCGGAATCCCGTGCTCAAGATATACCGAGCTAAGGTAAGGCTAATCCAGCAAATCCTCCCGGCGTGCCGACACCCTGATAGTAGCCGCGCGTATCTGGTCTCAGGCCACGACCGGATGAGACATCCTACGGGTTTTTACCAGACCTCGAGTTTCCTTGAGGTGGCCCCGCAGTCCGCTCATTTCGGACCAACACTCATGAGGAGCACTGGCCCGGGGTTGTTGATTAAGAAAAAGGGTTTATAACTCCCTATGCAAGTTTAGTTTGTTATTAGGCAAATAGTACCAATGTTGGGACTTGCTGGAAAAGACTTAGCACTTAGCGGTTTATCGAGGGGGTCCCATACACCCCAACCGTCTTAGGAACGCATAAGCAAGGAACATAAAACCGGCTTATACGGATCCTAACGGCATGAGTGGAACAAATCACCAAGCAAAAGGCTTAGCCTTCCACCCTTGCCAATATATAGATGATTTCATTTTAAGCATTTATATAGTGTGATATAACCCAACCAAATTTCAACATGAAGCAAGCATCTTCAAACTTCACCTGCAACTAGCAATGCTATAAGAAGGGCTGAGCGAAGCGTACTTAGCCAAGCAACGGTTTGCATAGGTAGGTTGGTTAAACATGGCAATTGGTTACAAGTAGGAGGCTGACAGGAAGATCATGGGCATCGAGGCAAAACTATAGATCGAGACTACTAGCAATAGGCAAAGATAGTAATGTTATCGGGGTTCGGTCATCTTGCCTGAAGAGAAGTCGTTCGGATCGTAAGAAGGGTCCTCGTGCTCAACCTCGTTGGAAACCTCGTGCTCAACTTCGTACTCGGTCTCAGCTTCCGGCTCTAAACAAAACAATCACACCAAGCACCAATCAACAAGATGCAATGCGCACTCGAAAAACATGAATGCATGATGGATGCACTAAGGATGCACACGGAGCACGGAAAAATATCACTCAAGCAAATCACCTCAAAACATGATAAAAATCTGATATTATTAATCTACACAGAAAAACAATCAAGTTTGATATAAGATTCGCTGAAATCGGAGTTACGGGCTAAAAGTTATGCCCGAAACAAGATTTGAGCGAAAGCTGAAAATTACAGCAACATAGCATCTTCGGAGCTCAAAATAATTGAGCTACAGCATTTAAATAACATGGCAAAAGGCATGAACACAAACTAGATATATAGTACAGCAACTATGTCCAAGGTGCACCCCCAACGGAGTCACGGATCAATAGCAATGATCTTGGACATATTGAACTTTACAATAAAATTCTGGCAGCAGAATTTTATTGAAACTTTAGAGCAAAAGATAAACATGCTACAGCCACTCAAATGGACATGTGAGGACATGAATGGAAAGACAACAATATATACTACAAGGAACAATCAAGATCCACTCCAAAACTATCATGCTTTGTCCTAGAACATCACACGAACATGGCATCGGAACGTTACAGATTTCAGACTTAGTGAAAAACCACTAAGTCCTAAAACAGCAATAACAACATAGCATCTAAAAGAGCATGTTTAAGTCACCTCGAAACTAAACATGGCAAGAGGTAAACACCTCATCAAAGTGCACATGAAGGTGATCCCGAAACACACAAGCATGCATCATAGAGGTGAACACAACGATTGCAACGAGCTCAACAAGATGGCATTTCATAACAAGTGAAAACACATCACATGAACATGGCACTTTGAAAAGATGATAACAAGGCAATAATAAATCTACCATGCAACCTATCACAAGCAACACGTAGTTCGTGGCAAGACGAACACGTGGACATGTCATTTGCATCATTTGGACAACCGAGCTAAAAGATATCACATGGCAAAGGTGGCATAAAAATAACACATAGCAGCAGTTTATATCATGAAGCACTCTTGCAACAGCAAAACAAGTGCCTAGATGATCTCTAACATGCATGACAACAACAGGTAAAACGTAGAGCACAACTCCACGAACGTCTGGACATATTACACGCGCAAAACGGAGCAACACAGTAAAAGTTATGCATGTTTGAAAAGTGCATCACAGAACACTAAAACAAGGACTTAGTAGATCTAGGGTTCAACCTCAGTTCTCAGATCGGATCTGGGAAAAAAAGAAGACGGACCGGTGGACTGCAGCGGCGGCGGCCCAGGGTGCGGAGGGAGCCCAGCCGGCGCGGGGCGGCCCGGCAGCTGGCGAGCTCCAAGTGGCGGCGGCGGCCCACCTGGCGGCCTGGCCGATCGGCGACCTGCGGAGGCAGCGCCCAGGTGCGCGCGGCGGCCTGGTGAGGCCCGGCTGGGGCGGGAGTCCCAGGCGGCGGTGGTGAGGCCCGCTCGGAGGCGCGGCGCTGACTGGCGCCTGGGAGGCGCGGAGGGGAGCCGAGGGGCCCGGCGGTGGAGTGGAGGCGGCGTACGGGCCGGCGCCTGGATCGGCCCAGGTGGCGCTGGAGCCTCGGGCGGCTGGCCCAGGCCGAACGGAGCGGGAGTGGAGGCGCTGAAGTGGCGTTCGAGGGGAGCGGCGGCCCGCGAGGAAGTGGTCCCGCTGGACCACTTCGACGGAGCGGTGCGGTTGGGCTGACGAGGCCTCGCGGCGCTGGATCGATCGGAGGAAGCCGCGGCGTTGACTTGCGTCAGCGGGGGAAGACTGGATCGAGGAAAACTGCGGCTGGCGCGGTGGAGATCGAGGGACTGGCCGGATCGGCTGGTTCCTCGGGATCCAGGAGGATATTTTCAAGTGGAGAAGAAGGGAAAGATTGGATCTGAGAAAAAAAAATAGGGGATGCCAAAATAGACCAAGAGGGGTCTATATATAGCAGTTTTTAGGGTTAGGAGGGAGTTTAGGGGCGCTAGGAGCTCTCCGATCGCGATCCGACGGATCCGATCGCGGGGATAGTTTAGGAGGCCTAGGAGGGAGATAAAAGAATGCAGCAGGGGTGTTTCCGGGACACGAAGTGAAGGCACTTTGGACCCACACGGACAACGGATGGAAAAGCCAACGGAGTCCAAACGAGACGAGATTTGAGAGGCGGGTTGCACACAACAAAACAACAACACACAAAACAACCTCGCGGCACACCGGTAACGTTAAACGCCCGAACAACAAAGTAGGCCTACGGGACGTCACGGACACGTGAGGGAGCTCCGGAACGCGAAACGGACAACGGGAAGGGACACGCGGAACCGATGCAACCGGCAA
Organism: Secale cereale; assembly: GCA_902687465.1. Taxonomy (NCBI): domain Eukaryota; kingdom Viridiplantae; phylum Streptophyta; class Magnoliopsida; order Poales; family Poaceae; genus Secale; species Secale cereale. The sequence goes on along the minus strand of LR738712.1, from coordinate 318,309,857 downwards.
CACAAATGCAATGCAATGCACATGTCTACATGATATGAATGAATGCCACACACTCACACAACAAAACGACGAAAACCCGAAAGACAAAGAACCCGGAATGGAAATAGATGAAGCCGGAGATATATTATATACCCAAAAGGGAAAGTATTACATCCGGGGCATTACAAACTCTCCTCTACTACAAAAAGATCTCGTCCCGAGATCTAGGACTGGAAAAAGGAAGGGTACTCGGAACGAAGATGATCTTCTTGTTCCCAGGTAGCTTCTCGGTCGGTGTGATGTGACCACTTGACTTTTAGAAACTTGATGGACTTGTTGCGGGTCTTGTGTTCGGTTTCTTCGAGAATTGCAACTGGATGCTCTCGGTAGGACAGGTCTTGTTGAAGATCAATCTCCTCAAACGGAATCATGCGCTCAGGTGCCTTGAAGCATTTGCGAAGTTGAGACACATGGAAGACATCATGAACATTTGCAAAGTTGGAAGGGAGCTCGAGCTGATAGGCTAGATCGCCTCTTTTGCCAAGAATCTTGAAAGGCCCGACGTATCTAGAAGCAAGTTTTCCTTTGATATCGAATCTTTGGGTTCCTTTCATCGGAGAAACTCGGAGATAGACATGATCACCGATGTCGAAAGCCAAATCACGATGCTTTCCGTCATAGTAGCTCTTCTGACGCGACTGAGCGGCCTTGAGATTCTCACGTATGACTTTGCACATTTCTTCGGCTTCTGAGATCAAGTCATTGCCAAGAAGTTGGCGTTCGCCTGTTTCAGACCAGTTGAGAGGGGTACGGCACTTTCTGCCATAGAGAATTTCAAACGGTGCTTTGCCTGCACTTGCTTGAAAGCTGTTGTTGTAAGAGAACTCGGCAAATGGAAGGCAGTCTTCCCATTTCATGCCGAAGGAGATGACATACGCTCTGAGCATGTCTTCTAGAATCTGATTCACACGCTCGACTTGACCACTAGTCTGAGGGTGAAAGGCAGTGCTGAACCTGATCTTCGTGCCCATGGCGGACTGAAAGGAGTCCCAGAACCTTGATGTGAACAAGCTTCCACGGTCTGAGGATATCACTTGAGGAATGCCATGTAGGGACACAATTCTGGAAGTGTACAGCTCTGCAAGTTGAGCTGCATTGATTGATTCTTTGACTGGAAGAAAGTGAGCGACTTTGGTAAGCTTGTCAATCACCACAAAGATAGCATCATTTCCTCGCTTGGATTTAGGAAAACCAGTGACGAAGTCCATTTCAATGTGGTCGAACTTCCACTCGGGAATAGGAAGAGGTTGGAGAAGACCGGCTGGACGTTGATGTTCCGCTTTCACTCTTCTGCATACATCACATTCTTTCACGAATTGGGCAATCTCCCTTTTCATGCGTGTCCACCAGTAAGATTGCTTGAGATCTTGATACATCTTGGAACTGCCAGGATGAATGGAAAGGAGAGAATCATGAGCTTCTTCCATTATGAGCTTCCTGAGATCACCTTTGGGAACAACGAGTCTGTCCTCGAAGAACAAGGTATCTCTCTCATCAACACGGAAGCACTTGTATTTTGGAGTGCCCTTTGCAATCCCATGTTTCACCTTCTTCACCATGGTATCACTGAGCTGGGCCTCACGGACTTGATCTTCCAAGGTAGGAGCAATTTGGAGATTTGCAAGAAAACCCTGCAGAACAACTTGAAGGTTGAGCTTCCTGAATGCTTCACAAAGCTCAGGCTGGTATGGCTTGATAAGAAGGCTATTGCAATATGCCTTTCTGCTCAAAGCATCTGCAATCACATTCGCCTTGCCTGGAGTGTATTCGATGCTGGGATTATACTCTTGGATCATTTCAACCCAACAAGTCTGGCGGAGGTTCAGATGCGGCTGTGTGAAGATGTACTTCAAGCTCTTGTGATCAGTGAAGATGTCGACCTTTCTGCCCAACAACAGATGTCTCCACGTAATCAGAGCATGTACCACAGCTGCTAGCTCGAGATCATGTGTGGGATAGTTCTTCTCACTGGGCTTGAGCTGCCGAGAAGTGTATGCCACAATTCTCTTATCTTTCATAAGCACACCACCAAGACCTTGAAGAGAAGCATCACAGAAAACTTCATAGGGCTTGGTTTCATCCGGAGGAGTCAGAACTGGAGCAGAGACAAGCTTCTCTTTGAGGGTTTTGAATGCCACTTCACATTCGGGAGACCAAAAGTATTTGACATTCTTCTGAAGCAGGTTGGAAAGAGGCTTGGCAATCTTGGAGAAGTTTTCAACAAACCTTCTGCAATAGCTGGCAAGACCCAGAAAACCGCGGAGCTGCTTGACGTTCTGAGGAGCTTCCCAGTTGACAATTGCTTCAACTTTCTCGGGATTAACCGCAATACCGTCAGCTGAGATAATGTGGCCCAGGTACAAAACCTTATCGAGCCAAAACTCGCACTTGGAGAACTTGGCATAGAATTTATGCTCTCGGAGTCGATCAAGAACCAGACGCAAGTGCTTTTCGTGATCTTCTTCATTCTTGGAAAACACCAGAATATCATCCAGATACACAAGCACAAACTCGCCAGTATAGGGGTTGAAGATGTAATGCATCATCCTTGAAAAGGTAGGAGGAGCATTGGCGAGACCGAAGGACATGACGGTATACTCATATGAACCGTAGCTCGTTCTGAAGGCCGTCTTGGGAATGTCTTCCTCGCGAATGCGAATTTGATGATAGCCCATTCGGAGGTCAAGCTTAGAGAACACTTTTGCTCCTTTGAGCTGCTCAAAGAGTTCGTTGATGTTGGGGAGCGGATACTTGTTCTTAATCGTCTTCTTGTTCAATGGCCGGTAGTCAACACAGAGACGCTCCGTGCCATCTTTCTTCTTCACAAATAAGACACCACAGCCCCACGGAGATGTACTCGGTCTGATGAGACCCATACGCTCCTGCTTATCAAGCTGCTTCTTCAATTCCTTCAATTCATCCGGAGAGAGCTTGTATGGACGCCGGCATGCAGGCTCAGTGCCCGGCTCGAGTTCAATGACAAACTCCACCTGACGGTGTGGAGGCATGCCTGGAAGTTCTTCTGGAAAGACGTCTTGATATTCGTTCACCACTGGAATTTGATCTATGGCATTAATTTCGCCCTTATCATTAAGAGAGAAAAGCCGAATAGTATTATCCCTGGAGGCGAAGATAATCACATCTTCATCAGAATGAGTCATCTTGACTTCCTTTTGAGCGCAATCAATGTGAGCATCATGCTGAGAAAGCCAATCCATTCCGAGGATGAGGTCGATGTCAGAATTACCAAGAATCACCGGAGACGCCAAAAATCGATAATCACCCATGCGAATAGAAACATCCGGAGCATATAATCTAGAAGTCATGCATCTTCCCGGAGAAATCACTTGCAACTCCCTTGGCAAGGCCATGGTGCCCACATTATACTTGGATGCAAAAGGGAATGACATGAAAGAATGTGAAGCACCCGAATCGAATAACACTTTAGCTGGAGAAGAGTTCACTGGAAGGTTACCCAAAATGACATCAGAAGAAGCCTCCGCTTGTGCTGCATTCATCAGATTGACCCTTGCAGCCTTTGGATCATGCCTGACAATAGCTGAACTCACAGGTGGTGGAGGAGGAAGACGCTTCGGATTCGGACATCTGTTGGCATAGTGACCTTTCTGAGTGCATTTGTTGCAAGTCACTTCTGAGAGAGGACGGAAATGAGAGCCACTGGACTTGGAGCCTTGAGACTGAAACTGCTTCTTCGACTGGTTGCTTGGGTTGGGTGGGTGGGAGAAACCACGACCACTAGAGTTCTTGTTGTTGGAGTTGTTGTATGGAGCTCGAATCACTGGAGGAGGAGGAAGCCAGAATTTCTGATGCTTCGAGGCCAACTGAGACGATGAGGAAGAGTGAACAGCATCTCCAATTCTCTTCTTAGAAGCCTCCATCTTAAGCTGAGCTGCTTCTTGTTTCAAAGCCATGTTATAGAACTTGTCGAATTCATATGGCTCGAACAAAGTGAGAGCAAGCTGAAGTTCATCTTTGAGACCTCCACGGAACTGATAGATTTTACTCTTGGCATCAGGAATGTCTTGCTTAGCATAGCGAGCGAGGTTTTGGAACTTGACATTATACTGATAGACTGTCATGGAGCCCTGCTTGAGGTTGCGGAATTGCTCACGCATACCCTCGATGACACTTGTAGGAACGTGGTGCGAGCGGAAATCCTTGCAGAAATTCTCCCAAGAGATCACTTGACCCGGCCTGGAGTCTTTGTACTGCTGCCACCAGTCAGCTGCTTGATCTTTCAGTTGGAAGGCTGCAAACTTCACATAGTCATCTTCCTTCACGTTACTGCACTCAAAATGCTTCTTTATGTCGGTCAACCAATCCTCAGCATCAAGAGGGTCGACACAGTAACTGAAAGCTTTAGGATTGTTGGCCAAGAACTGATTGAGGGTAGCATGGTGCTGCTGGAAGAAGTTGCCTTGGTTCACTGGAACACCCTGATTAGCTTGATTAGCTTGCATCATCTGCATCATCTGCATCATCAACTGAGTGTTCTGAGCTGTAGTCTCCATACTTGCTCTCCAAGCCTCAGGCGGAGGAGGAGGGGAAGGAGGATGTTCTGGAACCTCTTCATCCTCTGGGTTAGCGTTTGGAACCTTTTTCGGAGCCATCCTGTAAGAGATGACCACGAATCAGCAATTGATTGACAAAAGGAATAAGCTGAATCAATGGAATGAATTGCAACAAGTCTTCACAATAATCATTCGAACAATAAGAACGAATGAAATCATCCGAACAAGAGGAACGAATGATATTCTCAGTTAAATGATAACATCAATCTTCACGAGAAGCCACATAGGGATCAAAAGGATAAAATAAGAAAAACAACAAGGTACAGACGGGAACAAACACAAGAGAGGAGTTTCGTTCTAACATCTTTGTGCTGAAAGCATATGAACGCGTTACGAAAAGGTTTTGCAATCCCCGGATCAGCATAGCCAAGGACCCTTTAAGATGCAACTCCTGATAGTAACATCGGTCATATAACCACTTCACTCAATGTCGAACCCCGAACTCACTAACCTGCATTCGTTGGAAGAATGCCTACGATCTACTGGATAAAACCCACCTATAGTTTTCCGAAAGATTCCAGTTATGCAATCAGGTGTTGGGGATACACGGGAAGCACCGCGCAATCAACTCTAACCTACATCCAGGTGTATCCATCCTTCAACACATAACTAGTCTTTCTCGGAAACTGTGTACCTCGGACCTTCGAAAAGCATCCACTATAACAAGCTATGGCAATACTCCCGAACTACCTCCCTAGTACTGGGTGATGTCGGGGTTATCTTGCCACTGGCCGTATAGGGGAGATTTTCGATGTCGGCCGTCTTAAGTATTTAGTACTGCCGCGATATGCTTGTTACAATGATACCCCGAAGCTCAACTCCTCGATAACAGGAGGCATCGGGAACAATATCCTTGTCACAAGAACATCGAAACAATCCCAGAATACTCGCGGGATTCCTAAAAAAAAATTTGTGCAAATTTTGAAGATAGGAGAGACAAGAGTAGACGTCAGGAGTCCTCACCAGAGAGAAAGGGGATGAGAAGCAAAGAAATCCTACTCTCCGATTTAATATAGGACTCAAAAAGTTTTCAGTGTGTGCCTAGACTCAACCGTCAACGATTCGATCAAACAGTGGGGGCTCCTAGGTCGGAGAAGGCTCTGAATACCAACTTGTAATGCCCAGGATGGAGTTATACCTCCTACGTGTCGAGGCACGACTTAAAGGCATAAATCCATCCTAGAATGATCTCAAGTTCGGTAATCTTTGCACAACTCATGTAAAAGAGGGGATAGTAAACTGAAAATAGTTGGCTTACACTCGCCACGTCACAGAATTACAGTACAAGTCTCAATCATCATACATTAAGAACATCACAACCCTCTAAGGGCAAAAGCCAAATGTCAAAGTACCAAACTTAGATAAATAAACCACAGGCGGATCGAATCCTAGTAAGAGTCTCCACTACTGATCGTCCGGGTAGCGCACGTAGTACCGACTACGCTCCTCGTCGTACTCCCAATCCAGCTCGGTGCCATCACCTGGATAGCTCACAGCTGGACCTGCATCTGGTGTGTGAAGTAACTGTGAGCCATAGAGGACTCAGCAATCCCGTCTCTGGGTAACAAGACTATCAAAGCCTTTGGGTGAGGAAAAGGCTGAAGAAAAGAATAAGTCTGCATCAGCAACTAGCATCTAGCTTACGTAAGTGAGACCGAGAAGAGAAGGCCTCGGCGAGAAGGGATCACGAAGTGATCCTAGCTACAAGCTCCACAAACATAACCCCTCCGTGTTCAACTCCCGAATCCCTATTCGGAAATTGACAGTCACGGAACACACGCTGTTAGTGTATTAGTAACATTGTGTCAAGTTATCTACAACCGGAATTAACAAGCTCCCATCTGCCATATAACCGCGGGCACGGCTTTCGAAAGTTCAAACCCTGCAGGGGTGTTCCAACTTGACCCATTACAAGCCCACGATCCGCGGAGTCGCAACTCCAAAGTGGGAAGACCTGAGTATTCTCGGAATCCCGTGCTCAAGATATACCGAGCTAAGGTAAGGCTAATCCAGCAAATCCTCCCGGCGTGCCGACACCCTGATAGTAGCCGCGCGTATCTCGTCTCAGGCCACGACCGGATGAGACAACCTACGGGTTTTTACCAGACCTCGAGTTTCCTTGAGGTGGCCCCGCAGTCCGCTCATTTCGGACCAACACTCATGAGGAGCACTGGCCCGGGGTTGTTGATTAAGAAAAAGGGTTTATAACTCCCTATGCAAGTTTAGTTTGTTATTAGGCAAATAGTACCAATGTTGGGACTTGCTGGAAAAGACTTAGCACTTAGCGGTTTATCGAGGGGGTCCCATACACCCCAACCGTGTTAGGAACGCATAAGCAAGGAACATAAAACCGACTTATACGGATCCTAACGGCATGAGTGGAACAAATCACCAAGCAAAAGGCTTAGCCTTCCACCCTTGCCAATATATAGATGATTTCATTTTAAGCATTTATATAGTGTGATATAACCCAACCAAACTTCAACATGAAGCAAGCATCTTCAAACTTCACCTGCAACTAGCAATGCTATAAGAAGGGCTGAGCGAAGCGTACTTAGCCAAGCAACGGTTTGCATAGGTAGGTTGGTTAAACATGGCAATTGGTTACAAGTAGGAGGCTGACAGGAAGATCATGGGCATCGAGGCAAAACTATAGATCGAGACTACTAGCAATAGGCAAAGATAGTAATGTTATCGGGGTTCGGTCATCTTGCCTGAAGAGAAGTCGTTCGGATCGTAAGAAGGGTCCTCGTGCTCAACCTCGTTGGAAACCTCGTGCTCAACTTCGTACTCGGTCTCAGCTTCCGGCTCTAAACAAAACAATCACACCAAGCACCAATAAACAAGATGCAATGCGCACTCGAAAAACATGAATGCATGATGGATGCACTAAGGATGCACACGGAGCACGGAAAAATATCACTCAAGCAAATCACCTCAAAACATGATAACAATCTGATATTATTAATCTACACAGAAAAACAATCAAGTTTGATATAAGATTCGCTGAAATCGGAGTTACGGGCTAAAAGTTATGCCCGAAACAAGATTTGAGCGAAAGCTGAAAATTACAGCAACATAGCATCTTCGGAGCTCAAAATAATTGAGCTACAGCATTTAAATAACATGGAAAAAGGCATGAACACAAACTAGATATATAGTACAGCAACTATGTCCAAGGTGCACCCCCAACGGAGTCACGGATCAATAGCAATGATCTTGGACATATTGAACTTTACAATAAAATTCTGGCAGCAGAATTTTATTGAAACTTTAGAGCAAAAGATAAACATGCTACAGCCACTCAAATGGACATGTGAGGACATGAATGGAAAGACAACAATATATACTACAAGGAACAATCAAGATCCACTCCAAAACTATCATGCTTTGTCCTAGAACATCACACGAACATGGCATCGGAACGTTACAGATTTCAGACTTAGTGAAAAACCACTAAGTCCTAAAACAGCAATAACAACATAGCATCTAAAAGAGCATGTTTAAGTCACCTCGAAACTAAACATGGCAAGAGGTAAACACCTCATCAAAGTGCACATGAAGGTGATCCCGAAACACACAAGCATGCATCATAGAGGTGAACACAACGATTGCAACGAGCTCAACAAGATGGCATTTCATAACAAGTGAAAACACATCACATGAACTTGGCACTTTGCAACGATGATAACAAGGCAATAATAAATCTACCATGCAACCTATCACAAGCAACACGTAGTTCGTGGCAAGACGAACACGTGGACATGTCATTTGCATCATTTGGACAACCGAGCTAAAAGATATCACATGGCAAAGGTGGCATAAAAATAACACATAGCAGCAGTTTATATCATGAAGAACTCTTGCAACAGCAAAACAAGTGCCTAGATGATCTCTAACATGCATGACAACAACAGGTAAAACGTAGAGCACAACTCCACGAACGTCTGGACATATTACACGCGCAAAACGGAGCAACACAGTAAAAGTTATGCATGTTTGAAAAGTGCATCACAGAACACTAAAACAGGGACTTAGTAGATCTAGGGTTCAACCTCAGTTCTCAGATCGGATCTGGGAAAAAAAGAAGACGGGCTGGTGGACTGCAGCGGCGGCGGCCCAGGGTGCGGAGGGAGCCCAGCCGGCGCGGGGCGGCCCGGCAGCTGGCGAGCTCCAGGTGGCGGCGGCGGCCCACCTGGCGGCCTGGCCGATCGGCGACCTGCGGAGGCAGCGCCCAGGTGCGCGCGGCGGCCTGGTGAGGCCCGGCTGGGGCGGGAGTCCCAGGCGGCGGTGGTGAGGCCCGCTCGGAGGCGCGGCGCTGACTGGCGCCTGGGAGGCGCGGAGGGGAGCCGAGGGGCCCGGCGGTGGAGTGGAGGCGGCGTACGGGCCGGCGCCTGGATCGGCCCAGGTGGCGCTGGAGCCTCGGGCGGCTGGCCCAGGCCGAACGGAGCGGGAGTGGAGGCGCTGAAGTGGCGTTCGAGGGGAGCGGCGGCCCGCGAGGAAGTGGTCCCGCTGGACCACTTCGACGGAGCGGTGCGGTTGGGCTGACGAGGCCTCGCGGCGCTGGATCGATCGGAGGAAGCCGCGGCGTTGACTTGCGTCAGCGGGGGAAGACTGGATCGAGGAAAACTGCGGCTGGCGCGGTGGAGATCGAGGGACTGGCCGGATCGGCTGGTTCCTCGGGATCCAGGAGGATATTTTCAAGTGGAGAAGAAGGGAAAGATTGGATCTGAGAAAAAAAAATAGGGGATGCCAAAATAGACCAAGAGGGGTCTATATATAGCAGTTTTTAGGGTTAGGAGGGAGTTTAGGGGCGCTAGGAGCTCTCCGATCGCGATCCGACGGATCCGATCGCGGGGATAGTTTAGGAGGCCTAGGAGGGAGATAAAAGAATGCAGCAGGGGTGTTTCCGGGACACGAAGTGAAGGCACTTTGGACCCACACGGACAACGGATGGAAAAGCCAACGGAGTCCAAACGAGACGAGATTTGAGAGGCGGGTTGCACACAACAAAACAACAACACACAAAACAACCTCGCGGCACACCGGTAACGTTAAACGCCCGAACAACAAAGTAGGCCTACGGGACGTCACGGACACGTGAGGGAGCTCCGGAACGCGAAACGGACAACGGGAAGGGACACGCGGAACCGATGCAACCGGCAACACAAATGCAATGCAATGCACATGTCTACATGATATGAATGAATGCCACACACTCACACAACAAAACGACGAAAACCCGAAAGACAAAGAACCCGGAATGGAAATAGATGAAGCCGGAGATATATTATATACCCAAAAGGGAAAGTATTACATCCGGGGCATTACAAACTCTCCTCTACTACAAAAAGATCTCGTCCCGAGATCTAGGACTGGAAAAAGGAAGGGTACTCGGAACGAAGATGATCTTCTTGTTCCCAGGTAGCTTCTCGGTCGGTGTGATGTGACCACTTGACTTTTAGAAACTTGATGGACTTGTTGCGGGTCTTGTGTTCGGTTTCTTCGAGAATTGCAACTGGATGCTCTCGGTAGGACAGGTCTTGTTGAAGATCAATCTCCTCAAACGGAATCATGCGCTCAGGTGCCTTGAAGCATTTGCGAAGTTGAGACACATGGAAGACATCATGAACATTTGCAAAGTTGGAAGGGAGCTCGAGCTGATAGGCTAGATCGCCTCTTTTGCCAAGAATCTTGAAAGGCCCGACGTATCTAGAAGCAAGTTTTCCTTTGATATCGAATCTTTGGGTTCCTTTCATCGGAGAAACTCGGAGATAGACATGATCACCGATGTCGAAAGCCAAATCATGATGCTTTCCGTCATAGTAGCTCTTCTGACGCGACTGAGCGGCCTTGAGATTCTCACGTATGACTTTGCACATTTCTTCGGCTTCTGAGATCAAGTCATTGCCAAGAAGTTGGCGTTCGCCTGTTTCAGACCAGTTGAGAGGGGTACGGCACTTTCTGCCATAGAGAATTTCAAACGGTGCTTTGCCTGCACTTGCTTGAAAGCTGTTGTTGTAAGAGAACTCGGCAAATGGAAGGCAGTCTTCCCATTTCATGCCGAAGGAGATGACATACGCTCTGAACTCGACGTGAGGGAGCTCCGGAACGCGAAACGGACAACGGGAAGGGACACGCGGAACCGATGCAACCGACAACACAAATGCAATGCAATGCACATGTCTACATGATATGAATGAATGCCACACACTCACACAACAAAACGACGAAAACCCGAAAGACAAAGAACCAGGAATGGAAATAGATGAAGCCGGAGATATATTATATACCCAAAAGGGAAAGTATTACATCCGGGGCATTACATATGAATATCATAGCAATATCACCCAAAAGTGGCATGGAGCAAGCAGAAATTATAGATACGTTTTGGACGTATCAATGACCTGTCATTGCCACAGTAAATAGTTGAAACCCACTAGCATGTGTAGGAGTTGATTGAGCCATGTGATGTGTGATCCACCATGCTAATTGTTATGTTGCCTGCTATGCTTAGCGTTGTGTCTGGTCTGGTTCATCTGGGTGATGGATCAGAGTGAAATGATCATACCGATTTCATTGGAACTGTACATAGGACCCGAGATCTGTATGTGTGGTTCAAGTTCCAGTTACTACCATGCATTGGGCCCGAAACCAATGGACCCTCTCGGCTTATTAATTACCCTCGATCTCTGTCCAGGAGTTGCAACTAATTTCTGGTGTTTATAGTTTACTGGAGGTCGTGCACAGCGCTGACCCTCGGGGTGGGTTGTGATGCGACAAGTACGTGGCACGGTGTACCGGTTGCCCGTTTGGTGACTCGGGAACCCTGTACACATCGTTTGGGGCCGTGAGCGACACCCCGGCCAGATCTCCCCACGGATGGAACCCAAATAGGCGATAAACCTGGACGAGAGACTTGAGTAGTTAGTCAGGTCATGGCCGACACCCACGCTGGGCTTCCGCTTGAAGGTTGCCGAGTACACGTCGAGTAAACGGCGATAAGTGGTGGGAGCGTGTGTGAAGAGGTACACCCCTGCAGGGTTAACAATCTATTCGAATAGCCGTTGTTCGCGGTACGGACTACTTGGTTACTCTTACAGTTCATAGACAAGTTGATGGATTCTACTAAAAACCTCAAGATAAGTGTGAGTACCATGGATGGCCCTTCCGTAGGATGACGGAAGAGGATCCTCGGTACTGTATTGTTGTGGTGAGTAGAGGACTCGTGTTCGTAATAACATCTTGCAATCTGTTGAGAGTTGTAGTATAGGTTAGCCAAGAGTCAAAGCTGGCTTTCTGCTATGAAATCCACTACCCCCTTTGATAATGTTGCATGTATGATAGGTTCTGTGGTAAGACTTGCTGAGTACCTTTGTACTCATGTTTGCTTAATAACTGTTGCAGAGGAGAACCCTGCCCCTGCTGACGGGTTCTACAGAGACGTTGACGTCGACGAGTAGCTTGACACCCAGACGGAGATCTGGAGCTTGTGAAGGGCCTTGTAGATAGTCAGGCTACGCCAAGCCTGTTTTATTTTCTAAGTTGTCTGTACTCAGACATGTAGCTTCCGCTTGTGCTTGTATGACTGTATGACTTGAGTGTTGGGTCATGTGACCCCTATCTGTATGGATATGTTATGTATGGCTCTTGGAGCCTTTTAAATAAAGTACTTTGAGTCATAGAGTTCTGTTGTGATGCAATGTTGTATTTGCACATATTGAGCATATTGTGTGTATGGTTGAAATGCTTGGTATGTGTGGGATCCGACACCTAGTTGTTTTCCTTTGGTAGTCTACCTTACAGGGAAATGCCTCCTAGTGATTCCAATGAGCCTTGGTAGCTTGCTACTGCTCGGAACACGTAGGCTGGCCGGCATGTGTCCTTCTTCGTTCTTGTGTCTGTCCCTTAGGGGAAATGTCACGCGTTGTTCCTTTAAGTCCATGTAGCTTGCTACGACTTGGGTTCATACGTTGATGACTGACACGTTCGTTGCTGGGTCATGGATGCCTGTCTTTGTAATCTAGTGCCACTTTTGGTTTATAACTAGCCATGTCGGCCCGGGTTCTCTGTCATATGAATGCTAGCGACACTGTCACATACGTGTGCCAAAATGCGCGAATGGTCCCGGGCCAGGTAAGGTGGCACCCGTGGGGTTACCATGCGTGAGACCGCAAAGTGATATGACGTGTTACAGCTAGATCGGTGTGACTTAGGATCGGGGTCCTGACATGCGTTCTCAGCATGACACCTAGCGGCGCATTTAATGCGCTTTGTCCTAACTGCCAGAGTTATGTATGATAGAACTGTTAGCTATCTAATGAGGAGATATGGACTATTTTGCCAGTGTGGTTACCCCTTAAGCTATAAAAGGATAGGCAAATTGAAAAGGGGACTCAATCCTTCCTACACTTGTATGCGCATCGTCGCTCTCCCCGAGGCCACCTTGCCGGGCTTGAGCACTGCGCGTTCTTGGCCTCCTTCCATCGGATCCACCCAAAAGTAGGAGTAGGGTTTTACGCCATACAGTGGCCCGAACCTGGGTAAAAATCTCAAGTGTCACCATCGTCCACAACCTTCGCTCTTTGTGCAATGTCAGCTTCCCCCTTGCTGAACCACAAAGGGGCCGATGGCCCCATAGGTGATCGTGCACACCCACGACATCTTTGGCATCCCAGGAAGGGGGAGCACTTGCGTGAAGCTTAGGTTGTAAACAGCTCGTCGACCGTCATCATTGTCATCATCATCACCCCCATCGTCGCTGCTAGGACGATGCAGTTTCATAGCTTCATCCCTTCCGAGCTCTACCGCTCGGCTCCGTCGCAGCGGAGGTGGCAGCAAGGGTGGGGGATGAACGCATGTCACAAGCACCATGGTCAGTACAAAGTGACATGACCACCATGTTGCCGGTGACAAGAACAAAGCGCGAGGCGAACAGCGGCGCCGTCCTCCTCACGGTCCCCCGTCGAAGCACTTCCGACCCCGAGAGGTGTTGCTTGGGCGGGCGGATGAGAGAAACGGTGCATGCTTCACCTCCTCCTCCTTTCTCGCTCCCCAATGATCAATCCACATAGTGGTGATGTCACCGGTGCCGATGAGCCCTCAAGGAACTCGGTCTTGCATTTACCCCCTAGGGGGAAAATTTGAGTTGAACGCTGGTGCGAATCCATTGGTTGATGCCCCGGCAGGCGTATCTTGGCAGGGTTCTCCCGCGCCCATGTCTCTTTCGCGCCGGTCACCAAAAGATCATCATAAGAGAATAAGAAGGAGGGAGAGGCCGGTCCTTCCCCTCTTTACCATATACCGTTAATTATAAATGTTTTACTGATTGCCCCCGACCCTTGCCGGAGCAGGATATGAAACTAATGGGCTGCCCGGTCTTTCTCTTGTGCATCTTCTCATTTGACGTCTTTGCAGAGCAAGGGATGACATGCGATCGCTATCTCCCTAAAGTACGCAAGGGAAAGAAGACATCGTGCATGGCCAAATGCACACCCAGGCAAAGGGGTGGAGCATAAACACAAGCTAAGGTAACATACTCATTAGCTTTTCTTCAGAGCTTGTTTCTGTTTATCCCTTTGATCACCAATATATTCATATGGCAAGCCTTTTCGTATGCTGGTGCCTTACCGAACTTGTCTCTGCCCTTGCTTTGTTTTGAGACTTCTCAACAAAGTGGTTGGCAATGTCGAGGAATGCTAAGGAAAAGCCAACCGACAGCATATCCTCGCTAGCTGAATGCTAAAGACCCATTCCTCACAGCAATCGCGGTAGCATGCTACTGGCGGGAAACCAAAATATGCAAAAAGGAACTAACCATACGAATGTTGGTGGGTAAACTCCAGAGGGATAGAACACATTATGATAATTAAACATCAGTTCAAAAATTGCCAGGGCAAAATTGTACGAGGCCTAAACAGAGGACACACATTATGTTTTGTTACAGGGCATCACAGCAACGAGAAGGACTCAAGGCTGGGCTTGGCGATCTGTGGGGACCCTCAGGACGTAGAGAATCTTATCGACGAGGGGATCTGCCTTTGCTGCAGCAGCGGAAGCATTAGCTCCTGCCGGCAACTTCTTGAAGCCATCAACATGGTCGAGGACTGGGTGGCGGAAAGCTAGGTTGCTCATGACCTGGAAGAGGGCATCGCGAGCAAGCTTCCAAGACTCATTGGCGAAGCATGCATCAATGTCGTCCTCATATGTCTTCAGCCCCTCGATCAGGTCCTCGAAGAACAGCGTCAGCTTCACGCTTCGGACTTTGTGCTTGCCGATGGAGAAGGCCCTAATTGTCATGTTCATGTTGGCTATCTTGGCAGTAAGGCGCTCGGAGATATCTACCCGATTCTTGATCCAGAGGTCATGTTGCTGGATTAGATTCTCAAGCTTCTCCTCCACATCCCTCTGGAGGGTCCTGGCCTTGTTCAGAACCGTCATCAACAACGTCTCAAAAGCACCAGCAGATTCGGTTACCTTCTCCAGAGTGCCAAGCCTTGCCTTCATGTCGGACATGGCGCCGTTAGTAGTGGCAAGGTCCTGGCTTTTGGAAGGAAGCTATGATTGCACCTCCTTCAGGAGAGTTTCTGCCTTCTGCGCTTCTTCCTTGAGGGCCAAAATTTCCTGCCAACTCCCGGCAAGATCCCCCGTCAGCTTGCTCACCTGAAGGTCGAGGTCAGTCTTGGCGGCAGCCACAATAGCTAGATCATCGACAACCTTCTTCAAATGGGCTGAGGATTCAAGGGTGAGCGCGTCCTGCGTGTCCTTTTGCTTATCCTCCAGATCCTTGGTACGCTGCTGTACAAGAGCCTCCAGTTCCTCAGCCTTGCCACGATGGGTAGCTTCGAGGTGCCCTTCCCGGGTAGAGATGTCCTTCTCCTGGGAATTCAAGAACACTTCTCGGTCTGCCAGGCGGACCTCCAAGCGAACTCCTCCTTGGCCATGGTTATCACATCCTAGTGCCGCAAGAGGGATTGGAACTACTTGTTGTGCCGCTCACGCAATTGGCGACCCTTGTCCCTCAGTTTTTGATCCATGAGGCCAGCAGAGTTACGCTGCTCCTTGATCATTTGCCACATCAGGCTATCTCTGCTCTACACGTCCTCAATGCCTATTGCCACAAACTCCAAAAAGGACAAGTCCATGACTACATCAACGGAATTGTCAGCCTCTTCGTTTCTGTGGGACAGCGGAGCCAAGATGCGCCTCATCTCCTCATCAAAAATTACACCCACTACAGCAGATGAGCAGGGGGTGCAAGCCCAGGCTGGGCAAGGACCAACACTAGCTTGCTTGAGGATAGCTACGGGACTGTGGCCGGCGTGCCAAACAGGGGAAGAGGACCCATGGTTTGAAGATGAGCTTTCTCCTCGAGCACTGCCTCTGGGCCTGACGCGCTGCTAGAGGTTTCCCCTGCTTTATTTGTGACTTCCTAGATGTCCCCGACAGTATGTTCATGGCCTTCCACGGCAACAATGTTGGCGGCCTCCTCGCCAACATCTTTTCTAATTCTGGCCACTTCTTCCAACAGCTCGGGTTCCTGGACTAGAGGGGCTGCAGACAAAGTTAACAAGCAATGACAAAGAGGTCCTACAAACCACTGAATTAGAGACCTGAGAGCGAAATAGTTCAAGAAAGAAAGGACAAAGGCGAAAGAATTACCCGGTGATGTTTGCCGCGGAAGCATCGGCCTCCCCGACAACTTAGGTTGCCGTAGTGCGGCCCATGTCCCCTTCCTCAGTGGCCACGACCTCAGTACGAGCCGACCCCTCGGTGGAGGCCCTTGCCGGTGGTTTCTCTGCCAGGACGTTTGGTGGGGTGGACCTCTCTTGGTGGGCCTTGCCCGTTGGAACTCATCTCCTTGCTTGGCTAGAGATGTGGCCCGTTCTTTCGCGTCTCTTCGGGAGGGCGATGCGAGTTCCATGCCTTCACCATGGGGGCTCAGCTGGGGGCTAGGCATGAGGTCCTCTGTGTTAGCTCCCGGCAGGCCCGTGCTCGCCAAGGGCTCCAGTGTCATCGCTTGCTTGCTCCATTTGGCCCGGTGGATGAGGGGTTCTTCGTCCTTGCCAGGTCATAAAACAAGATTGAGTCAGCAATTGCCAAGCACGTAGTACCTCGACAAGGAAATTGGTTGCTCTCCTGACTCTAGGTCTATGAGCATGGTGTCGAGCGTGTATGCGCGGGTGGTAGGGTCGCTCTACCTCATTTTGGAGTTGGGGGAGCCGAGCTACCCGACAGCTGTGAGCTCTTTCATGGAGCTGGGGGTTCTAGTGGGGTCAAGCTGTGTGAGGAAGCTGGACTTGGCTAAGGGCTGGGATCAACCCTCGTAACCCCTCTCCGTTTGGCGGGAGGAGTCTTAACCTCGGAAAGGTGGGGGGGGTGGCGGCATGCCATGTCTAGCTTGACGCTCTTGGAGGCGATCTTCCTCACTCTCTTGGTGGCTGGCGCAAGGACAGGGGTTGCTGTTCCCCGGTGGGCCCGCCTGCGAGGATGCTATTCAAGGTCTGGCTCTGGGGCTTGAGGACCCATTGCGAGCCATTCCTCTTCAGGCCGCTCTGCCTCCTCGACCCCTCCTCCTCCTTGGGCCTCTACTGCTGTGGCATGAAAAATTTCAGCCCGAGTAGTCTCGATCCCGACAACATCCTCAATTACAGGTTCCTCGCTCCTCTCATCTGAAGAACCTCCACCTTCGGCTCCTTCTTCCTCCTCCTCCTCTTCTTCTCCTATCCTCACCTTCCTGACAGATTAGAGCACCTTGTACCCTTCAATCTGCCTCCTGATAAATTCTGCCTCGGCTTGGGAGGTGCGCTTGAACATGTTGTTTTCCGCCCTAGAATCTTTTTCTTCTAGACCGAAAAACCACTTGATCTCTGCTTTCATGTCATGTAGCTTCCAATTGGCCTTGACTCCATAAGCATTGCAGTCAGGCATCCACTTCAAAATCTGGTCCCGAGCAGAGTTGATATGCAACGGGACAATTTTTGTGGTAGTATTGGAATGTCTTGATATGAACACATGAGTAGGTGGTTCTCTCTCAGAAAATGAATGGTGGAACTGTAGGCACGTTATGACGACTCTCAGTTAGGATGAGAGGGGTGGAGGGGTATATATAGCCTCCCCATAAAAATCCAATTGTTACACACATTTGACTCAACTCGGTGAGATCGAATAGAGGAATTCGGTGGCACCGATTGGTTCAAACAGGTGAATGTTAGGAATATTGGTGGGACTGACTGGTACAACTCGGTGAGACCGATGTGATAGTTCCTCGGGAAAACTTCATCTCGGTGGGACCGATTCAAGCAACTCGGTGAGACCGAAGTGAACAATTGACACACAGAGAGTATGTCAAGCCAACTATGCGGGACTGATTGCATGAACTTGGTGAGACTGAAATAAATGCAACTGATCACAGAGCGCTGTCGAGGCCATCCCGGTGAGACCGAGATCCATATCGGTCGAAGCGATTTGTTAGGGTTTCTGGCAATGGCTATGTCCAACGAACTCGGTGGGTTCCGGATGGAAATATCGGTGTGGCTTAATTTGGAATGAGGGTTTGTACATATTTGGATGGACAAAGTGGTTGAGGCTTTTGGAGCAATATCACTAAGCACTTGAGAAAACATATCATTAAGCAATACATCATCCCAATTTAAAAGTATTGGCTTTCCTCTGGACTCAATATGATCTTGGATCACTAAAATAAAAATGAAGAGTCTTGAGCTTTCGCCAATCTTTGTCCTTAGTTTTTTAGGGGTCCACATCTCATACCATGCCATGCCAATCATTGAACATCCTAAAATATTTATCTTGAAAGGATATTAGTTCAATGAGCTATATGTTGCTATGAATTGCCAAAAACACCTAATGATTAGTTGCACGTTCAGTATCCCCCTTTTTGGTAATTGATGAAAACATATAGATCAAAGCTTCGACAAATAATTTAATGAATGAATTGCATCATTGCTTTGAGAAGTATGTGGTAAGCAAGAGCTTCTCCTAAATTTGTGCATTATAAAAAATTTGCGTTTGAATGCAAATGCACAATCGATTAGGATCATGGGTCACTCTTCCATGTCACATACATGCTGGTGGAGCGCACAAAATGTTAAGAGTGGAATAACATGCACGCATCACCAAAACATAATTGAATGATCATACACAAACAAACATAGAGATAAGAAATAATCACACATTAAGCATAGTATGATCATCCACACAACCAAACATAGTATCTCACGAGCATAAACGAGGAAGTAGCATGCAACAAACGAACAGCGAATCAACAAAGTAGAAAGGCAATAAACAAAAAAGAAGCAAAATACTCTCTCTCTCTCTCTCTCTCAGCCTATGATCTATACATTTTCTCCCCCTTTGGCAACAAGTTACCAAAAAGCTTGAAAACATATAGCACTATGCGGCTCTCTAGGCATGATCCTCCGGAGCTTCTAATGGGGTCTTCTAGCTTGTAGCTCTAGTGTGCGAAGATGGCATTGAGAGAACTACATCTGCAAAATACCTAGAAAATGTCTGTTGAACTGGTGGATTAGATACTAGAGGGGGCGTGAGGAGTAGTAGTAGCAGGTGCAGAGTGAGAGGTCCTCGAATCTACAACTGGCATTGCTGAAGATCTTGGTGTTCTAGGCACAGCCTGATAACTATCAATGGTAGGTCTATCCTCTCCATTGTCCAAACCAGTAGCTTCCATATCATCCCTTAGCTTGTCAACAATATCTTGAATATCTGTGACATTTACATGAAGATCCTCTTTGTTTCAACAACCATTTCTTGGCTCTCCTAGTTCTTGGCTAGGTTGGCCAGACTTTTCCCAATCCTCGGGGTTGATTCGATCAGATATTTCATTTGATCATATCTTGATTTGATGTTAGCTATGGGGGCACTTGATGCAGTGGCTTTCTTTGCTGTCTTTGCTGCTGCTCCTGCTTGACAGATGTAGGGTGTGAAGGGTCCAGAACCACTACATTATTCTCAAACTCATGCTAAAGAGGAAGGTGCTCATCTTCTAGTAGATATATATATCTGTTCCAATCTTGGAGTTGATCAACATCTGAATGTGTGGTGCATATCCACATGACCTCTTCTGGTCAGCAACAACCCTCTTGATTGTTTCAACTATCAAGCTCATCACCTGGAATTTCTAGGGAATTTCTAGGGAACATCAAACAAATGAAGCAAGTTGATGAAATGGCCATGTATCATCCTGTGATCTCCATACTTACGCAATGAGGTATGCCTTAGTGTGGTGTTTGGGGTAGCCAATCCAGCAAGCAAATTGTAGATGGAGCTAAGTTTGTGTGTTTTCAAATCTTTGTCAGGGATTTCTTTGTACATATTTTCCATAGTGTTGTGATCATCCCTAGGCTTGGCATAAACATCTATATCATCTTCTGTTTCCTTAGGTGCATTTATAAGAGCAGCCCACTGAGGGATAGATGATTGATACCTTGAGCCTTCTGTCATCCATACAATTCTACCATCTGGATAAAAATGTGTAGTGGAGTAGAATTGCATAATCAACTCATCATTCCATTTGGTAAGCTTTTGTCCCACAAAAGCATCTGTTCCAATAAGTCTGAAACTCTCATGAACATGGGGGAAGTAATCTTCATTTACATAAATTAATTTCCAATCCACCCACTTCATGTTAGAAACAATAGGATTTTTATCCAACTAACACTTTCTCATAAAAGTCTTCTTGTTCCTTGGTGTGGAACATGTAGTCACATGAAGTCCTTCTCCTGGCTGAGTAGGATTAACTTTCCTTCACTCTCTCAGTCCATTTTATTTCCTGAGCTTCATATTTTCTGCATCTAGGTGTGCATTATCATGATCAGGCATCTTGGGCTTCAACCTTCTGAGCACTAGTGACTCAACTTCTTCCGCGGCAACTTCTGGCACTGGGGCCTTGTTTTTCTGAGAAGCTGAGATGTTCCTGGTGGATCTCTTGGGTGTTGACATTTTTGGTGCTTTCTTGGGATTATATGGAGCAGCAGCTGACTTCATGGCATCTACCATGAGTTTCTGAGTTGTTGCTAGAGGTGCTTCAGCTTGCTCATCCTCCTCTTCTTCATCTTCCCTCATGGAAGGCTTGCCAAGCACTGTGGAAATGGTCTTCCTAGCTCTCTTATTTTTCTTACAAATAGCTTCTTCATCACTTGAATCCTCAAGTGTGAACTCCATAGTTTCTTGAACAACTAAAGCTATTCTAGGTTTTGAAGTTGGAACTCTCTTCATAGCTTTGAAGAGGCTACTGAGGCATATTCCTTTCTGACAACTGTCTTTTTCTTTGATGTGGCCTCATCTACAACGAAATCCTCATCCTCACTTTCCGAGGTTCTCTTCTTCTTTGTCCTCGTAGAAGCTTTTGGTAGATTACTTGGTGTCCTTTTGCTACTCTCACAATAGCTCTCATTAGGGATTGAGCCCTCACTGAGATCATCAGCATGTTCAGACCTGTTATGACTATCACTTGCATCCGACATCTTGTAAATCTGACTCTATGAACAGATGGGTGTATATAGAATACATGAGCATCACAAAATGCAGAGGTTTTACAAAGATTCAAAATTTCAGTTTTAGTTTCTCACATAATTCATTTCGGAGCAACCGAGTGGATCATCTCGGTGACACCGAAGCTCATACAGAGCCTAAACACACAGTTCGGTTAGACCGAGTTGTGGTTTTCAGTGGCTCTGAGATTCTAGGGTCTCACTGAGACTTTATTTTCGGTCCCACTGATCAGTATGTTTCGGTCAGGCCAAGATGTACTTGTCAATGGCCAGACCCAATCGGTGGGACCAAAGATTTTGTTTCGGTCGGTCCGAGATGAGTTCGACAGAAACCTAAACCTAAAAAATTCCATCGAACCTATTTTAAGGAATTTCTTTGGTGGATACATGTATTTCAATCGTGGCAAGAAGTAAGACATTATCCTTATGCATTGGATAAGAACGGGAAAGCACGAGGAGATCGAATTGTACCCTAACTCGGTGACGATTCTCTATGACGACAACGGTGGTGGAGATTTCTGTTGACGGCAACGGAGACCTACGGCGGAGACGCACAGTCAAAGACGTCGAAGATCCGGAGACCGTGGGGCGGCAGCAATGGCGTACAGGCGCAAGGAGTTTGAAGAAGTTTCCAAACTTTCAGTTCCATGGGATTATATACCCATGTGTTGTCGGTGGCGCCAAGTGGAACTAATCAGTGGCACCGAGATACGAAACTACAAGCAGTTACACCAACTCGGTGGGATCGAGTAGGTCTAATCGGTAGCATCGAGATAGAAAACCTCGATCAATCTATTGATTTCGGCGAGACTGAGTGGGAATTGTTGGTCTGACCGAAATGCATCAAAAGGTTTTGGTACACATCCCTTGTTGGATCAATGACTCCGAGTGCTCCTCACCCGGAGGGTCCAAAAAGACTTGTTCAAGTTTTGTGATGTAGCATTAATATAATTTGAGACAAGAAAAGCATAGATTGCTACAAAGTTCATAGGCATTCTTCCACATCCATTTGTCTAATAAAAAGAAAACAATCAAAACAACAAATAGATGTCCTCAAATAAAGAAAATATGCAACCAACATGCTTACACAATAAGATAGCAAATAAACCATGTGCCAAAGCATGCACAAACAATTCTAGCATCTATCAAACAATTGGCCATGACCAGGTCATCTATATTTATGTATATTGAGTTAGGAGTCAAATGAGAATATTTGATCATAGGTCACACTAAACGTTTAAGCAAAAGTGGGGTTACCACTATTACATAAAGCATTAATGTCTTCACACCATTAGAGTTGCTTTAGCGCATTTTCTTAGATTAAAGCTCCCCTAGATGTGATATCCCCCTAAGAGGGATGAACTAACCTTGGGTTTTCTCGATGATGATGTCATGTAGATAGTGAAGGTGTGGATGCTCAATGATAATGAAGATTATTTGGAGCAATCGTTTGGAGTGTTGCACTATCAATACCTACATGGTTTAGTGAATTGCACATATGATGATGTACATGAAAGCATTTGGTTACCTTGTCCCTTGTCTTACCAACAAGAGGGTCTGTGACTCCATGAACTTGTTGCAACATATGAAAGTTCATTGCATATGTCCTTGCCTATATGAATACGAGTGAAGTATGTTGGTGGAGTCACCCTTATGAACACTCTAGTTCTTCTTCTTTGGGATCCACATCAACTTTATGGGAATCCTTGGAATCGTAGTCCAACTTGAAGACGTAGAGCTTGACGTAGTCTTGGGAACCCACTTGACCATGTCCTTAGCGGCTTCTTCAAATGAGCCGATCTCTTCTTGAAGCTTGTCCTTGACTTTTAGCTTGTGGTCTTGTGGAGGAAGATCATCATGAGCTTGTGTTCCCTTAAAATAAGTGGGTTCATACTTCTCTTGTTGAGGAACAAACTTTGTCTTGGGGTATTTATCTTTTTCTATCCAACTCCATTGGCATTGAACTTTCATTCAAAACCAACACCTTTATTCTTCTGATGCCTTCCTTGCTTGCGTACAATTTCTCTATAATTCCCTTAAATAAGTTATTTTCTTTCTCAAGTGTGACTTGGCTAAGAGAATCATTAGTGGAATCAAGAGTATTACTAGAAGCAACAACATTTGATTTAGCATGGTTATTGTTACCACAAGAAGAAGAATATTTCTTGCTTTGTTGCTACATTTTACTTGTATCATATAAGTAGACAAGAGGAGATGTTTGGCAATGTAACAAGAGCTCTTCATTCGAAGATCATCATTCATAGCTTTTAGAAACTCATTCCCTTTCTCTAAATTTAGCTTCTCGAACCAAAGCTTCTCATGAGTTTTTAGGAACTCCCTATGATCCTCTAGGGTTGTTTCATGAGCTAACTTAAGAGTGTTTAGTTCTTTAGTTAGATGCTCAATCTCCTTCTTATCATTGCCAATAGTTTCATCTTGACTATCATGATTACTCGTAAGTTCATCATAGTTTTCGTTGCTAGTTTTGTCAATAAGTAACTCATCATCACCTAGAAAATCATCTTCATCAATATTGAAATCAAGATACTCGGTGTGTCGACATGGAAGCACGATCACCTATGGGGCATGGGTACCCCTTTGTGGTTCAACAAGGGGACGACCGCGTTGCACCAAGAGGAGAAGCAATAGGGGACAACAAGATGACAAATAGTTCTCTTTTACCCAGGTTCGGGCCGCCTCGAAGGGTAAAACCCAACTCCTGCAATGGTGGATTGATCTGGGGGAACACGAAGCTTCTACGCACTCTAGCCCGGCGGGGTTGCCTCGGGGAGTGCAGCATGAGCGTACAAGTGTCAGGGGACCGAATGTTCGAACCCCTTGCTAGGTTGCCTCGGGCATCCCTTTATGGGTTAAGGGGTGACCATAGTGGCGAAATAGTCATTTGAGTATGATTACATTGCTAACAGTGCTATCATACGTAACTCTGACAGTTAGGACAAAGTGCATTAAATGCACTGCTAGGTGCCGTGCCGTGGACGAATCCTGGCAAGCCTGTCGCGCTTCTTATCTGCCTCTTCTTATCAGCTTGACATGCGTCCTGGACGGGTGTCAATAAAGCCAATCTCTTCTCCTCCACATTGCCACATGCTTGATAGGATCCACCTAGTCGCTTAGTACCTTGACACCGCATTGATTAGTGACTTGGGTGCGGTGAGGTGGGGCGATGGAGTCTTGGTGAAGCCTTCTTGCCAAGGGAACTTGGCGGGGCTTGGTCTTGGCAGCGCCCGCAACCCCATCGGGGCGAATCTGGATTTGTCCTTAGGTGCAGCCTCGTCCTGGGCAGGCTCTCCTGCCCGACAAGGGAGGCCTTCCCAAGGTGGCCTTCTACTAGATTTGGTCTTCTTAATGCTCTCCTTAATCTCACGAAGAGCGGCTTCTCTGACTTAACTTTGTGTCATGCATTGGTGTTTGATGTATTATCATCATCATGCCTGTGCATGAGTTCGGCCTGCAAACGTGAATGTTTTTTGCACCGACAGGAACCCCTGGGCCTGGCCCACATGTGCTGTCGTGCATCATTGGGGTAGGCCCAAACAATGCACATGCTGGCACTCTGACCTCACCGCGATGGAATCCATGTCTCTGAGATCTTCTTTGCTTCGGCATTAAGTTGGAATTGTGTTAACTTCCGGGCTCTCCATGGGTCGCACGATGCAAGACGAGGTGGGTTCACCCGTGTGGTGGGCCAGAGGACTACCATTTCACTTTTGCCCACAACGCATGATTTTTCGGCCACACGCGCATCATGCATTGCGCAGGGTTGGTGGCGGATGCGCAGGGCGTAAGAATGCGTGCCATGACAGAAAACGTGGCGCCCCGGATTGGCGTAGAGGGGTGGCCGGCGACTCTCGATGCCACCAGTGGTGCATGTAAGCCGGATTTTAGGAGTGGGGCAGTTTCCCCAGGATAGCAGAGAGCCAGCCCCCTCCATGCTCTTTGATAAAAGAGAGCGCGAGGGGGTGGAAGTTCTCAACCACATACGTTCTCCTCGTTTTTCTTGGGTCCTTCCAAAATGGTGCAGGGAAAAATGTGTCATCGAGCTCCTACAGCGGCAACAAGAGGCTCCTCTCAGCAGCGTGTCCATGCCCCGGCTGGGGATGCAGGGGTAGGGTCCAGTGCGCAAGGCGGAGCCGCAGGATGCGACTACGGTCGACGAAGTGCTCGAGCTTGAGGTGGACGCGGCGGCTCTCTGGCCGCGCCTTCTCCAGCGGCTCCGACTCCAATAGAAGGCCATGTTGGAGACACGACACTGGAATTCGTCGTACGGTTGTGCGATCCTCCGCGCAGCCGTCTTCGACTTCCTGGCCCCTTCACAAGGGCGATGAAGGCCGGACAGCTGCACGAGTTGAAGCTGCACATGAGGGGTTGCTGCAATGGCACTATGCGGGTGGATGTTGAGTTCCCTACACCCATGTCCTGCTTCCCCGGCGTGGCTGGAAAACTTTTGCACATGCCCACAACTTGAAGGAAGGGCACATCCTCAATTTTAAGCTAATGGAGGCTAATCTTCTCTTCATCAAGGTATTCGGTTGCTCGGGTGCTCGGTTAGGGTGCTGCGTGGGGAGATGGACTGATGAGAAAAGCTCCTCCGCGAGCGACAGTAACGAAGAGGACACTAACGGCAAAGACGACGACATCGAGCCCCCGGTCGTCAAGCGTGAAGACGACGACTCGGACTCCAGCTAAGCGCCGGACGCACCATCACCGTTAGCTAGGCGACGACAACACCATCATCTGCCGCTGGACCTCGACAGAGCGATTTCCCAGGGGTGCTTGGCCCGGTCGACTCCGCTTCCACCAGTTGGACCCTCGCAGGTTACCTCATGGACTCCGGCTTTGTCTTCCCTACCGGTGTCCCTCGTGTCGTGTTTATATAGCCCTGGCGTGGGTGACCAGGGCATCGCCTAGCCGCTCTCCCCATCCCCAACCTCTTCTTCCTTGTCAGGGAGGCACCCACCCGATCTTGTCAGGATACGTCCCGTGGGTCCTGGCGGGATCGGACTAGGGTTCTGCCCAGGCGCTCCTTTTTCCATCTTTCCTTCTCGATGCAACTCCTATGAGGAGAGGGACAAGAAAGGAATTACATGGCACTTATCTTTTTTCAATTTAAAAGATGTAGGCGCCAGCCGAATTTTAGTTCAAATTAAGTAACCCTCTATCCATGTTCGTATCCTGTATGATATGTACTTGTTTATTGACGTATAATGGAAAAAGAATGCCTGTCTGGTACTTTTGCACGTATCATATCCATGTTGAGGAATAATTCCTCAATACTGTCATGTAAATAAAGTTCTCCAGCAAGGCATCTTACCTGTCGTTTCCACAGCTACTACTAAACCCTATCTGATGTGTTAGGAGCGTGGATGTAGGCCGGCCCTTTGTCAGTCCCCTATATTTATATGTTGAACCCTTCGGTTGAAACTTGGAGAAAGAGCCTCCTCAAAGTCAGTTTTGCCTGCAAGTAAGAGTCCTTCTCGGACTTACAGG
Source organism: Secale cereale (assembly GCA_902687465.1). Taxonomy (NCBI): domain Eukaryota; kingdom Viridiplantae; phylum Streptophyta; class Magnoliopsida; order Poales; family Poaceae; genus Secale; species Secale cereale. The sequence continues at coordinate 318,283,189 of LR738712.1, read as the reverse complement.
ACCGGACACCACAATCCTCGGCATCAGACGCAGACGCCTCGGGTCTCGGCGTTTGGCCGAGGGCCAGACGCCAGGGTCTCCGACGTTTGGTCCTTGACCTCCGCAAAACATCATTTTGCACCAACCAAAAGCCCCATGGACCTTACCCCTTGCCCTAAACATATCATCATCATATATATATATATATATATATATATATATATATCATTATTTAGCTCTGTACCATTTCGGAGCTCCTCGTCATGTCGGTGATCTCATCTGGGACTCCAAACAACGTTCTGTCACCAACATTGTCGGGGAAGCTGATCCACGAACACCTATGGGACCGGCGGACCGAGTCCCTTTCGGTTTGGCGGGGGCGGAGATTGCACGAAGAGCAGATCGAGGCGAAGCACACGAGCAGTTTACCCAGGTTTGGGCCGCACCGATGCGTAAAACCCTACTCCTACTTTGTGGTTTGTATTCAGTTCTTTGCTCGGGAGCGCTGAGTGCTACAGTACACACCAGCAGCTAACGAGACTGAGCGTGAGAGTTCTTCTGCTTCGAACCCCCCTCTACGTTGCGCATGGGCCTCCTTTTATATGCTCAAGGGGTCACCGACAGGTGGCAACGCAGATGAGGGTAAAAATGGGAATGGTGTTGTAGTTGGTACAACCACCTGTACAGTGCATCATACCTAACCCTGACGGCAGGGGACAAGAGCATTAAATGCCCGTCTGTGTTGCCCAAACAGTGCAAAAAGGGGCCGTCAGGGACGCCACCGTTCGCCACGACGGCAACCTTGTCAGCGCCGCTTGCCACCGCGCACCGCTGGCTGCACAGCCTCCCGCCATGTACGCCTGGAAGGGTCCTAGAGCGACACGTTGGCGGGTGTGCTCGAGCGTGGGTACAGAGTGGTAGCTTGCCGCGGCAAGCGCCTTGCCGCGGTCGTTGTCTTGTCGCGTCCGGGAGCTTGTCGCTCACCGAACCTTGCCGTGACGCGTGGCGTGTCGCGGCAAGTTCCTTGAGATGCCTTGGTTGGCCTTCCCGGCAAGCTCCTCTCGCCGGGGTCTTGTGCCTTGAGTGGCCTTCCCGGCAAGCTCCTCTTGCCGGTGCCTTGTCTCCTTGGCTTGAATACTTTGTTCTTGAATGGCTCCCAAGGAACCACGGAGGACCTTGGCGGTCACCCGGCAAGCCATGCCGCGGGACGCTGCGACTGCCCGTGCACAAGTTCGGGATACTAGGGTACCCCTACTCTCGTACACCGACAAGAGCCCCCGGGCCTGGGCCATACACGGTGCCGAGCTCTGTTGAGCCAGGCCCAAATCAGTGCACGGGCACGCGCGGCCTGGGTTACGCCGTATCTTTCTCCGTATCCACCGCGCCATCCCCGAACGGCACGCGTTGATTGCGGCGTCGTGGGAGAGATCGTGGGCGGTTTGTTTATTCGGAAAGGCGGAACGTCCGCCCCCTCCCTCCTTATAAGCAGGGAAACAGGGGCAGTTCGTTCATCCCCCATTTGCTACTCCAACCTTGAGAACCTCCGCCGCTCCCCTTCTTCCCAAAGCTGAAAGAGAGAAGCGCTCCGCCCCCCATCGCCACCCGCACCACCAACGCCGTCTACCTCCCTCACCACTTCCGCCATAGCTCCGAAAACCGACAAGGGGAAGGGCGCGAAGTCGGCCGAGGCGCAGCGGCTCGCGGCGCTGTGAAAGGAGCGGGCTGTCTTCCCTCCCAAGCTTGCCGCGAGGGAGCTGAGGGAGTGCTACTACCTCTTCTGGTCGGGGGAGACGCGGGCGCACCCGCGCACGAAGGTACTTCCAGCCGTTGCTTGGAAAATGGCTCCAACTGGATACCCTTTCTTCGCCTTGTTCTTCTAATGCGGGCTCTGCCCGCCTTTCTCTGAATTTTTCTGCGATATCATGAAGACCTACAGGTTCCGCCTCCTTGACTTCACCCCCAATGCCGTTCTGACCATGGCAGTTTTCGCACATCTCTGCGAAAACTTTGTCGGAGTCCATCCCAATGTAGCCCTTTTCCGCCACTTCTTTATGCCTCGAGTTGAGAGAGAGGAGAGACTTTATCCGGCAGAGTCTCTTGGATCTCGAGGGCCGGCAAGAAGGACACTTATCTGGAGGGAGATCTCCGCAACAAGTGGGAGGAGTGGAGAGCGAACTGGTGCTGGATTGTCGAGGAGAACCCGCAGCCATTTTCCACCTGGCACCAAACCCCAGTAGTGTGCGGCAGCGACTGGAGCAACGTGGCCCCGGAAGACGATAGGCTGAAGATTGACGTCACCCGGATCCAACGCCTCAGGCTTGCCGGGCTCACTGTAGGCGCAGTTGGCGCAGATTTCCTTCGCCGCCGCATCGCCGCCCTGCAGGAGAGGAAGAGACCCGCCTGGGAGTTCGAGAATGCGGCGGACATCATGAGGCTGCGCCCGGGCCTCAACTTCAACTTCACTGTCCTGGAGCTCAACGCGATGCTCCAGGAGCTGTTCAAGTATGACCCTCAACACCCCGAAGTGTTCAGGTTGCCGAGGGGTGTCGTTCTGCTGTGCAACAACTCCGCGCTCAGCCGCATTCGCGCGATGATGCCGCTGTGCGACTCGCATGGGATCGACCCAACTTGGCAAGAGCCTGCAGATGACGCTGTGCAGGAGTTCTTCGACAGCTTGGAAGAAGTGCCGATTCGCTCCGACTGACACGGAGCTGAAGCGCATCGCCACTAGGCTGGAAGAGGCGGCGGCAGCCGCAGCCGCGGGCGAGTTTGGATTCACCGTGGAGGAGGCGGACGCAGCAAAGGCGGCAAGCCTTGTCGAGCGAGAGGAATTTGTCGGCGAGGGAGAGCTTGTCGGGCATGACGCCGAGTCGAGCGAGCCCGCCGAGCAGGGCGTCGAGTCGAGCGAGCCCGCCGAGGATACGAGTGGCTCGCTGGGAATCGACTCCTCTTCCTCCTCATATTCGGATAGCTCGCCGCAAGCAGAGCCCCCAGCTCCACCAAGAAGGCGTCTCCGCAAGGCCGGGGACATAGCGGAGGGGCAGGCGAGTCGACAGCCGCCGCGCCGCGCGACCCGCTCCACCGCGGCAAGCATGGTTGCTGCGGGAGCACCACGCACTTCTGCGGCAACTGGAGCGGGGTCTTCCCGGACCGCCGCTTCTGCTCCTGTTGCTTCTCACGCCGCGACGGCAGCCGGAGCGGGGTCGTCTCAGACCACCGCCACTGCTCCCGCCAAGCGGCCAAGGGAGCCTACCCCTCCGCCTCCTCGCGCCGGACGTGAGCCGGATTTCGACTTCTCCGCGCTCAGCTCCGATGAGGAAGAAGAAGAGTAAGATTCTTGTTGTACTTGTATTTCTTCAATTTTTTGCTGTTTTGTCTTGTATCTCATTTGCTTCGTTCCAGACTTATTCCTTTTCAGGACTCTGGCCCAGAGAGCGGCAAAGAGAGCCAAGGTCCCGGTGAGGAGAGAGGAGGTGATCATCGTTGAGCACGAACCCATCGAGACCACCTTGCCGGACCCGGCAACTAATCTTCAGAACAGCCCCCAGCGCAGCCCCCAGCGTAAGTATGTGGTTCACTTTCCGCTGTTAGGCGCGCATGGGTGCTCTTTCTTTGCTGATATCTGTTTGTTGATTTGTGTAGGAGCAGAGCAGCCACACCAGGAGCGCCCGGAGACCGCCCCCGACGTGCCATCTGCTTCAACTACGCCGCCAAGGGAGAGTTCTCCGGCAAGGGTCTCTCCGGCAAGGGAGAGTTCTCCGCCAAGGGAGAGTTCTCCGCCAAGGGAGAGCCCTCCGGCAAGGGAGAGCTCTCCAGCAAAGGAGAGCACCAACGGCCCCCCGCCGGCGGAGACTACGACTACGCCGCCAAGGGAGATTTCCCCGGCAAGGGAACCTGCCGAGGAGCCGGCTCGCGCAGTTAATCCCCTCGCTTCAAAACATCCCTTGGGTTCTTCTTCTTTTGATCTTCTTTTTGGATATTTGCTTAAATTTTCTCCCTTTTCCGGCCGTCAGATCCATCTGCTGCGGAGCCGATGGAGACGGAGGTTGCTGGCGAAGAGAACACGCACGGCAACACCGGCGACGCCACTGCTGCCGAAGAAGCAGCCGGCGCCGACGATCCCGCCGACGATGAGGCCGCCAAGGCTGCCGCCGCAGCAGCTGGCGAGGGGTCTGGCGATTGCACTGACGGCCCTGAGGCCGCAGGAGCGCCAGGCGCTACGCCGCCCGCCGATCCCTCCGCTGCTGCCGCAGCGCCAGGCTCCGAAGACCCCTAGCCAGGCGTCTACCTGAAGGCCGGCGATGGCGTCTTCATCAACCTCCCCTGGGCGTCAATGTCCAGGGCACCAGTCGAGGGATAAATCTTTGACGGAGAAGTGCTTGCCTCCGCTGGGCTGACGCTGGTTGACGCACCGAGCAGCAGTAGCGGCGAGCCTGAGGAGGAGCGGCTGCTGCGGAAGCTGTTGTCGCTCTACCGCGCTCGGCAAGCCAAGCTGGAGTCCCGCGAGGCGCTTGCCGCGAAGGCGGGAGCCGACATCGAGAAACGCGCGGAGGAGCTCCGGGCCCTCAACCAGGCAGCTCTCCGGTCCCTGGCAGAGGAGTGGGAGCAACTTGCCGAGGAGCAGCAGGCCTTCTTCCTCGATAAGGCTGAAGTCGAAGAGCAGCAGCGGCTTGCTGCTGAGAAGCTGTCCGCGCGGGAGGGCGAGCTGGCGCAGCGGAAGGTCAATCTTGCCGCGCGCGAGTGATCACTTGGCAGAGCCCTCAAGCAAGCAGAGGATGCTGCCGCAGCTGCCGAGGTCGCCAAGAAGGAGTTGGAGACGAAGGTGGCGCAGCTCAAGGCCGATCTCAAGGCGAGAGGTGAAGTGCTTGCCGCGCTCAAGCATGAGCGGGAGAAGGACGCCCACAGCAACTCAGAGCTGCAGGTCCGCCTCGCCGAGAAGGGCAAGGAGCTTGCCGCCGCCAAGGACTCCAACGCGGATCTTGAGTTGAAGCTGACCACTTTGACCAAGACGCTGGACGGCGCCAGGGAGCGGGAGGCGGCCTTGAAGGAGGAGATCAAGGCCGAGAAGGCGCTGCTGGCGAGTGCTGCTGCCGTCCAGAACACTTTCAGGGAGACCATCGAGCACTGGACGGAAGGTCTCGTGAACGCTGCCGCGGATATTGATAGGGAGCTGGCGCAGCTGGGGATGGAGGATCTCGGGTATTCCTCCGATGAGAACCTCCAACCCAGCGCCAAGCTCACCTTGTTCTTCAAAGGCGTGGCGACGGCCCTCCAGCGACTCCGGGAGAGGATCCCAAAGCAGCTAGCCGATGAGTCGCGCAAGCTCTGCGCGGGAGCCCTTCAAAAGGTGTTGGTGAAGGTGGCCTTCCGCAACCCGGGCCTCAACCTCACCAACGTCCTCAAGTCCCTGCCGCCGGGTGCTGATCTGGAGGTGCTCAAGGCCCTTGTCGCACCCATTGTGGACAAGGTGAGCGGGATCAAGAGGGTTGAGGGCGATCGCGTAGATTAGGCCGCCCGTTTTCTTCTTCTCTTGTCGCTGCTGGTCATGTTATGAGAACAATCTGTTAGAGCTGTGACAAGCTATCTTGTAATATGACTCTATTTTGGGTAGGATTGCTATGTTATTTCCTTTACTTGACCCCTTCCTTTATATGTTTCTGCCCTACGCTTTTAGGGAACTTGCCGGCGCAGGCACCTTAGCCGCGAGCGCTGAGTGTGGAACGTCAGCAGCCTGCTGGCGGTGCCATTACTGACAAGAAACCTTGTCGCAACTAGTCGCAGCTCACTTAAGTTGTTGAGCGAACTCGAAACAAAGTTGTTGAGCGGACTCGAAACAAAGTTGTTGAGCGAGCTCGAAACAAAGTTAAGGGCGCAACTAGCTACGAGTTGGTTCCTCCGCGCACAGGTTTTCCATACAAAGCACGGTCGTTCAAGGAAGATAACTTAAAAATTTAAAAATCTGATTGCTCAAACTTTGGCAACTTAGCTTTTCTGTTGTTTGCTTCCCGGCAAGGCGAAACTTTCTTGAACGACGCCTGGTCCATACCACTATCTTCTCCTTCCCCCCCGGCAAACTTGTGGGCGAGGGGAACCTTCCTTTTCTTGAGAAAAAGAAAGAAGAGAAAACAAAGATATGGAGCCTTAAGGCTCGTTATTGCTTACCGGGGGTAGCTGCTGCACAAAGTGTCAGATAACACATGCAAAATATAGATAGCATGAAATTTACAAGTTGTGCGGAGCACATGAGCTTTACTTATGCACGAGGTCTGCGCCCGACTTTGTACAAAGGATTACATGCAACAACGACAAGACTTGTACAAAAGGTGGTTGCCGAAACGGGTTCCGGCAACCGCGCCTTACGGGTAAAACTTACGAAGATGCTCGATGTTCCAGGAGTTGCTCACCGGAAAGCCATCTTCGGTCTCAAGGCGGACAGCGCCAGGCCTAGTGTCTCGTTTCACCCGGTAAGGGCCTTCCCACTTCGGCGTCAACTTGTTGGAATTCTTGGCGGACTGAACGCGCCGAAGAACAAGGTCGCCTTCCTCGAGACTTCTGGCGTTAACTTTGCGGCTATGGTAGCGACGCAAAGCTTGCTGGTAGCGAGCAGCTCGTACAGCAGCCTGAAGACGGTCTTCCTCAAGGAGCAGCGCGTCATCTTGTCGCAGTTACTCTTGCTCAAGCTCATCATAAGAGAGCACTCGAGGTGACCCGTATACGAGTTCCGTGGGGAGAACTGTCTCTGCTCCATAGACTAGAGCGAAAGGTGTCTGGCCAGTGGCTCAATTTGGCGTCGTCCTGATCGACCAAAGAACCATCAGCAGCTCCTCGATCCAGTTTCTTCCGCACTTGTGCAGCCTGTCGAAAGTTCTGGTCTTGAGTCCACGCAGCACTTCAACATTTGCCCTCTCTGCTTGACCGTTGCTTCTCGGGTGAGCAACAGAAGCAAAGCAGACCTTGGCGCCAAGATCTTGGACGTACTCCATGAAGGTGCGGCTCGTGAATTGCGTACCGTTGTCGGTGATGATCATGTTAGGGATCCCGAAGCGGCAAACAATCGACCTAAAGAACTTGACTGCTGACTGTGCTGTCACCTTCCTCACTGCTTCCACTTCCGGCCACTTTGTGAACTTGTCGATTGCAACGTACAAGTACTCAAAGCCCCCGACTGCTCGGGGAAAGGGGCCGAGGATGTCGAGCCCCCAGACCGAAAATGGCCAGGATAAAGGGATCGTCTGGAGAGCTTGAGCTGGCTGGTGTATCTGCTTGGAATGGAACTAGCACGCTTCACACTTGGTTACTTGTGCAGTTGCATCCTGGAGGGCTGTCGGCCAAAAGAAACCTTGCCAGAACGCTTTGCCGGCAAGTGCTCTTGCGCCAATGTGGTGACCACATATGCCTCCATGTATCTCTGCCAAAAGCTTTTGTCCGTCTTCCCGGTGAATACACTTCAATTTCACACCGTTGAGTCTTCTTCTGTATAGTGTGTTGTCAACAAACTGGTACATACTTGACTGCCGGGCTACTCTTTCCGCTTCTTCTTGCTCTTCGGGAAGTTCTCCTGTCTGAAGGAAACGGACAATCTGCTGTGCCCATGCTGGAGCTTGTGGCTCGACAACAAGGACTAAAGGCACATCTGCTGCTGCGGGAACATCCGCTTCCACGGCGAGAACCTGCGGCTCTGCCGGAGCTTGACATTCCCCGGCAAGCTTGCCGAAGCAAAACTTGTCGGGAGCGTCTGCTTCAACGGAACAAACCCTAGGGCTTGCCGGAGCAGACTGCCCCTCAGCGCTCTTGGTGTTGATCTTGGGGACCTTCTTGGTTGCGGCTTCGGGAAGCTCTGCCGGAAAATAGTCACCAGAAATCAACTTCCTCTTCTTGCTTTGTCCAGTTGATGGCGTTACGGACGGTTGGGTCAGCTTGAGCACAAAGATCCCTGGTTCCACAGGCAACTTAAGTGTGGCGCACTTTGACAGGCCATCGGCGATGTTGTTCTGAGCTCTTGGAACATGCTCCATCTGTAGGCCGTCAAAGTGCTCTCCCAGCTTTCTCACTTCATCAACGTAGGCTTCCATCAACGGACTCTGATAACTCTTGTTCACTTGGCGGACGACAAGCTGCAAGTCACCCCTGACAATGAGCTTCTTGATCCCAAGGTCTACCGCGATCCTGAGACCGGCAAGCAAACCCTCATACTCTGCGGTATTGTTTGTTTCTTGCTCCTTGGGAAAGTGCATCTGGACTACGTACTTGAGGTGCTCTCCGGTTGGAGTGACAAGCAGCACGCCAGCACCGGCGCCTTGCAGCGAGAAGACACCATCCAAGTACATCAGCCACTCTTTGCTTGCTTCCTTGACGGGGATGCTCGTTTCTGGAATTTCTTCATATGGTGTTGGCGTCCACTCTGCTATGAATTCTTCCAATGCTCTGCTTTGGATGGTCAAAGTGCTCTCAAACTTGAGACCAAAGCTTGACAGTTCCAGTGCCCACTCGACAATCCTGCCTGTTGCTTCTGGATTCTGCAGTATCCTCTTCAGCGGAAAGCGAGTGACAACTGTGATCTCATGTGCTTGGAAGTAACGGCGCAGCTTTCTCGAGGCCATGAGAAGGCCGAAAAGCAATTTCTGCACACTAGAGTACCTTGACCTAGCCCCCTGCAGAAGGGAGCTGACAAAGTAAACTGGGCGCTGCACCATTCTCTTCCGTATCTCCTCTTGCGCCTGCGCAGATCCATCTTTGTCGGGACCAGAGCTTGTCGGGGAAGCCCCCTGCTTGCCGCTGGATGCCCTTGCCACGGTTGCTGGCTCATCATCTGCCTCCCTCTCCGCTACTAACGCAGCACTAACCACTTGATTGGTTGCCGCTAGATACAGCAGCAACTTCTCTTGTGGTTTAGGTGCGACAAGTACTGGAGTGGAGGACAGGTATCTCTTCAAGTCTTGCAGCGCAGCCTCCGCTTCTGGAGTCCATTTCATTGGACCTGCCTTTTTCAATATTTTGAAAAACGACAGGGCGCGCTCAGCAGACTTAGAGATAAACCTGCTGAGAGCAGCCACGCAACTGGCAAGTCTTCGTACATCCTTGACGCGCTTTGGTGCTTCAATCTGCTCAATGGCCTTGATCTTATCGGGATTGGCTTCGATTCCCCTCTGAGACACGAAGAAACCGAGAAGCTTGCCGGAAGGGACTCCAAACACACACTTCTCGGGGTTTGCAAAGGTCTCGTCTAAATCTTGAATCAGGGTTTCCTTGTCTTTGCTCTTGACCACTATGTCATCCATGTAGGCTTCCACATTTCTGTGAATTTGTGGCTCAAAAGCTGTATGGACTACCCTTGCAAATGTTGAACCAGCATTCTTCAAACCGAAAGGCATCCGTATGAAATAGTATGTGCCACATGGAGTGATGAATGCGGTCTTCTCCTCATCCTCTTCTGCCATGAAGATCTGATGGTATCCTGAGTATGCGTCAAGAAATGAAAGCAAGTCACATCCGGCCGTGGAGTCAACAATCTGGTCAATGCGCGACAAGGGAAATGGGTCTTTGGGACAAGCTTTATTCACATCGGTGAAGTTGATACAAAGCCTCCATTTCCCGTTTGCCTTGCGCACGAGTACAGGATTGGCCAACCACGTAGGATGGCGCACTCCTCTGACAAGGCCTGCTGCTTCCAACTTCTTGATCTCTTCTGCGATGAATTCTTGGCACTCCACTACTTGTTTCCTGACTTTCTGCTTGATGGGCCGCGCATGAGGACAGACGGCAAGGTGGTGCTCAATTACTTTCCTAGGAACACCGGAGATGTCAGACGGTTGCCACGCAAACACGTCGACGTTCGCCCGCAAGAAAGCAATGAGCGCGCTTTCCTATTTAGGGTCAAGAGTGCCACTGATGGTGAAGGTACCACCAGTGCTGTCCTCCTTGGTGGACACCTTCTTGGTCTCTGGTGGAGCTGCCATTATCTTCTTACACTTGCCGGTGGAGCTCGATGGTGCGTCCTCGACGGTAGCGCTGCACTCCGAAGAGGTGCGCTTGTCGGAGTGGGCATCAGAAGTCTTGCCGGACTTGGTCTTCTTCTTCCCCCCGGGAGCTTCAGTGGCAAGTGACTTGCTATCTGTTGCGGCTGCTGCTTCCCGGTAGATCTTGTCGGCGCAGAGAAGGGCATCCTTCTTGTCGCCAGGGACAGAGATGACGCTTATCGGGCCTGGCATCTTCAGCATATTGTACGCGTAGTGAGAGGCTGCCATGAATTTGGCGAGTGCTGGACGGCCGAGTATCCCATTGTAAGGCAATGGGAAATCGGCAACGTCAAAGGTGACCCTCTCAGTCCTGAAGTTCAGCTCACCGCCAAATGTCACTGGCAACGTGATCTTCCCCTTCGGCTTGCTCCTTCCTTGGAATGTGCCGGTCTCTTCGAGCTCGCTGTCAGGGATCTGGAGTTTCTGGAGTACAGCGGAGGAGATCAGATTCAAGCCGGCCCCGCCGTCAACTAACATCTTAGTGACCTTGAGGTTGCGGATAGTTGGTGAAACCAACATCGGCAAGCACCCGACTGCAGTTGTGCGATCAGGGTGGTCCTCAATATCAAAGATGATAGGCGTGCTGGACCACTTCAGAAGCTTGCGTGACTCGACAGGTGGTTCTGCTGCATTAACTTCCCGCACCCACTGCTTGAGTTGGCGGTTTGAAGTATGCAGAGAGGCACCGCCGTCAATGCACAAGACCTCTGTGGCTTTCTGGAACTCCTGCTCACTGTTCTCGACATCATCCATGTCTTCGTCGTCGTCGTCATCTTCATCCTTGTCGCGGGCGCGGGGAGGTCTATCTCCTTGCCGCTGCTTAGCCTTGCCGCGGCGTCCCCCCCGGCCGGGGAGCTTCGTGCCGGATCCTCCAGTACCTCCTTGGGCCTTCTCCTTGTCGCTTCGCTCGTACTCAGCTTTTTGCTGCTCAACAAGCTGCTCGACACAATTGCAGTTCTGGAGGTCATGGCCCTTGGTGCGGTGGATCTTGCAGTACTGCTTGTCGGTGCCATCCTGCTTGTCGGTGGCCGCCACAGCCTGGCAGTTGGTGCATGCGGCAATCTCCTTGCCGGAGCTACCAACTTTGGCTTTCTTGGCACCACCTTCGTTGCCGGACTGCTCAACGACTAGCACATCTTTGCCTTTCTTCTTCCTTTTTTTCCGCCGCCGGTTTTTCTTTGCCGGGGCAGCATCTTCGCTGTCAGATCCTCCTGCTCCTGTATCCTCTCCGGGGAGTTACCTCCCCTCCTCAGCACGTGCACACTTGTCGGCCAGGGCATACAGCTCACTGACGTCTTTGATCTTGCACATCGCCATCTCCTCCCGCGTCCTGCGGTTACGCAGGTTCTGATGGAACGCGCTGATGACCGCGGCAGGGTGGACGTCTGGGATGTTGTGCTGTACACGGCTGAATCTCTGAATGTACTTGCGCAGGGGCTCTCCTTCCTTCTGGGCGAGCAGGTGCAAGTCACTCTCTTGGCCATGAGGTTTGTGACCGCCTGTAAAGACACCAACAAACTGATGGCATAGGTCTGCCCAAGAGGATATGGAGTTGTCCGGCAAGTGCATGAGCCAGGACCTGACGTTGGGCTTGAGCACCAGCGGGAAGTAGTTGGCAAGGATCTTGTCGTCCCGCCCCCAGGCAGCCTGCACCGCGATGGTGTAGATGCTGAGGAACTCCGATGGATGCGTCTTGCCGTCGTATTTCTCTGGTACGTCTGGCTTGAAATTCTTCATGCTGGGCCACTGGACTTGCCGCAGCTCACGAGTAAACGCAGGGCAACCTACCGCGTACGGCAAGTCGCCTGGTTCCACTGGCGCATGCATGTCGACAGAGGGCCCAGCGCGCTGGTCTGATTGACGCCGCGCTTCTCTTCGGCGCTCGATGCGAGTACGAGCGTCTTCTTGTTGTCGTTCGTGAAGAACTTGGTGCTGATCGTGACGAGCTCGTGGATCCGATGACGCGGTGAAGTCGCTGTCGAGGTGGATCCGGCGAGTCGGCGATCTTGGCCTTCGGGGCGGAGAGTGCACGGTGGTTGAACCCCCACCGATCCTGCCGCCATTGGCTTGCGCCTGGCTGACTTGCCGCAACTGCGATGTACTTGGCTGCCGCGGAGTGTCGCCGTTGGCGAAGCCGATGAGACTCTGAATGGTGGCCCTCCAATCGTCGATCTTGTCTGCCATTGGAGGGTAGTCTAGGAGCAGTTGAGCTCGCGCCAAAGCTTCCGCTGGAGTGGCGGGTAGCGGCGGCGAACTGTGCGAGGAGCGGGATATGCTCGGACTTCTAACTATGTTAGAAGGTGCAGTATCCCGTCCAGGCGACCGTGCCTCGCTCGTGGCAGCATGTTGGCGTGCATGCTGGTCTTGAGCATTCCGAGATCCGCCAGCTTGATCTTGGCCCAGCAAACGTATCATGCCGTGAGTACCATGACGCTGCCGGTCCCGCGCCTCCTGAGATGGGCACGGTGCATGCACGGACGCCGAGGTCTTGGAGTGCGCCCGGTCGTTGTGGGAGCCGGCTACGCCGCTGATGGACAGCGTAGCCTTGTCCTTGGACCTGGCAGCACCGTGAGCTCCCTCGTCGACGCCCGTTCTTCAGCCAGCGTCTACCCCACCAGCCGTTGGCTCCGGCGGTGGTGGGTGCGGCGCGGACGGAGCAGCTGCCTCCGAAGCCTTCTTCTTCGGCGGCATGTTGATGAAGATGATGAAGATCTAGCTCGTGTGGACGCCGGATCAGGTTCACACAATCTCGACGCACCCCTACCTGGCGCGCCGAAGATGTCGGGGAAACTGATCCACGAACACCTATGGGACCGGCGGACCGAGTCCCTTTCGGTTTGGCGGGGGTGGAGATTGCACGAAGAGCATATCGAGGCGAAGCACACGAGCAGTTTACCCAGGTTTGGGCCGCACGGATGCGTAAAACCCTACTCCTGCTTTGTGGTTTGTATTGAGTTCTTTGCTCGGGAGCGCTGAGTGCTACAGTACACACCAGCAGCTAACGAGACCGAGCGTGAGAGTTCTTCTGCTTCGAACCCCCCTCTACGTTGCGCATGGGCCTCCTTTTATATGCTCAAGGGGTCACTGACAGGTGGCAACGCAGATGAGGGTAAAAATGGGAAAGGTGTTGTAGTTGGTACAACCACCTGTACAGTGCATCATACCTAACCCTGACGACAGGGGACAAGAGCTTTAAATGCCCTTCTGTGTCGCCCAAAAAGTGCAAAAAGGGGCCGTGAGGGACGCCACCGTTTGCCACGACGGCAACCTTGTCAGCGCCGCTTGCCATCGCGCACCGCTGGCTGCAGAGCTTCCCGCCACGTATGCCTGGAAGGGTCCTAGAGCGACACGTTGGCGGGTGTGCTGGAGCGTGGGTACAGAGTGGTAGCTTGCCGCGGTAAGCGCCTTGCCGCGGTCGTTGTCTTGTCGCGTCCGGGAGCTTGTCGCTCACCGGACCTTGCAGGGACGCGTGGCGCGTCGCGGCAAGTTCCTTAACATGCCTTGGTTGGCCTTCCCGGCAAGGTCCTCTCGCCGGGGTCTTGTGCCTTGAGTGGCCTTCCCGGCAAGCTCCTCTTGTCGGGGCCTTGTCTCCTTGGCTTGAATACTTTGTTCTTGAATGGATCCAAAGGAACCACGGAGGACCTTGGCAGTCACCCGGCAAGCCTTGCCGCGGGACGCTGCGACTGCCCGTGCACAAGTTCGGGATACTAGGGTACCCCTATACATAACTCATATAATACTATACCGTCAATGAACGTTAAGCATGCAGACCCTATAGGTTCGATAATGATGTAGACATGACTGAGATGCTTCTCCGGTCCATAGCCAATAGCGGGACCTGGATGGCCATATTGGTTCCTACATATTCTACGAAGATCTTTATCAACCGAACCTTTGACACTAGTTTCAAATTCAGAAGGCATCTTTCCATAAGAGTTGTTGTATGAATTACCAAAATTATTAGAGGAATTACAAGGAAAAGGCCTAGGATTAAAATTACCTCTATAAGCATTCTTACCAAAATTATTCCTACCAACAAAATTCACATCCAAAGATTCATTGTTATTCCCAATCAAAGTGGACAAAGTCATATCATTAGGATCAGAAGAAGCACTCTTAGCAGCAAACAATTTCATAAGTTCATCCATCTTCCCACTCAAAACGCTAATTTCTTCGATAGCATGCACTTTTTTTACTAGTAGATCTTTCGGTGTGCCATTGAGAATAATTAACCATAATATTATCTAGGATTTTGGTAGCTTCTACTAAGGTAGTTTCCATGAAAGTGCCTTCGGCGGCCGAATCTAAAAGATTTCTAGAAGCAAAATTCAAGCCAGCATAAAAGTTCTAAATAATCATCCATAGATTCAAACCATGCGTAGCGCAATTACGTATCATTAAATTCATTCTCTCCCAAGCTTGTGCAACATGCTCATGATCTAGTTGCTTAAAATTCATAATATCATTTCTAAAAAAGATGATGTTAGCAGGAGGGAAATACTTAGAGATAAAAGCATCTTTGCACTTATTCCACGAATCAATACTATTTCTAGGCAAAGAGGAAAACTAAGTTTTAGCACGATCTCTAAGTGAAAACGGAAATAACTTCAATTTAACAATATCGTTATCTGTATCCCTTTTCTTATGCATATCACACAAATCAAGAATGTTGTTTAGATGGGTAGCGGCATCTTCACTACGAAGGCCGGAGAATTGATCTTTCATGACAAGATTCAACAAAGCAGCATTAATCTCACAAGATCCAGCATCGGTAATAGGAGCAATCGGACTGCTAATAAAATCATTGTTGTTGGTATTGGAGAAGTCACACAATTTGGTATTGTTCTGAGCCGTAGTGGCAAGCAAGCAATCCAACACACACAGGCAAACAAGAAGCAAGCGAACGCGAAACACATGGTGGAAGAAGGGCGAATAGAATGTCAAAGGTGAAGTGGGGGAGGGGGAAACGAGAGGCAAATAAATGTAATGCGAAGTATAAGGGTTTGTGATAGGTACTTGGTATATGACTTTTGCGTAAGCCTCCCCGGTAATGGCGCCAGAAATTCTTCTTGCTACCTCTTGAGCTTGCGTTGTATTCCCTCGTAGAGGAAAGGGAGATGCAGCATAGTAGCGTAGGTATTTCCCTTAGTTTTTGAGAACCAAGGTATCAATCCAGTAGGAGACCACGCGCCAGTCCCTCGCACATGCACAAACAAGTAAGAACTTTGCAGCCAACGCGATAAGGGGTTGTCAATCCCATTACGGTCACTTATGTTAGTGAGATCTGATAGAGATGATAATTATATTTTTGGTATTTTTGGTTTAATAAAACAGCAAAGAAACAACGGCAAAAGAAATTAACGGGAAAGTAATATGACAGAGATAGACCTGGGGGCCATGGTTTTCTCTAGTGGCTTCTCTCATGATAGCGATATTCTACGGTGGGTAAACAAATTACTGTCGAGCAATTGATAGAAAAGCGAATAATTATGAGACTATCTAGGCATGATCATTGTATATAGGCATCACTTCCGAGACAAGTAGACCGACTCATGCCTGCATCTACTACTAACACATCGACCGCTATCCAGCATGCATCTAGTGTATTGAGTTCATATGAACAGAGTAACGCTTTAAGCAAGATGACATGATATAGAGGGATAAACTCAAGCAATATGATGAAAACCCCATCTTTTTATCCTCGATGGCAACAATACAATATGTGCCTTGCTGCCCCTACTGTCACTTGGAAAGGACACCGCAAGATTGAAACCAAAGCCAAGCACTTCTCCCATTGCAAGAACTATAGATCTAGTAGGCCAAACCAAACCAATAATTCGAAGAGACTTGCAAGGATATTATGAGCACACATAAAAAGTTCAGAGAAGAACCAAATATCTTTCATAGATAACCTTGATCATAAACTCACAATTCATCAGATCTCGACAAACGCACCGCAAAAAGAGATTACATCGAATAGATCTCCTCGAAGACCAAGGAGAACTTTGTATTGAGATCCAGAGAGAGAGAAGAAGCCATCTAGATACTAGCTATGGACCCGAAGGTCTGTGGTAAACTACTCACAACACATGGTGAGGGCGATGATGATGATGATGATGAAGGCCTCCGTGATGGATCCCCCTCCCGGAACAGGCTCCAAGATGGGATCTCCACGGAAACAACAGCTACGGCGGTGGAATTAGGGTTTTCTCTCTGCGTACGGAGTTTCTGGGGTACGTAGGTATATATAGGAAGAAGAGGGGCACCAAGGGCCACAGGGGCTGCCCTCGAGGCAGGGGGGGCACGCCCTGGGAAGGGGGGCGCGCCCCCACCCTCGAGGGTGGCCCTTCTGTCTTCTGGCTTGGCCCTGAAGTCTATCGTGCGTGATTTCCTCCAAAAATATCTCCTGCGAAGGTTTCATTCCGTTTGGACTCCGTCTGATATTCCTTTTCTGCAAAACCCTGAAATAGGCAAAAAATAGCAATCTGGACTGGGCCCTTGGGTTAGTAGGTTAGTCCCAAAAATGATATAAAAGTGAATGATAAAGTCCATTAAACATCCAAGACTTCATAAATAATAGCATGGAACAATCAAAAATTATAGATACGTTGGAGACGTATAACCATGCAACACAACCAAGATCGCGAGGACGACATGATGAAGGTCATCACCGAGCCCACCATGGCGTCACGACCAGAAGCTTTGCAGGCGAAGAACAGCTTTCGTCAGGATAAGATGAACTAGTTGTCTCCCTACAAATTTGGCTGTTGTGGGATCTCTTATCACCTCCATTTTGGGGGAAGAGGATCGGGGCCACTATAAATATAGCCTAGCCACCACCATAGCAGGGGACGGATCATTCAGACCGCCCTCACCACCACACAAGCAAGAACACACCTCCTGAGGTTGTTCCACCACTGTACTAGTTCATCCTCAGCCAACCTCAAGGCAATCCACCACAAAGCAGGAGTAGGGTATTACACCGCGAGGTGGCCCGAACCTGGGTAAACTACTTTGTCCCATTTCCTTCCTGTTCATCGAGCTAGGCCGTGAGATCGATAAGTAGGTAGACAGGGGAAGTAGAGTTCTTCGCACGCACCCAATTGTTCGAATCTATCAAGGGTCTGTGGAGCCCCGAATCCAACAACGTGTCAAGCATACACATAGAAGATGGCTAAGCGGCACGGCGGGCTTGTCGGGCTGCGTTGTCACATCCCTAGTTTAGCTTTTGCATTAGGACTAGCTAGAGTGTGCATCATGTTTACTTATCAAAGAAACCTGAAATGGGAATGACAGAAACCCCAGCACCCCTCTTCTAACAACTAGGGTTTGATAAAATCTTTTCCAATGTACCCAAAATGCCCTTCAAAAATGTTCAACATTTCTGCCTTGGTCTTAAACCTCTGCCAAGAATGGTGCACAATTTTCTAGGACATCTAAGGGCTCTGGATTAAATCATATGGTATTTGAATTTGGGCATTTAAATGCTATAAAATATTTTAAATGCTCAAATAATCATAAACTATAATGTTCCATACTGTTTATAATATATACAGTGGGCATGACTAGTTTTATGAGTTATAAAAATGTTCTGGCATTTTATTTAATTCAACAAAGTTGCAAAAGAAATGAAACAGAAAGTAAATAGAAAAAACAGGAAGAAGCAGACTTACCTAAGCCCACTTACCTGCTGGCCCAGAAGGCCCAGCCCACCAGGGGCATCCCCGTCTTCTTCGCCGTGCCAGCGCACGAAGCAGCTCGGTGGCGAGCGCCGCCGACGCGCCGGCCACCTCCTGCCTCCCTGGCTGGCCCTTCGACCCTCTGGATGGACCAGGACGACGCCACGCAGTCCCCTCGACTGTTTCCCCTCTCCCCTGTGTCTTTCCCCCACCTCTCTCCCCTCCGCCGAGCTCCACCGAGCGAGTTCGTCGCCGTCGATCGCTGCCACCGCGCCCTATGCCACACCCTCGCCTCCCCGACGCACCATTAGCTCCGCCGCATCGCCCCGAAGCTCCCCACCGTCGCACACGACGCCAGAAGCCCCGCAACGCCCTCCCCGCCATCATCTTCAACCTTCGGCACCGGAGATCGCCGCCGCCCGTACGCCGCCGTCCGACCTTCCCCGAGCTCGCTTCGACGCCCTCATGCTTCGAACCCCTCTCTCCACGGGCTCGATTATGCCTTGTAGCCGCCGCCCCCTTGCTGACCGAAGATCTCCACCGCCGGCCAACTCACCGCCGTGGCCACATGCACCGTGCCTCGTGGCTGAGCACGCCATTAGGATCAGTAGATCACCAGCAAGCTAATGCCAGCTTTAACTCCTCCTACCGTGCACCACAACACCATCCCGGCCAACTCCGCGCGAGCACCGCCGCGGACAAGCTCGTCGCCGTCGACTCCGGCGACCAATCGACCAACCAGTGGCACCGTTGGATGCGGTGCATCACCAGGAGCACACAGAGCCCATCCGCGCGACAAATGGTTGCTGGAACAAGGATTCCGACGAGTCACCGCCGTGCGAAATGGTCGCCGCCGGCCAAACTCCGGCGGGCTGACGTGGCCTGTTAATTAGGAGCTAACAGTAATTATATTAATCACCATAGTCACTGACAGTGGGCCCCTTTGCTTAGTCAAACCCAGTCAACCCTAGTTTTGACCGGAATTAGCTCCTGAGACAATGACATGAGGGACCCACCGGTCAGGTTTGACTTGGACTAGCTCCTGTTGACTGACTGACGTCAGCATGATGTCATGCTGACGCAGTAAAGGATTTTCTGGGATTTTTAGATTTAAAAATAATTCAGGAAATTCCAGAAAATGTCTAAACTTCCAAAAATCATATAAATTCAACAGTAGCTCAGATGGAAAAGATTTATATATGAAAAATGATCAGAAAAATCCAATCTTTCTAATGGCACTGGTTTCATGCATGTTTGAGCAAGTTAACCTTGCTGTATACATTAAAAAATGATAATGCAATTATTTAAATAATAGTTAAAATGCCAATTTGAATCTTTGTTTCAAATAGGCTCAAACCCTTCTGGTTTTAGTTGCATTAGCCCAACACACATGCATCTTGCCATGTCATGAGCATGCATCATATTGTTGCATTTGTCTATTTAATGATTGTATCGCCGGTATTCTCTGTGTTAGGTCCTGCTCCCGAGGATACTGCTGCGTATCCAGTTGAAGAGCAGTACCCGACAACCACTTTGTCAGGCAAGCAATCATTGATCATTCTGATACAAACCCAATCTTCTCGCTCCTGCTCTCTTTTACTGCATTAAGGCAACAGCGTGTGAACTGCTACTTGCTGTGGTAGTTGAACCCTATTCCCTTGCATGACTGATGGGCCTCTAACCCCTCGTTGGTTACCCCAAGTGGAAGGTGTGAGATGCAGTGTTGTGGAAGTTTTTCCCTTAGCAAAGATGCCAAGGATCGAATCCCCAGAGACTCCTAGGTTCAACAAGTAGGTGTCAACTGCTAACGGCGCCAGATATTAGCAATCAACGTGGACCTGCACACAGATACAAATAACTTTACTCCCAACGAGTACAGAGAGGTTGTCAATCCCTCCGGCCTTGTAGTTCACAAAGGATTAAACGCAAATGATAGTAGTGATAGATAATGTTTGCAATAGTAAATAATAGCGAAAAGTAAATAGCGGATGTGATCAATGATGGTAATATGGACCGGAGTCTCATGATGTTCACTAGTGATGTCTCTCTCCCAAAAGACGATAAAACATCTATGTGAGGTAAACGAATTACAACTGGGCAATTGACAGGACCACGAACGCAAACCAATGCTGACTACATTGCAAGAAAGGTTGAGGTTCAAAGCATGGGCGGTACGCCAAAGTAAGTAGACCGAAATCCATCAATATCTACTACTAATCATCCACCTTGAGATATCTATCCAGAACATCTCGCTGGTATTAAGTTGCGAGCCCCACCAATAGTGTAAACTCAAAGCAACAAACAACTCCATTAAAAGAACTTTGCGTAAAGTAAACAATCCTTGCACCCGCGGGCACAAGCATCGTTGTTTTCCCCCTTGTGGCAACATCACATCCCCTAGACTCATGTTTCTGTCACTCAAGCTAGTCATCGAGGGGCATGAACCCACAATCAAGCATAACGTTCCCTCTTGGAGTCACTACGTATTACTTGGCCAAAGCAATAAATAACAACGGAGAACATGCAAGAATTACTTATGAACATAAATATAAAAGAGGTAGATCAAATATATTACTCAATCACAATCTGAACATAATCTCATAATCCATCGGATCCCAGCAAACTCATCATAGCAACAACATAAGGATTACATATGTGCCTCGATCATGTAGGGCAGCTCACGAGGACTAATTAGTGAAGCACAAGAACGGGAGGAGAACATCACATAGCTACTGGTCATGGACTCATGGTCAAAGGGAGACTACTCACAACTCATCCGGGAGGCGTCCATGGTGTTGGAGAGGCTCCCGATGGTGATCCCCCCCTCCGGCAGGGTGCCGGGAAGAGTTCTCCTGGTGCTTCCGATCTTGGAAGCGGCAGCGGCGGCGGAACAGAGATGAGATCACGAAAAAGAGTTCCCGTCCCGAGGGTTTTGAAGGACGCTCTAAATATATGCCAAAGGGGGGCACCAGACGGGGCTCGGGGGGCCCAAGCGCCCCCCCCCCGGCGCGGCCCAGGGG
>LR738712.1:318243596-318262451 GCA_902687465.1 Secale cereale | reverse complement strand
CCCCCCCCCCCCCGCCGGCTGGAACGCTGATTTTTATATAATTTTTCTGGATTTTTCCTGACAGTTCTCGTAATGTGAAAACCTGAAATACAAAAACAGCTGAAAACAGAAACTGGCACTGGGGTGCACTGGATTAGTAGGTTAGTCCAAATATGATCAAAAGTGTATGGAAGTGTATGAATATCATAGCAATATCACCCAAAAGTGGCATGGAGCAAGCAGAAATTATAGATACGTTTTGGACGTATCAACGTCCCCAAGCTTAATTCCTGCTCGTCCTCGAGTACGTAAATGATAACAAGAATAATTTCTGTGGTGACATGCTATTAACCATATAGGACCTTTTATAGTCATATGACAAAAGCTTACTGAGACAATGATTCTATAGTAATTAATTTGCCTCATGAGAAAATCAGAAAGGACTGAAAGTTTTACAACATGACATTGAAGCATCAAATAGATTTGCAATGAACATGATGTGCAAATATGATAAAGTGATATCTAGCTTGCCCCCTTTAGTGAAGCAAAACATAAATGCAGGGGCACCTTCAAGGTTTAAGTGATGACTAGATACAATGATTTCAAAATAAATGATATCACAATCATGCAAAAGACAATGCTACTTTGGAACAATGCACATTACACTTAGAATGACAATCATGCTCTCAGTAGTTGGTGCTTGAAGAAAGAGGGTGGACACTCAAAAAGTAAAAGAATGGTTATGTGCTAGAGCTTTTTATTTTGAAAACATAGAAGCAATTTTGTCAACGGTAGTAGTACTTCATATGTGTCATGCATAAGTAATCCTATAAGTTGCAAGCCTCATGCATCGAATACCAATAGTGCTCGCACCTTGTCCTAATTAGCTCGGATTTCCATGGGTTATCATTGCATTACATATGTTTCAACCAAGTGTCACAAAGGGGTACCTCTATGCCACCTGTACAAAGGTCCAAGGAGATAAATCGCATTTGATTTCTTGTTTTTGATAGATCTCAACTTGAGGACATCCATACCGGGACAACATAGAAAATAGATGATGGACTCCTCTTTAATGCATAAGCATATTCTCATAAGAAATTAAGGATTAATGTCCAAGCTAAAACTTCCACCATGATGCATGGCTTTGGTTGGCGGCCCAATGTTCTTCTCTAACAATATGCATACTCATACAACCCATGGCAAATCACCCTTACTTCAGACAAGACGAACATGCATAGCAACTCACATGATATTCAACAAAAGTGTGACAGTTGATGGCGTCCCCAGAAACATGGTTACCGCTCAGCAAGCAACTTATAAGAAATAAGATACATAAGCAACATATTCTTTACCACAATAGTTTTTAAGATACTTTCCCATGAGATATGTATTGCAAAGTTAGTCTGCTTAGTACAGGTGGAGGTTAGCAAAAGACTGGGAGCGACCAACTAAGAGAGCAATGATGGTCATAATCATGCAGAGCGACAAAGCAACATTGAATCAGGCATGGTAGTTATATCGCTACTCAGAAATAAAAGATCATCAAGGCTTGACAAACTTTCTTTACATTCTTAAATATGCGTGAGCATACGCCAAGTCAATCAAAATAAATTCTCGAAGGAAGATATTACTGAACGATACCACATCATAGGCAAACAAATCATGTTGGTACTCCAATAACACATTGGGAATCTCCCAGCTATTTGAGACTAACCACAAGAAAACCTGAACTTCTAAGCGCCATTATGCACGTAGCATCTTTATCATAGACATATTAACCAATGCAACGGAAGCAAACTCTCTTAATAAGTTAAGCATGATAATTAAAGAGAGTTCAAGCAACCAACTAAACAAAAGCTCTTTGAAAAGATAAGCATGAATACTAAGAGCTGAACATGATAGTAGCTATTAAAAGACAAAGAACACACACAGCAAAGATAGACATGAAAATTCTATGTTATGTTCTAGGTAGAAGTGGAGCGTGTTTCTCTCCCACATAAAGAACGCTGAGTTCCGACTCGTTATGAAAAACTAAAAAGAAAACTAAAAGCAAGACGCTCTGTCGGGGGAAACTGTCCACCACGAACACCTATGGGACCGGAGCCCCTTGTTCTAGCGGTAAGGCAGCGGAGGGAGCACAAAGAGCAGATCGTAGAACACAAGCGGGCAGTTTACCCAGGTTCAGGCCGCGATGGACGCGTAAGACCCTACTCCTGCTTGGTTTGTATTGAGTTTGGGAGCTCGGGAGCTTGAAGAACTAGCTACACCGAGCGAGAGAGCTATCTAGGTTCCGAACCCTTTCTACGTTGTGCATGGGCCTCCTTTTATAGCTCAAGGGGTCACCGACAGGTGTCAACGTAGGAGAAAGGGGTAAAAATGTAACTTTGGTGGTAGTTGTAACAGTGCGGGAACAGTGGATGAACAGTGGATGAACAGTGGTCACCACCTACTTTGACAGTGGGGGACAAGAGCATTAAATGCACGTCGCCGTCGACCCCAAAAGCGCCCGCCCTTGCGTCTCCGTTTGCCACGGCTGTAGTTTCGTCACCGTGGGGTGCCACCGTGTCCCCCAGGCTGCACAGCCATCCGCCGCGCGTCCCTGGAATGGCCCCAGGGCGACGCGTGGGCCGATGAGCTGGAGCGCGGGCACACAGTGCAGACTTCCCCCGGCAAGCACCTTGCCGGGGGCTTGATCTTGTCGGGCCGGGAAGCTTGTCGCTCCCCGGGTCTTGCCAGGGCGCAGGGTGCGCCGAGGCGTGTCTTCTAAGAGGCAATCTTCTGATCTTCCTGGCAAGCTCCTCTTGCCAGGGTCTTGAGTTAATGAGGTAATCTTGAGCCTGGGACGGCCTTCCCGGCAAGCTCCACTTGCCGGGGCCTTGATGTTCTGTCTTGTATACTTTGTTTTTGAATGGCTTAAATAAAGATCAGAGAGGTTTCCGGCAAGCACGTGGTAGACCCTGCCGCGGGAAGCTGCTACTGCCCGTGCACAAGTTGGGGTACTAAGGTACCCCTATCTTAGTACACCGACAGGAGCCCCCGGGCCTGGGCCACACACGGTGCCGAGCGCTGTTGGGCCAGGCCCAAAACAGTGCACGGGCACGCGCGGCCCACGGCGAGCCGTAATTCCCCTTCCGCATCCGCCGCGTCCCTCCCTAACGGCACGCGTCGATTGCGGCGTCGTGGGAGAGAACGTGGCCACGTTCTTTAATGGGAAATGCGGAGCGTCCCCCTCTTCCCCCTTAAAAGCAGAGGAAGCAGGGGCAGTTACCTTACTTCGTCTTCATTGCTTCTTCCACCTCCAGAAATCCCCCTCTGCGCCCCGCCTCCTCATCTGCTCCGCCCTCTTCCGCATCCGCGGCGCCGTCGAGCTTCTCGCCCCCTTCCTCCGCCGCCTCCGCCATGGCCCCGAAGGCCGAGAAGGCGAAAGCGGAGAAGACCAAGAGGGAGAAATCCGAGCAGGCGGCGAAGCTTGTCGCCCTGCGGAAGAGGAACATCGTCTTCACGCCGAGGCTCAGCGCAAGGGAGCTCTGGAACAAGTACTATCTGTTCTGGGCCAAGAAGACCAAGGCGCACCCCCGCACCCGAGTCTACCCGGCCGCCGCCAGAGATCTGTACCCCAGCGGGTATTTCTTCTTTGCTGTCTTCTTCCACTGCGGCATGTGTCCCCCATTCTCTGAATTTTTCTGCGATATCATGAATACATACAACCTCCATCTCTTAGACTTCACCCCCAACGCCATCCTCACGATGGCGGTTTTCGCACATCTGTGCGAAAACTACATAGGGATCTATCCAAACGTAGCGCTCTTTAGGCATTTCTTCATGCCTAGAGCAGAGGCCGGCGCCCCCCTCTCCGGAGGTATTTCTTGGGTCTTCCGCTTGAACAAGGAGTCGTATCTGAAAGGAGAGCTCCACGGCAAGTGGGAGGAGTGGCGCGCGGATTGGTGCTGGATAGTGGAGGACGAGCCGCAGCCTTTCACTGCGCCGCGCACAACACCTATAGTGCGCGGCAGGGACTGGAGTGATTTGGCCGCAGATGACATCAAACTCAACGCTGCCCTTGTTAGGATTCTTCATCTCCGGGTAGCCAAGTTGACCATCGGAGAGGTAGGAGCAGACTTCCTCCGCCGCCGCATTGCTCCTTTACAGGAAAGGAAAAGGCCAGCATGGGAGTTTGGCAATGCGGCGGACATAATGAGGTTGCGCCCGGGGCTGAATTACAACTTCACGGCGCTGGAGCTGAAGGGGATGCTCCGGGAGCTTTTCAAGCACGACCCGGCCCACTCGGAGTGGTTTAGACCTCCCCGGGGAGTAGTACCACTATGCAACAGCACCGCCCGGGACGCATTGCGCGCAATGATGCCTGCGTGCGATTCTCATGGCGTCAACCCCACTTGGATAGTGCCTAAGCCGGACGCCATCATGAGCTTCTTTGATAACTTGGTGGAGGTGCCGAAGAACTCCGAGGAGATCAAGGGTCTCACCCGGGCCACCACGGATCGAGAGATTGCTTATATTGCTACCCGGGTGGAAGAGGCCGCCGCAGCCGCAGCGGTAGGAGACTTCGGGTTCACCGTTGAAGAGGCAGAGGCCGAGGACGCGTCGTGCCAGGCCGAGGAGGCAGAGATCCGGAGACTTCTCAAACTTCCGCCCGACGAGCTCGCCGGAGTCCCCTCACTGAGGCACGCCGGGATCCCCGGGGTTGTGAGCGAGGCCGCGGCAAGAGGTGAGGTTGCCGGAGGAAGCAGAGGTGCCGGAGGGAGCGGAGCCACCGGAAGGAGCAAGGCCGCGGGGCAGGGTGCTGGGCCCAGCGAGCCCACCGAGGAGGAGGAGGAGGAGGACGCCGGAGCCGACGAGGATAGTGGAGGATCTCTGGGGCTCGACGACGACGTCTCCTCGTCCTCGGAGAGCTCCCCTCCCCGGGCAAGTCCCAAGCGGACACCGCCGAAGCGCCTCCGCAAGGCGGCTACGGCGACGAGGACGCAGGCGCCCCGATAGCAGCCCGCTCGCCAGGCGGCGCGCGCCACCAGAGCGAGCCAGACCACGACGGAGGCGCCCCGCGCACCAGTGCCAAGCGGAGGAGGAGCCTCCCAGAGCGGAGCGGCTGCTCCGCCTGCTCCCCGGGCCTCGGCGCCAACAGAGGCTGGGTCTTCGCAGCCCCCAGCCCCGGGGACCGCCAAGCGCCCGAGGGAGCCTTCTCCTCCCGCTCCTCGCGCGGAAGCGCCTCAGGTGGAGTTCGACTTCTCCGCCCTGAGCGTTGACGACGACGAGGAACAGGAGTAAGCACTTGTGTTTTGTAGCTTCTTCAATTCTATCTCGATTCTTTCTTTGATGATTCTGATTTTGCTTCTTGCTTTGACTTCAGGACCCTGGCCCAGCGAGCGGCGAAGAAGGCCAAGGTTCCCATGGTGGTGGTCGAGGACGACTCGCCCGTCGCGGCGACAGGGGACGTGCCGGCGACGAACTTGACGGACCCAACCGCTGCTCCGAGGAGCAGCCCCCAGCGTAAGTCTGGTCTTGAGGTGTTTGCTCGTCGGGCGCACTTGAGGTCTTTGCCTTGTACTAACATCTCATTGCTCCGTTTGTCTTGCTTGTCTTGTGCAGAGGTGGAGCCGCAGCCACAGGAGCGCCCGGAGACTACTCCCGAGGAGCCGCAGGCCCCGCCATCCCCGCCAAGGGCGAACTCCCCGGCGAGGGAGAGCGCTCCGCCAAGGGCGGGTACTCCGCCAAGGGCGAGTACCCCGCCAAGGGCGAGCAGCCCGGCGAGGGCGGCCACCCCGCCAAGGGTGAACTCCCCGGCGAGGGAGCCAGTTGTCGACAAAATCCGCGAAGGTAAGTCTCGCAACCTTGTCTTCGTGAACTTGTCTTTTTTGGATATTTGCTTGAACCTTTTCTTTTCTTTTTCTTCTTCTTCTAGATCCTCCCGCGCCATACCGGATGGAGACCGAGGTCATCGGCGAGGAAGGCGCGCCGGGCGACGACGGCAACGCCCCTGTCGTCGAAGACATGGCAGGAGCCGACGAGCCTGCGGCTGAGGAGACTGCCCCGACTGCGGACGCAGCGGCCGGGGAGGGGGACGGCGGCCATACTGCCGGCCCGGAGGCGGCAGGAGTGTCCAGCGCTGCGCCGGCCGCCGATCCCTCCGCCGGCGAGGAGCAGCCGGGCTTCTACCTTGAGGCCCCCAACGGCGTCTTCATACAAGTGCCGTGGGGGTCTTCGTCGCGAGCCCCCGAGGAGGGAGAGGCCTTTGATGGAGAGGTCCTCGCTTCCGCGGGGTTGAAGATCGTCGAAGCGCCTGGCGGGAGTGACGAGCCCGAGGAGGAGAAACTGCTTCACCGGCTCCTGGCCCTTTACCGGGCCAGGCAGGCGAAACTAGAGTCTCGGGAAGTCCTAGCCGCCAAGGCTGCAGCAGAGTTGGAGAAGCCCGCTGCTGAACTCCGCACCGCCAACCAGGCGGCCCTCCGCGACTTGGCGGAGGAGCGCGAGAGGCTTGCCGGAGAGCAGCAGGAGTTCCTCCTAGAGAAAGCAGAGGCCGAGGAGCAGCAGCGTCTTGTCGGTGAAGAGCTGTCCCGGCGAGAAGGAGAGCTCACCCAACGGAAGGTCGACCTCGACGCTCACGAGGAAGACCTTACCGCCCGGGAGCAGGCCCTTGGCGGAGAACTAAAGGAAGCGAAGGCCGCCGCTGCCACCGCGGAGACCGCCAAGAAGGACCTCGAGGCTAAGGTGGCGCAGCTGGAGGAGTTCCTGAAGGCGAGCACGGAGAGGGTCACCGCGCTCAACATAGAGCGCGAGAAGGACGCCCACAATAACTCTGAACTCCAGGTACGCCTCTCCAAGCAAGGCGACGAGCTCAAGGCCGCCAAGGATTCAATTGCAGATCTGGAGCTGAAAGTCTCTACGCTGAAAGATTCACTCGACGCCGTCCGGGACCGCGAAACCAAGCTGAAGGACGAGCTCCGCAAGGAGCAAGGCCTGGTGGAGAGCGCCGTTACTTCAGCTAACAACTTCCGCCAGACCGTCGAGGTATGGACTGAAGATCTGGTGGCTTCTGCTGGCAACATCGACAAGGAGCTGATGGCGCAGAGGGTTGAGCATCTCATATACTCTCCGGATCCAAATCTCCCTCACAGCGCCAAGCTCAGTCTTTTCTTCAGGGGGATCGCGCCGGCGCTCGCACGTCTGCAGCAGAGGCTCCCCGCGCAGCTGGCCGAGGAGTCGCGCCAACTCTGCGCGGGAACCCTGGAGCGCGTCTTGACCAAGATTGTCTACCGCAACCCTGTTATAAATCTTGTCAACGTTCTCCGCAGCTTGCCGGCCGACGCAGATCAGGAGGCACTGAAGGCGCAGGTCGCCCACATCATCGCCAAGGTGAACAAGATCTCCAGGCGTGAAGGCGACCGCGTAGATTAGGCCTCTTCCCTTTTATTTCTTTTGCTGCTGCAAAGTGTGTCATGAACATGAACCTATTAGTGATTGCGACAAGTTATCCCTTGTAATATATTATCTTATTTTGAGCAATCAGTGCAATGTTGTCTCCCTTGCTTTAGTCCTTTACTTTGTATGCTTTTAATCCTACGCTTCTAGGGAACTTGCCGGCAAGGGGCCCTTGCCGCGAGCGCTGAGTGCTGGACTCTGAGCAGCCTGCTGGCTAAGGTCTTACCGGCAAGCAACCTTGTCGCAGCTAGTCGCAACACACTTAGCTTGCTGAGCGAACTCGAAAACGAAGCAAGGGCGCGACACTTGTCGCAGCTCACTTAAGTCGTTGAGCGTACTCGAAAACAAGATAAGGGTGCGGCTAGCTACGGGTAGGTTCCTCTGCGCACATGTTTTCCATACAAAGTGTGGTTGTTCAAGGAAGACAACTAAAACTTTAAAAATTTGAACTGCTCAAATTCTTGTGACTTAGCTTT
Organism: Secale cereale; assembly: GCA_902687465.1. NCBI lineage: Eukaryota > Viridiplantae > Streptophyta > Magnoliopsida > Poales > Poaceae > Secale > Secale cereale. The sequence continues at coordinate 318,254,559 of LR738712.1, read as the reverse complement.
CATATATTGCTTGCTTCCCCGACAAGGCTTCTCTTTCTTGAACAACACTTGGATCATCCTCCATCTCCTTTCCCCCAGGCAAACTTGTGCGCGAGGAACATTCCTTCTGCATAAGAGGGAAAGAAAAAGAGGAGGGAAAACAAGTATATGGCCTTTCGGCATGCTAATGCTTACCGGGTACGTGTGTTGCACAAGATGCCAAATAATGCATGCGAATTTCGAAGAAAAGCATGGAAAAAGGCAGATAGTGCAAAACACAAAAACTTTACTGATGCACGGGATCTGCGCCCGGCTTTGTACAAAGGGTTACATGCAACAGCGGCAAGGCTTGTACAAAAGGTGGTTGCCGGAGCGATTCACGGCAACCGCGCCTTATGGGTGAAACTTGCGAAGATGCTCTATGTTCCAGGAGTTGCTCACCGGTAAGCCTTCTTCGGTCTCAAGGCGGACAGCTCCGGGCCTTGTGACTTGTCTCACCCGATAAGGGCCTTCCCACTTCGGCGTCAACTTGTTGGAATTCTTGGCGGACTGAACACGCCGAAGAACAAGGTCGCCTTCCTCGAGACTCCTGGCCTTAACCCTGCGGCTATGATAGCGACGCAAGGCTTGCTGGTATCGAGCAGCTCGTACAGCAGCCTGGAGACGTTCCTCCTCGAGGAGCAATGCGTCATCTTGTCGCATTTGCTCTTGCTCGAGCTCATCATAAGCGAGCACCCGAGGAGATCCGTATACGAGTTCCGTGGGGAGAACTGCATCTGCCCCATAGACTAGGGCAAAGGGTGTCTGTCCGGTGGCTCGACTTGGTGTCGTTCTGATTGACCAAAGAGCCGCCGGCAACTCCTCTATCCAGTTTCTTCCGCACCTGCGCAGCCTGTCAAAGGTCCTTGTCTTGAGTCCGCGCAGCACTTCAGCATTTTCCCTCTCCGCTTGACTGTTGCTCCTCGGGTGAGCAACAGAAGCGAAGCAGACCTTGGCGCCAAGGTCTTGGACGTACTGCATGAAGGTGCGACTAGTGAATTGCGTGCCGTTGTCGGTGATGATCCTGTTAGGGATCCCAAAACGGCAAACAATCGACCTGAAGAACCTGACCGCTGACTGTGCTGTCACCTTTCTCACCGGTTCCACTTCTGGCCACTTTGTGAACTTGTCGATTGCAACGTACAAGTACTCAAAGCCCCCGACAGCACGGGGGAAAGGGCCGAGGATATCGAGCCCCCAGACCGAGAAGGGCCAGGACAAAGGGATCGTCTAGAGAGCTTGAGCTGGCTGATGAATTTGCTTAGCATGGAACTGGCACGCTTCACACTTGGTTACTTGTGCAGTTGCGTCTTGGAGGGCTTCTTGCCTAAAGAACCCTTGCCGGAATGCCTTTCCGGCAAGTGCCCTTGCGCCAATGTGGTGGCCACATATGCCTCCGTGTATTTCTGCCAACAGCTTCTGTCCATCTTCTCTGGAAATGCACTTCAACCTGACACCATTGAGTCTTCTTCTGTACAACTCGTTGTCCACGAACTGGTACATACTTGACTGCCTAGTTATCTTCTCTATCTCTTCTGGGTCGTCGGGAAGTTCTCCAGTTTGCAGAAAACGGACGATCTGCTGCGCCCATGCCGGAGCCTGAGGCTCAACGGCAAGGACTAAAGGCATGAGGGCCGCTGCGGGAACCCCAGCTTCTACGGCAAGAACCTCCGGTTCTGCCGGAGCTGATGGTCCCCCGGCAAGCTCGCCGGGGCGAGGCTTGTCGGGAACGATTGCTTCAACTGTACAGACCCTAGGATCTGCAGGAGCAAACTGTTCCTCAGCGTTCTGATCGTTGATCTTGGGGACCTTGGCGGCGGCCTCGGGGAGATCCGCCGGCAAGTAGTCGCCGGAGACCAACTTTCTCTTCTTGTGCTGCCCAATAGATGGTGTAACGGATGGCTGAGTCAACTTGAGCAAGAAGGTCCCTGGTTCCACAGGTAACTTCATTGCAGCGCACTTTGAAAGGCCGTCCGCAATGTCATTCTGAGCTCTTGGAACGTGCTCCATGTGCAGACTTCAAAGTGTTCTTCAAGCTTCCTCACTTCATCTACATAAGCTTCCATCAAAGGGCTCTGATAACTCTTGTTAACTTGTCGGACCACCAACTGAGAGTCTCCCCGCACAATCAGCTTCTTGATCCCAAGTTCGGCCGCAATCCTGAGGCCGGCAAGCAAGCCCTCATACTCAGCAGTATTGTTTGTCGCTTGCTCCCTGGGAAAGTGCATCTGGATAACATACTTGAGGTGCTCTCCGGTGTGCGCGATGAGTACCACGCCGGCACCGGCGCCTTGCAGCGAGAAGGCACCATCAAAGTACATTACCCATTCACTCGTCGCTTCTTGTACGGGTACACTTGTCTCTGAAACTTCTTCATCGGGCGTTGGGGTCCATTCAGCTATGAATTCTGCCAAAGCTCGGCTCTGGATAGTTGAAGTACTCTCAAACTTGAGACCAAAGCTTGACAGCTCTAGTGCCCACTCGATGATCCTGCCTGTTGCTTCTGGATTGTGCAATATCCTCTTCAACGGAAAGCGAGTGACCACTGTTATCTCGTGTGCTTGGAAGTAATGGCGCAGCTTTCTCGAGGCCATGAGGAGGCCGAAAAGCAACTTTTGCACCCCGGAGTATCTTGATCTAGCCCCCTGCAAGAGGGAACTCACAAAATACACCGGGCGCTGCACCATCTTTCTTCGCAGTTCTCCTTGTTCCTGCGCAAAGTTGTCCTCGTCGGGGCCAGAGCTTGTCGGAGGAGCCCCCTGCTTGTCGCTGGTTCGCTTGCCGGTGGTGCGGGCTCCTCGTCGGCCTCCCTCTCCGCTACTAATGCAGCACTAACCACTTGATTGGTTGCTGCTAGATATAGCAGCAACTTCTCTTGTGCCCTAGGTGCGACAAGTATTGGAGTGCAGGATAGGTACCCTTTCAAGTCTTGCAGCGCTGCCTCCGCTTCGGGAGTCCATTTCATAGGACCTGCCTTCTTCAAGATCTTGAAGAAAGGCAGGGCGCATTCTGCAGACTTTGAAATGAACCTACTGAGGGCAGCCACACAACCTGCAAGTCTTCTTACATCCTTGACGCGCTTCGGGGCTTCGATCTGCTCGATGGCTTTAATTTTGTCGGGGTTGGCTTCAATTCCCCTCTGTGACACAAAGAACCCGAGAAGCTTGCCGGAGGTGACTCCAAAGACGCACTTCTCGGGGTTCAACTTAAGCTGGATCTTGCGCAAATTCTCAAATGTCTCTTCCAAATCTTGGATCAGTGTATCCTTGCTCTTGCTCTTCACCACTATGTCATCCATGTAGGCCTATACATTTCTGTGGATCTGTGGCTCAAAAGCAGTGTAGACTACTCTTGCAAATGTGGAGCCTGCATTCTTCAATCCGAAGGGCATGCGTATGAAGCAATATGTGCCACATGGAGTGATAAATGCAGTCTTCTCTTCATCTTCCTTGGCCATGAAAATCTGGTGGTAGCCTGAATATGCATCAAGGAAGGAGAGCAGCTCACATCCAGCAGTGGAGTCAACAATCTGGTCAATGCGCGGCAAGGGAAATGGATCCTTGGGACATGCTTTATTCACATCGGTGAAGTCGATACACAGTCTCCACTTCCCGTTGGCCTTACACACGACAACTGGGTTTGCTAACCACGTCGGATGGATCACGCCTCTAACTAGGCCCGCTGCTTCTAGCTTTTTGATCTCTTCGGCAATGAATTCTTGGTGCTCCACGGCTTGCTTTCTGACCTTCTGCTTAACGGGCCGCGCATGAGGACAAACAGCAAGCTTGTGCTCAATCACCTTCCTGGGAACACCGGGGATGTCAGATGGTTGCCATGCAAACACATCGACATTCGCCCGCAGGAAGGCAACGAGCGTGCTTTCCTATTTGCTGTCAAGTGTAGCACTGATGGTGAAGGTACCACCAGTGCCATCCTCCTTGGCGGACACCTTCTTGGTTGCCGGTGGAGCGGCCATCCCCTTCTTGCACTTGCCGGTGGAGCTCGATGGAACGTCCTCGACGGCAGCGCAGCACTCCAAAGAGGTGCGGTTGCCGGAGTGGGTCCCAGAGCACTTGCCGGACCTGGTCTTGGTCTTCTTCCCCCCGGGAGCTTCAGCGGCAAGTGTGTTGCTCTCCGCTGCGGCTGCTGCATCCCGGTATATCTTGTCGGCGCAGATAAGCGCGTCCTTCTTGTCGCCATGGACAAAGATGACGCTTATCGGCCCCGGCATCTTGAGTACATTGTAGGCGTAGTGGGAAGCTGCCATGAACTTGGCGAGGGCAGGACGTCCAAGTATCCCATTGTATGGCAATGGGATATCGGCAACATCGAAGGTTATCCTCTCCGTCCTGAAGTTCAGCTCCCCGCCAAAGGTCACTGGCAGAGTGATCTTCCCCTTGGGCTTGCTCCTTCCCGGGTTTATTCCTTGGAACGAACCGGTCTCTTCGAGCTCGCCATCTGGGATTTGGAGTTTCTTGATCACAGCCGAGGAGATCAAGTTCAGGCCGGCCCCGCCGTCAACCAACATTTTGGTGACCTTGAGGTTGCGGATGGTTGGTGAGACCAACATCGGCAAGCACCCGACCGCAGTGGTGCGGTCAGGGTGATCCTCAAGATCAAAAATGATGGGCGTGCTGGACCATTTGAGGAACCTGCGCGACTCCACTGGCGGCTCAGCTGCATTTACTTCCCGCACCCACTGCTTGAGTTGGCGGTGGGAAGTATGCAGAGAGGCGCCGCCGTCGACGCACAGGACTTCCGTGGTCTTCTGGAACTCCTGCTCGCTGTTGTCATCTTCCTCCATGTCATCTTCGTCGTCCTCTTCATCCTTGTCGCGGCCCCGGGGAGGTCGATCACCTTGCCGCTGCTTGGCCTTGCCGCGGCGTCCTCCCCGGCCATTTAATGGCCGCTTCTTGTTGGGCTCTCCTCCGCCACCTTGGGCCTTCTCCTTGTCGCGCCGCTCGTACTCAGCTTTCTGCTGCTCGACGAGGTACTCGACGTGCTTGCAGTTGGAGAGGTCGTGGCCCTTGGTGCGGTGGATCTTGCAGTATTGCTTGTCGGAGCCGTCCTGCTTGTCGGCTGCCGCTACAGGGGCAGGCTCCTTGCCGGAGCCGCCAGCCTGTGTTTGCTTGGCGGGAGCCTCCTTGCCGGACTTCTCGACGGCAAGCACTTCCTTGCTCTTCTTCCTTCTATTGTACCGCCGCCGGCTCTTCCTTGCCGGGGCGGCATCCTCGCTGTCGCTTCCCCCTGCGCCAGCATCCTCCCCGGGGAGTCTCCTCCCCTCTTCAGCGCGCGCGCACTTATCAGCTAGAGCATAAAGCTCGTTGACATCCCGTATCTTGGTCATGGCCATCTCCTCACGCATGCGGCGGTTACGCACGTTCTGGTGGAACGCGCTAATAACCGCAGCAGGGTGGACGTCGGGGATGTTGTGCTGCACGCGGCTGAATCGTTGGATGTACTTGCGCAGGGGTTCTCCTTCCTTCTGGGCCAAGATGTGGACATCGCTCTCCTGGCCGTGGGGTTTGTGGCCGCCCGTGAAGGCGCCAACAAACTGGTGGCAAAGATCTGCCCATGAAGAAATGGAGCCTTCCGGCAAGTGCATAAGCCAAGAACGAACGTTCGGCTTAAGCACCAGCGGGAAGTAGTTCGCCAGTATCTTCTCGTCGCGCCCCCCGGCAGCCTGCACCGCTATGGTGTATATGCTGAGGAACTCCGAGGGGTGCGTCTTGCCGTCGTACTTCTCCGGTACGTCGGGCTTGAAGTTTTTCATGCTGGGCCACTGGACGCGCCGCAGCTCACGGGTAAAGGCAGGGCAACCCGCCGCGTACGGCAAGTCGCCTGGTTCACCGGGCGCGTGCGTATCGACAGCGGTCCCAGCTCGCTGATCTGATTGTCGCCGGGCTTCTCGGCGGCGCTCGATCGTCGTCCGAGCGTCTTCTTGTCGCCGATTGTCAAGGACCTGGCGCTGGTCCCGACGAGCCCGCGGATCCGACGACGCCTCGGAGTCGTCGTCGACGTTGATCCGGCGGGGAGGCGTCTTCTGCTTCCGCGGCGGGGAGTGCACGGTGGTTGCTCCCCTGGCGGTCTTGTCGCCATCGGCCTTCGTCTTCTCGACTTGCCGCGGCCGCGATGTCGCCGGCTGCTGCGGGGTGTCGTTGTTGGCGAAGGCGATGAGGCTTTGGATTGTTGCCCTCCAGTCTTCGGCCTTGTCTCCCGCTGGAGGGAAATCGAGGAGCAGTTGCGCTCTTGCGAGCGCTTCTGCTGGAGAGGAGGGAAGTGGGGGCGAGCGGTGCGAGGAGCGGGATATGCTCGGACTCATAACAGGGTTAGAAGGAGCAGTTTCCCGCCCCGGCGACCGCACTTTGCTCGTGCCAGGACGATGGCCCGGAGCGTCCCGCGAACCTCCAGCTTGCCCTTGGCCCAGCAAGCGGATGGTACCTCCTGTACCACGGCACTGCTGGGTTGTCGTCTGCTGCGATGGACGAGGCGCATCTACGGATACCGAGGCTCGGTCGTCCGTCTTGTCCTTGGATTTGGTGGCGCCGTGAGTTTCCTCACCGGCGACCACCCTTCCGCCGGCGTCTCGCCCACCCACCGTTGGTTCTGGTGGTGGTGGAACAGACGCAGACGGGCCTCCGACCTCCGAAGCCTTCTTCTTCGGGGCCATGCTGTTGCTGATGAGGTTGTTGATGAAGCTGGAGAGGTTGATGAAGAATGCGCCCGCGTGAGCGCCGGATCAGGTTCGCACAACCTCGACGCCCCCTACCTGGCGCGCCAAAGATGTCGGGGGAAACTGTCCACCATGAACACCTATGGGACCGGAGCCCCTTGTTCTAGCGGTATGGGAGCGGAGGGAGCACAAAGAGCAGATCGTAGAACACACGCGGGCAGTTTACCCAGGTTCGGGCCGCGATGGACGCGTAAGACCCTACTCCTGCTTGGTTTGTATTGAGTTTGGGAGCTCGGGAGCTTGAAGAACTAGCTACACCGAGCGAGAGAGCTATCTAGGTTTCGAACCCTTTCTACGTTGTGCATGGGCCTCCTTTTATAGCTCAAGGGGTCACCGACAGGTGTCAACGTAGGAGAAAGGGGTAAAAATGTAACTTTGGTGGTAGTTGTAACAGTGCGGGAACAGTGGATGAACAGTGGATGAACAGTGGTCACCACCTACTTTGACAGTGGGGGACAAGAGCATTAAATGCCCGTCGCCGTCGACCCCAAAAGCGCCCGCCCTTGCGTCTCCGTTTGCCACGGCGGTAGTTTCGTCACCGTGGGGTGCCACCGTGTCCCCCAGGCTGCACAGCCATCCGCCACGCGTCCCTGGAATGGCCCCAGGGCGACGCGTGGGCCGATGAGCTGGAGCGCGGGCACACAGTGCAGACTTCCCCCGGCAAGCACCTTGCCGGGGGCTTGATCTTGTCGGGCCGGGAAGCTTATCGCTCCCCGGGTCTTGCCGGGGCACAGGGTGCACCGAGGCGTGTCTTCTAAGAGGCAATCTTCTGATCTTCCTGGCAAGCTCCTCTTGCGAGGGTCTTGAGTTAATGAGGTAATCTTGAGCCTGGGACGGCCTTCCCGGCAAGCTCCACTTGCCGGGGCCTTGATCTTCTGTCTTGTATACTTTGTTTTTGAATGGCTTAAATAAGGATCAGAGAGGTTTCCGGCAAGCACGTGGTAGACCCTGCCGCGGGAAGCTGCTACTGCCCGTGCACAAGTTGGGGTACTAAGGTACCCCTATCTTAGTACACCGACACGCTCCAAGCATAGCACTTAACACATGAAGTGATAAAAATATAGCGGAACGAAAGACGAACTGATAATGTTGATGGAGAAGGGAATGCACGGGGGCATCCCCAAGCTTAGACGCTTGAGTCTCCTTGAATATTTCTTGGGGGTGCACGGGGGCATCCCCAAGCTTGAGCGCTTGACACTCCTGAATCTTTTTATCATCTTCCCTCGCACACTTGAAAACTCCCTCCATACATAACTCATCATAATCTGATTAGCGAGGTTAGTACCCTTAATAAAATAATTATACCTTGCTGGAAATAAAGATATTCTTGAAGGTCTACTGTTTCTCAAGATTGCCAAAAGGTTTTTGCAAAGAAAAAGCAAGCTCTTGGTTTGCAAGATGAAGGAAAGGTAAAACAGGACAGAATCTGTGAAAAACAGAACAGCAGGTGGTAAATGATTTGTTCGGGGTACTTTTGCAACTCAAATCAAAAAACTCAGAACAGACGCACGAAAGAAAACTATATAGAGAATGCTGTCGAAAAATTTCAAACCAAAAAGATGATCTGGAGATTTTATACGAATTTTCTATCCAAGGACAGAATCTGTTTCCTGGACAGCACCTCACAACTTTTGAACTTTCTAGCAATCAGAGGCTATACTTGGCACAAATATGAAAAGCGAAGATACAATGATGATGCTACTGTAGTAAACAACATCAAGACACAACAAAAGCAAAATATAAAAATTTATTCATGTGGGCTGCCTCCCAAAAGCGCTTTCTTTTATGCCTTTAAGCTAGGCATAATGCAAAAAGGAATCAATAACCATCATAATAATCGGAGTTATAAATTGATTCATATGGTTCCTCAACAAGTTCACTCTTGTTCCTTCTAGGAAAGGGGGTACACACCTTTTGCCTTCCCGCGTAAGCGGATTTGTTCCTTACCTATATCGATGAAGCCTTTTACCGCTCGGGGGAAGTCCCTTCCAAGCACTATATTTCCTTGGTTTGGCTCCATGATGAAGAAATCAACCATTGCAATCCCTTTAAGGAATTTAACTGGCACATCTTTTATTCTTCCCTGGATTTCACAAATATCTCCATTAGTGTGTTCATGATAAGATGGTAGTCTTTCCATGTTAAATTGTAAGGAATCATGAACATTTTTTGGCATAGTAGAAACCATAGATCCAATATCACAATAAGCAAGGAAGTCTTGATTAGAGATGCTAATCCTAACAAGAGGCTCCCAGTCATTATCTATTTCCAAAATATCTCTCTTATTGGGTTTGGGTTTATCTACCTTCATTAAGTCTAGAGCATCCATTCTCTTTTCAATAGTAGCAAGTCTATCTATGACAGTATCAAAATTATGATCATAAACAAAGTAACTAGATAGACCATGTATAATTTCAAGAGCTCTAGCTTCATCACACTCTAGGAAATCTCCCTCGACTATAATAACAAGAGAGTGTTTACACCATTTAAAAAGACCCTGGTAAAAATTCCTAAGCACAATTTTTATAGGTATCCAAGGCATAATTCTCCAATGTGCATCAGAAATTCTGTCCCATGCCTGCTTCATATTTTCTCCATCCCTTTGATGGAAATCTAGAACTTCTGATTCCATCAAAGCACCATATCCTAAAATGTTTAGCTAAACAGATAGGACTACTAACAGGAAGGCAAAATAAATTTTTTTGTAATTTTTTATAAAGGATACTAAAGCAAAAACTGAGAGGTAAACTAACAAGACTAAAAAGCAAAGGTAAAAGATAGCATGCAACTCCCTTATCCTGAAGAGTGGAGTCCCCAGCAACGGCGCCAAAAAAACTCCTTGATGGGCCTCTAACCCCTCGTTGGTTACCCCAAGTGGAAGGTGTGAGATGCAGTGTTGTGGAAGTTTTTCCCTTAGCAAAGATGCCAAGGATCGAATCCCCAGAGACTCCTAGGTTCAACAAGTAGGTGTCAACTGCTAACGGCGCCAGATATTAGCAATCAACGTGGACCTGCACACAGATACAAATAACTTTGCTCCCAACGAGTACAGAGAGGTTGTCAATCCCTACGGCCTTGTAGTTCATAAAGGATTAAACGCAAATGATAGTAGTGATAGATAATGTTTGCAATAGTAAATAATAGCGAAAAGTAAATAGCGGATGTGATCAATGATGGTAATATGGACCGGAGTCTCATGATGTTCACTAGTGATGTCTCTCTCCCTAAAGACGATAAAACAGCTATGTGAGGTGAACGAATTACCGCTGGGCAATTGACAGGACCACGAACGCAAACCAATGCTGACTACATTGCAAGAAAGGTTGAGGTTCAAAGCATGGGCGGTACGCCAAAGTAAGTAGACCGAAATCCATCAATATCTACTACTAATCATCCACCTTGAGATATCTATCCAGAACATCTCGCTGGTATTAAGGTATGAGCCCCACCCATAGTGTAAACTCAAAGCAACAGACAACTGCATTAAAAGAACTTTGCGTAAAGTAAACAATCCTTGCACCCGCGGGCACAAGCACCGTTGTTTTCCCCCTTGTGGCAACAGCACATCCCCTAGATTCATGTTTCTGTCACTCAAGCTAGTCATCGAGGGGCATGAACCCACAATCAAGCATAACGTTCCCTCTTGGAGTCACTACGTATTACTAGGCCAAAGCAATAAATAACAACGGAGAACATGCAAGAATTACTTATGAACATAAATATAAAAGAGGTAGATCAAATATATTACTCAATCACAATCTGAACATAATCTCATAATCCATCGGATCCCAGCAAACTCATCATAGCAACAACATAAGGATTACATATGTGCCTCGATCATGTAGGGCAGCTCACGAGGACTAATTAGTGAAGCACAAGAATGGGAGGAGAACATCACATAGCTACTGGTCATGGACTCATGGTCCAAGGGAGACTACTCAGAACTCATCCGGGAGGCGTCCATGGTGGTGGAGAGGCTCCCGATGGTGATCCTCCCCTCCGGCAGGGTGCCGGGAAGAGTTCTACTACTGCTCCCGATCTTGGAAGCGGCGGTAGCGGCGGAACAGAGATGAGATCGCGAAAAAGAGTTCCCGTCCCGAGGGTTTCGAAGGACGCTCTAAATATATGCCAAAGGGGGGCACCAGACGGCGCTCGGGGGGCCCAGGCGCCCCCCCGGCGCGGCCCAGGGGGGGGGGCGCCGCCAGGGCGCCT
>LR738712.1:318170605-318243523 GCA_902687465.1 Secale cereale | reverse complement strand
CCCCCCCCCCCCGGCTGTACTTCGGGCGCAAGGTAGGTTCTGGAACGCTGATTTTTTATATAATTTTTCTGGATTTTTCCTGACAGTTCTCGTAATGTGAAAACCTGAAATACAAAAACAACCGAAAACAGAAACTGGCACTGGGGTGCACTGGATTAGTAGGTTAGTCCAAATATGATAAAAAGTGTATGGAAGTGTATGATGTAATGCCCAGGATGGAGTTATACCTCCTACGTGTCGAGGCACGACTTAAAGGCATAAATCCATCCTAGAATGATCTCAAGTTCGGTAATCTTTGCACAACTCATGTAAAAGAGGGGATAGTAAACTGAAAATAGTTGGCTTACACTCGCCACGTCACAGAATTACAGTACAAGTCTCAATCATCATACATTAAGAACATCACAACCCTCTAAGGGCAAAAGCCAAATGTCAAAGTACCAAACTTAGATAAATAAACCACAGGCGGATCGAATCCTAGTAAGAGTCTCCACTACTGATCGTCCGGGTAGCGCACGTAGTACCGACTACGCTCCTCGTCGTACTCCCAATCCAGCTCGGTGCCATCACCTGGATAGCTCACAGCTGGACCTGCATCTGGTGTGTGAAGTAACTGTGAGCCATAGAGGACTCAGCAATCCCATCTCCGGGTAACAAGACTATCAAAGCCTTTGGGAGAGGAAAAGGCTGAAGAAAAGAATAAGTCTGCAGCAGCAACTAGCATCTAGCTTACGTAAGTGAGAGCGAGAAGAGAAGGCCTCGGCGAGAAGGGATCATGAAGTGATCCTAGCTACAAGCTCCACAAACATAACCCCTCCGTGTTCAACTCCCGAATCCCTATTCGGAAATTGACAGTCACGGAACACACGCTGGTAGTGTATTAGTAACATTGTGTCAAGTTATCTACAACCGGAATTAACAAGCTCCCATCTGCCACATAACCGCGGGCACGGCTTTCGAAAGTTCAAACCCTGCAGGGGTGTTCCAACTTGACCCATTACAAGCCCACGATCCGCGGAGTCGCAACTCCAAAGTGGGAAGACCCGAGTATTCTCGGAATCCCGTGCTCAAGATATACCGAGCTAAGGTAAGGCTAATCCAGCAAATCCTCCCGGCGTGCCGACACCCTGATAGTAGCCGCGCGTATCTCGTCTCAGGCCACGACCGGATGAGACATCCTACGGGTTTTTACCAGACCTCGAGTTTCCTTGAGGTGGCCCCGCAGTCCGCTCATTTCGGACCAACACTCATGAGGAGCACTGGCCCGGTGTTGTTGATTAAGAAAAAGGGTTTATAACTCCCTATGCAAGTTTAGTTTGTTATTAGGCAAATAGTACCGATGTTGGGACTTGCTGGAAAAGACTTAGCACTTAGCGGTTTATCGAGGGGGTCCCATACACCCCAACCGTCTTAGGAACGCATAAGCAAGGAACATAAAACCGGCTTATACGGATCCTAACGGCATGAGTGGAACAAATCACCAAGCAAAAGGCTTAGCCTTCCACCCTTGCCAATATATAGATGATTTCATTCTAAGCATTTATATAGTGTGATATAACCCAACCAAACTTCAACATGAAGCAAGCATCTTCAAACTTCACCTGCAACTAGCAATGCTATAAGAAGGGCTGAGCGAAGCGTACTTAGCCAAGCAACGGTTTGCATAGGTAGGTTGGTTAAACATGGCAATTGGTTACAAGTAGGAGGCTGACAGGAAGATCATGGGCATCGAGGCAAAACTATAGATCGAGACTACTAGCAATAGGCAAAGATAGTAATGTTATCGGGGTTCGGTCATCTTGCCTGAAGAGAAGTCGTTCGGATCGTAAGAAGGGTCCTCGTGCTCAACCTCGTTGGAAACCTCGTGCTCAACTTCGTACTCGGTCTCAGCTTCCGGCTCTAAACAAAACAATCACACCAAGCACCAATCAACAAGATGCAATGCGCACTCGAAAAACATGAATGCATGATGGATGCACTAAGGATGCACACGGAGCACGGAAAAATATCACTCAAGCAAATCACCTCAAAACATGATAACAATCTGATATTATTAATCTACACAGAAAAACAATCAAGTTTGATATAAGATTCGCTGAAATCGGAGTTACGGGCTAAAAGTTATGCCCGAAACAAGATTTGAGCGAAAGCTGAAAATTACAGCAACATAGCATCTTCGGAGCTCAAAATAATTGAGCTACGGCATTTAAATAACATGGCAAAAGGCATGAACACAAACTAGATATATAGTACAGCAACTATGTCCAAGGTGCACCCCCAACGGAGTCACGGATCAATAGCAATGATCTTGGACATATTGAACTTTACAATAAAATTCTGGCAGCAGAATTTTATTGAAACTTTAGAGCAAAAGATAAACATGCTACAGCCACTCAAATGGACATGTGAGGACATGAATGGAAAGACAACAATATATACTACAAGGAACAATCAAGATCCACTCCAAAACTATCATGCTTTGTCCTAGAACATCACACGAACATGGCATCGGAACGTTACAGATTTCAGACTTAGTGAAAAACCACTAAGTCCTAAAACAGCAATAACAACATAGCATCTAAAAGAGCATGTTTAAGTCACCTCGAAACTAAACATGGCAAGAGGAAAACACCTCATCAAAGTGCACATGAAGGTGATCCCGAAACACACAAGCATGCATCATAGAGGTGAACACAACGATTGCAGCGAGCTCAACAAGATGGCATTTCATAACAAGTGAAAACACATCACATGAACATGGCACTTTGCAACGATGATAACAAGGCAATAATAAATCTACCATGCAACCTATCACAAGCAACACGTAGTTCGTGGCAAGACGAACACGTGGACATGTCATTTGCATCATTTGGACAACCGAGCTAAAAGATATCACATGGCAAAGGTGGCATAAAAATAACACATAGCAGCAGTTTATATCATGAAGCAGTCTTGCAACAGCAAAACAAGTGCCTAGATGATCTCTAACATGCATGACAACAACAGGTAAAACGTAGAGCACAACTCCACGAACGTCTGGACATATTACACGCGCAAAACGGAGCAACACAGTAAAAGTTATGCATGTTTGAAAAGTGCATCACAGAACACTAAAACAGGGACTTAGTAGATCTAGGGTTCAACCTCAGTTCTCAGATCGGATCTGGGAAAAAAAGAAGACGGGCCGGTGGACTGCAGCGGCGGCGGCCCAGGGTGCGGAGGGAGCCCAGCCGGCGCGGGGCGGCCCAGCAGCTGGCGAGCTCCAGGTGGCGGCGGCGGCCCACCTGGCGGCCTGGCCGATCGGCGACCTGCGGAGGCAGCGCCCAGGTGCGCGCGGCGGCCTGGTGAGGCCCGGCTGGGGCGGGAGTCCCAGGCGGCGGTGGTGAGGCCCGCTCGGAGGCGCGGCGCTGACTGGCGCCTGGGAGGCGCGGAGGGGAGCCGAGGGGCCCGGCGGTGGAGTGGAGGCGGCGTACGGGCCGGCGCCTGGATCGGCCCAGGTGGCGCTGGAGCCTCGGGCGGCTGGCCCAGGCCGAACGGAGCGGGAGTGGAGGCGCTGAAGTGGCGTTCGAGGGGAGCGGCGGCCCGCGAGGAAGTGGTCCCGCTGGACCACTTCGACGGAGCGGTGCGGTTGGGCTGACGAGGCCTCGCGGCGCTGGATCGATCGGAGGAAGCCATGGCGTTGACTTGCGTCAGCGGGGGAAGACTGGATCGAGGAAAACTGCGGCTGGCGCGGTGGAGATCGAGGGACTGGCCGGATCGGCTGGTTCCTCGGGATCCAGGAGGATATTTTCAAGTGGAGAAGAAGGGAAAGATTGGATCTGAGAAAAAAAAATAGGGGATGCCAAAATAGACCAAGAGGGGTCTATATATAGCAGTTTTTAGGGTTAGGAGGGAGTTTAGGGGCGCTAGGAGCTCTCCGATCGCGATCCGACGGATCCGATCGCGGGGATAGTTTAGGAGGCCTAGGAGGGAGATAAAAGAATGCAGCAGGGGTGTTTCCGGGACACGAAGTGAAGGCACTTTGGACCCACACGGACAACGGATGGAAAAGCCAACGGAGTCCAAACGAGACGAGATTTGAGAGGCGGGTTGCACACAACAAAACAACAACACACAAAACAACCTCGCGGCACACCGGTAACGTTAAACGCCCGAACAACAAAGTAGGCCTACGGGACGTCACGGACACGTGAGGGAGCTCCGGAACGCGAAACGGACAACGGGAAGGGACACGCGGAACCGATGCAACCGACAACACAAATGCAATGCAATGCACATGTCTACATGATATGAATGAATGCCACACACTCACACAACAAAACGACGAAAACCCGAAAGACAAAGAACCCGGAATGGAAATAGATGAAGCCGGAGATATATTATATACCCAAAAGGGAAAGTATTACATCCGGGGCATTACAAACTCTCCTCTACTACAAAAAGATCTCGTCCCGAGATCTAGGACTGGAAAAAGGAAGGGTACTCAGAACGAAGATGATCTTCTTGTTCCCAGGTAGCTTCTCGGTCGGTGTGATGTGACCACTTGACTTTTAGAAACTTGATGGACTTGTTGCGGGTCTTGTGTTCGGTTTCTTCGAGAATTGCAAGCTCTCGGTAGGACAGGTCTTGTTGAAGATCAATCTCCTCAAACGGAATCATGCGCTCAGGTGCCTTGAAGCTTTTGCGAAGTTGAGACACATGGAAGACATCATGAACATTTGCAAAGTTGGAAGGGAGCTCGAGCTGATAGGCTAGATCGCCTCTTTTGCCAAGAATCTTGAAAGGCCCGACGTATCTAGAAGCAAGTTTTCCTTTGATATCGAATCTTTGGGTTCCTTTCATCGGAGAAACTCGGAGATAGACATGATCACCGATGTCGAAAGCCAAATCACGATGCTTTCCGTCATAGTAGCTCTTCTGACGCGACTGAGCGGCCTTGAGATTCTCACGTATGACTTTGCACATTTCTTCGGCTTCTGAGATCAAGTCATTGCCAAGAAGTTGGCGTTCGCCTATTTCAGACCAGTTGAGAGGGGTACGGCACTTTCTGCCATAGAGAATTTCAAACGGTGCTTTG
Source organism: Secale cereale (assembly GCA_902687465.1). Classification (NCBI taxonomy): domain Eukaryota; kingdom Viridiplantae; phylum Streptophyta; class Magnoliopsida; order Poales; family Poaceae; genus Secale; species Secale cereale. The sequence goes on along the minus strand of LR738712.1, from coordinate 318,238,446 downwards.
CCTGCACTTGCTTGAAAGCTGTTGTTGTAAGAGAACTCGGCAAATGGAAGGCAGTCTTCCCATTTCATGCCGAAGGAGATGACATACGCTCTGAGCATGTCTTCTAGAATCTGATTCACACGCTCGACTTGACCACTAGTCTGAGGGTGAAAGGCAGTGCTGAACCTGATCTTCGTGCCCATGGCGGACTGAAAGGAGTCCCAGAACCTTGATGTGAACAAGCTTCCACGGTCTGAGGATATCACTTGAGGAATGCCATGTAGGGACACAATTCTGGAAGTGTACAGCTCTGCAAGTTGAGCTGCATTGATTGATTCTTTGACTGGAAGAAAGTGAGCGACTTTGGTAAGCTTGTCAATCACCACAAAGATAGCATCATTTCCTCGCTTGGATTTAGGAAAACCAGTGACGAAGTCCATTTCAATGTGGTCGGACTTCCACTCGGGAATAGGAAGAGGTTGGAGAAGACCGGCTGGACGTTGATGTTCCGCTTTCACTCTTCTGCATACATCACATTCTTTCACGAATTGGGCAATCTCCCTTTTCATGCGTGTCCACCAGTAAGATTGCTTGAGATCTTGATACATCTTGGAACTGCCAGGATGAATGGAAAGGAGAGAATCATGAGCTTCTTCCATTATGAGCTTCCGGAGATCACCTTTGGGAAGAACGAGTCTGTCCTCGAAGAACAAGGTATCTCTCTCATCAACACGGAAGCACTTGTATTTTGAAGTGCCCTTTGCAATCCCATGTTTCACCTTCTTCACCATGGTATCACTGAGCTGGGCCTCACGGACTTGATCTTCCAAGGTAGGAGCAATTTGGAGATTTGCAAGAAAACCCTGCAGAACAACTTGAAGGTTGAGCTTCCTGAATGCTTCACAAAGCTCAGGCTGGTATGGCTTGATAAGAAGGCTATTGCAATATGCCTTTCTGCTCAAAGCATCTGCAATCACATTCGCCTTGCCTGGAGTGTATTCGATGCTGGGATTATACTCTTGGATCATTTCAACCCAACAAGTCTGGCGGAGGTTCAGATGCGGCTGTGTGAAGATGTACTTCAAGCTCTTGTGATCAGTGAAGATGTCGACCTTTCTGCCCAACAACAGATGTCTCCACGTAATCAGAGCATGTACCACAGCTGCTAGCTCGAGATCATGTGTGGGATAGTTCTTCTCACTGGGCTTGAGCTGCCGAGAAGTGTATGCCACAATTCTCTTATCTTGCATAAGCACACCACCAAGACCTTGAAGAGAAGCATCACAGAAAACTTCATAGGGCTTGGTTTCATCCGGAGGAGTCAGAACTGGAGCAGAGACAAGCTTCTCTTTGAGGGTTTTGAATGCCACTTCATATTCGGGAGACCAAAAGTATTTGACATTCTTCTGAAGCAGGTTGGAAAGAGGCTTGGCAATCTTGGAGAAGTTTTCAACAAACCTTCTGCAATAGCTGGCAAGACCCAGAAAACTGCGGAGCTGCTTGACGTTCTGAGGAGCTTCCCAGTTGACAATTGCTTCAACTTTCTCGGGATTAACCGCAATACCGTCAGCTGAGATAATGTGGCCCAGGTACAAAACCTTATCGAGCCAAAACTCGCACTTGGAGAACTTGGCATAGAATTTATGCTCTCGGAGTCGATCAAGAACCAGACGCAAGTGCTTTTCGTGATCTTCTTCATTCTTGGAAAACACCAGAATATCATCCAGATACACAAGCACAAACTCGCCAGTATAGGGGTTGAAGATGTAATGCATCATCCTTGAAAAGGTAGGAGGAGCATTGGCGAGACCGAAGGACATGACGGTATACTCATATGAACCGTAGCTCGTTCTGAAGGCCGTCTTGGGAATGTCTTCCTCGCGAATGCGAATTTGATGATAGCCCATTCGGAGGTCAAGCTTAGAGAACACTTTTGCTCCTTTGAGCTGCTCAAAGAGTTCGTTGATGTTGGGGAGCGGATACTTGTTCTTAATCGTCTTCTTGTTCAATGGCCGGTAGTCAACACAGAGACGCTCCGTGCCATCTTTCTTCTTGACAAATAAGACACCACAGCCCCACGGAGATGTACTCGGTCTGATGAGACCCATACGCTCCTGCTTATCAAGCTGCTTCTTCAATTCCTTCAATTCATCCGGAGAGAGCTTGTATGGACGCCGGCATGCAGGCTCAGTGCCCGGCTCGAGTTCAATGACAAACTCCACCTGACGGTGTGGAGGCATGCCTGGAAGTTCTTCTGGAAAGACGTCTTGATATTCGTTCACCACTGGAATTTGATCTATGGCATTAATTTCGCCCTTATCATTAAGAGAGAAAAGCCGAATAGTATTATCCCTGGAGGCGAAGATAATTACATCTTCATCAGAATGAGTCATCTTGACTTCCTTTTGAGCGCAATCAATGTGAGCATCATGCTGAGAAAGCCAATCCATTCCGAGGATGAGGTCGATGTCAGAATTACCAAGAATCACCGGAGAAGCCAAAAATCGATAATCACCCATGCGAATAGAAACATCCGGAGCATATAATCTAGAAGTCATGCATCTTCCCGGAGAAATCACTTGCAACTCCCTTGGCAAGGCCATGGTGCCCACATTATACTTGGATGCAAAAGGGAATGACATGAAAGAATGTGAAGCACCCGAATCGAATAACACTTTAGCTGGAGAAGAGTTCACTGGAAGGTTACCCAAAATGACATCAGAAGAAGCCTCCGCTTGTGCTGCATTCATCAGATTGACCCTTGCAGCCTTTGGATCATGCCTGACAATAGCTGAACTCACAGGTGGTGGAGGAGGAAGACGCTTCGGATTCGGACATCTGTTGGCATAGTGACCTTTCTGAGTGCATTTGTTGCAAGTCACTTCTGAGAGAGGACGGAAATGAGAGCCACTGGACTTGGAGCCTTGAGACTGAAACTGCTTCTTCGACTGGTTGCTTGGGTTGGGTGGGTGGGAGAAACCACGACCACTAGAGTTCTTGTTGTTGGAGTTGTTGTATGGAGCTCGAATCACTGGAGGAGGAGGAAGCCAGAATTTCTGATGCTTCGAGGCCAACTGAGACGATGAGGAAGAGTGAACAGCATCTCCAATTCTCTTCTTAGAAGCCTCCATCTTAAGATGAGCTGCTTCTTGTTTCAAAGCCATGTTATAGAACTTGTCGAATTCATATGGCTCGAACAAAGTGAGAGCAAGCTGAAGTTCATCTTTGAGACCTCCACGGAACTGATAGATTTTACTCTTGGCATCAGGAATGTCTTGCTTAGCATAGCGAGCGAGGTTTTGGAACTTGACATTATACTGATAGACTGTCATGGAGCCCTGCTTGAGGTTGCGGAATTGCTCACGCATACCCTCGATGACACTTGTAGGAACGTGGTGCGATCGGAAATCCTTACAGAAATTCTCCCAAGAGATCACTTGACCCGGCCTGGAGTCTTTGTACTGCTGCCACCAGTCAGCTGCTTGATCTTTCAGTTGGAAGGCTGCAAACTTCACATAGTCATCTTCCTTCACGTTACTGCACTCAAAATGCTTCTTTATGTCGGTCAACCAATCCTCAGCATCAAGAGGGTCGACACAGTAACTGAAAGCTTTAGGATTGTTGGCCAAGAACTGATTGAGGGTAGCATGGTGCTGCTGGAAGAAGTTGCCTTGGTTCACTGGAACACCCTGATTAGCTTGATTAGCTTGCATCATCTGCATCATCAACTGAGTGTTCTGAGCTGTAGTCTCCATACTTGCTCTCCAAGCCTCAGGCGGAGGAGGAGGGGAAGGAGGATGTTCTGGAACCTCTTCACCCTCTGGGTTAGCGTTTGGAACCTTTTTCGGAGCCATCCTGTAAGAGATGACCACGAATCAGCAATTGATTGACAAAAGGAATAAGCTGAATCAATGGAATGAATTGCAACAAGTCTTCACAATAATCATTCGAACAATAAGAACGAATGAAATCATCCGAACAAGAGGAACGAATGATATTCTCAGTTAAATGATAACATCAATCTTCACGAGAAGCCACATAGGGATCAAAAGGATAAAATAAGAAAAACAACAAGGTACAGACGGGAACAAACACAAGAGAGGAGTTTCGTTCTAACATCTTTGTGCTGAAAGCATATGAACGCGTTACAAAAAGGTTTTGCAATCCCCGGATCAGCATAGCCAAGGACCCTTTAAGATGCAACTCCTGATAGTAACATCGGTCATATAACCACTTCACTCAATGTCGAACCCCGAACTCACTAACCTGCATTCGTTGGAAGAATGCCTACGATCTACTGGATAAAACCCACCTATAGTTTTCCGAAAGATTCCAGTTATGCAATCAGGTGTTGGGGATACACGGGAAGCACCGCGCAATCAACTCTAACCTACATCCAGGTGTATCCATCCTTCAACACATAACTAGTCTTTCTCGGAAACTGTGTACCTCGGACCTTCGAAAAGCATCCACTATAACAAGCTATGGCAATACTCCCGAACTACCTCCCTAGTACTGGGTGATGTCGGGGTTATCTTGCCACTGGCCGTATAGGGGAGATTTTCGATGTCGGCCGTCTTAAGTATTTAGTACTGCCGCGATATGCTTGTTACAATGATACCCCGAAGCTCAACTCCTCGGTAACAGGAGGCATCGGGAACAATATCCTTGTCACAAGAACATCGAAACAATCCCAGAATACTCGCGGGATTCCTAAAAAAAAATTGTGCAAATTTTGAAGATAGGAGAGACAAGAGTAGACGTCAGGAGTCCTCACCAGAGAGAAAGGGGATGAGAAGCAAAGAAATCCTACTCTCCGATATAATATAGGACTCAAAAAGTTTTCAGTGTGTGCCTAGACTCAACCGTCAACGATTCGATCAAACAGTGGGGGCTCCTAGGTCGGAGAAGGCTCTGAATACCAACTTGTAATGCCCAGGATGGAGTTATACCTCCTACGTGTCGAGGCACGACTTAAAGGCATAAATCCATCCTAGAATGATCTCAAGTTCGGTAATCTTTGCACAACTCATGTAAAAGAGGGGATAGTAAACTGAAAATAGTTGGCTTACACTCGCCACGTCACAGAATTACAGTACAAGTCTCAATCATCATACATTAAGAACATCACAACCCTCTAAGGGCAAAAGCCAAATGTCAAAGTACCAAACTTAGATAAATAAACCACAGGCGGATCGAATCCTAGTAAGAGTCTCCACTACTGATCGTCCGGGTAGCGCACGTAGTACCGACTACGCTCCTCGTCGTACTCCCAATCCAGCTCGGTGCCATCACCTGGATAGCTCACAGCTAGACCTGCATCTGGTGTGTGAAGTAACTGTGAGCCATAGAGGACTCAGCAATCCCGTCTCTGGGTAACAAGACTATCAAAGCCTTTGGGTGAGGAAAAGGCTGAAGAAAAGAATAAGTCTGCATCAGCAACTAGCATCTAGCTTACGTAAGTGAGACCGAGAAGAGAAGGCCTCGGCGAGAAGGGATCACGAAGTGATCCTAGCTACAAGCTCCACAAACATAACCCCTCCGTGTTCAACTCCCGAATCCCTATTCGGAAATTGACAGTCACGGAACACACGCTGGTACTGTATTAGTAACATTGTGTCAAGTTATCTACAACCGGAATTAACAAGCTCCCATCTGCCATATAACCGCGGGCACGGCTTTCGAAAGTTCAAACCCTGCAGGGGTGTTCCAACTTGACCCATTACAAGCCCACGATCCGCGGAGTCGCAACTCCAAAGTGGGAAGACCCGAGTATTCTCGGAATCCCGTGCTCAAGATATACCGAGCTAAGGTAAGGCTAATCCAGCAAATCCTCCCGGCGTGCCGACACCCTGATAGTAGCCGCGCGTATCTCGTCTCAGGCCACGACCGGATGAGACATCCTACGGGTTTTTACCAGACCTCGAGTTTCCTTGAGGTGGCCCCGCAGTCCGCTCATTTCGGACCAACACTCATGAGGAGCACTGGCCCGGGGTTGTTGATTAAGAAAAAGGGTTTATAACTCCCTATGCAAGTTTAGTTTGTTATTAGGCAAATAGTACCAATGTTGGGACTTGCTGGAAAAGACTTAGCACTTAGCAGTTTATCGAGGGGGTCCCATACACCCCAACCGTGTTAGGAACGCATAAGCAAGGAACATAAAACCGACTTATACGGATCCTAACGGCATGAGTGGAACAAATCACCAAGCAAAAGGCTTAGCCTTCCACCCTTGCCAATATATAGATGATTTCATTTTAAGCATTTATATAGTGTGATATAACCCAACCAAACTTCAACATGAAGCAAGCATCTTCAAACTTCACATGCAACTAGCAATGCTATAAGAAGGGCTGAGCGAAGCGTACTTAGCCAAGCAACGGTTTGCATAGGTAGGTTGGTTAAACATGGCAATTGGTTACAAGTAGGAGGCTGACAGGAAGATCATGGGCATCGAGGCAAAACTATAGATCGAGACTACTAGCAATAGGCAAAGATAGTAATGTTATCGGGGTTCGGTCATCTTGCCTGAAGAGAAGTCGTTCGGATCGTAAGAAGGGTCCTCGTGCTCAACCTCGTTGGAAACCTCGTGCTCAACTTCGTACTCGGTCTCAGCTTCCGGCTCTAAACAAAACAATCACACCAAGCACCAATCAACAAGATGCAATGCGCACTCGAAAAACATGAATGCATGATGGATGCACTAAGGATGCACACGGAGCACGGAAAAATATCACTCAAGCAAATCACCTCAAAACATGATAACAATCTGATATTATTAATCTACACAGAAAAACAATCAAGTTTGATATAAGATTCGCTGAAATCGGAGTTACGGGCTAAAAGTTATGCCCGAAACAAGATTTGAGCGAAAGCTGAAAATTACAGCAACATAGCATCTTCGGAGCTCAAAATAATTGAGCTACAGCATTTAAATAACATGGAAAAAGGCATGAACACAAACTAGATATATAGTACAGCAACTATGTCCAAGGTGCACCCCCAACGGAGTCACGGATCAATAGCAATGATCTTGGACATATTGAACTTTACAATAAAATTCTGGCAGCAGAATTTTATTGAAACTTTAGAGCAAAAGATAAACATGCTACAGCCACTCAAATGGACATGTGAGGACATGAATGGAAAGACAACAATATATACTACAAGGAACAATCAAGATCCACTCCAAAACTATCATGCTTTGTCCTAGAACATCACACGAACATGGCATCGGAACGTTACAGATTTCAGACTTAGTGAAAAACCACTAAGTCCTAAAACAGCAATAACAACATAGCATCTAAAAGAGCATGTTTAAGTCACCTCGAAACTAAACATGGCAAGAGGTAAACACCTCATCAAAGTGCACATGAAGGTGATCCCGAAACACACAAGCATGCATCATAGAGGTGAACACAACGATTGCAACGAGCTCAACAAGATGGCATTTCATAACAAGTGAAAACACATCACATGAACATGGCACTTTGCAACGATGATAACAAGGCAATAATAAATCTACCATGCAACCTATCACAAGCAACACGTAGTTCGTGGCAAGACGAACACGTGGACATGTCATTTGCATCATTTGGACAACCGAGCTAAAAGATATCACATGGCAAAGGTGGCATAAAAATAACACATAGAAGCAGTTTATATCATGAAGCACTCTTGCAACAGCAAAACAAGTGCCTAGATGATCTCTAACATGCATGACAACAACAGGTAAAACGTAGAGCACAACTCCACGAACGTCTGGACATATTACACGCGCAAAACGGAGCAACACAGTAAAAGTTATGCATGTTTGAAAAGTGCATCACAGAACACTAAAACAGGGACTTAGTAGATCTAGGGTTCAACCTCAGTTCTCAGATCGCATCTGGGAAAAAAAGAAGACGGGCCGGTGGACTGCAGCGGCGGCCGCCCAGGGTGCGGAGGGAGCCCAGCCGGCGCGGGGCGGCCCGGCAGCTGGCGAGCTCCAGGTGGCGGCGGCGGCCCACCTGGCGGCCTGGCCGATCGGCGACCTGCGGAGGCAGCGCCCAGGTGCGCGCGGCGGCCTGGCGAGGCCCGGCTGGGGCGGGAGTCCCAGGCGGCGGTGGTGAGGCCCGCTCGGAGGCGCGGCGCTGACTGGCGCCTGGGAGGCGCGGAGGGGAGCCGAGGGGCCCGGCGGTGGAGTGGAGGCGGCGTACGGGCCGGCGCCTGGATCGGCCCAGGTGGCGCTGGAGCCTCGGGCGGCTGGCCCAGGCCGAACAGAGCGGGAGTGGAGGCACTGAAGTGGCGTTCGAGGGGAGCGGCGGCCCGCGAGGAAGTGGTCCCGCTGGACCACTTCGACGGAGCGGTGCGGTTGGGCTGACGAGGCCTCGCGGCGCTGGATCGATCGGAGGAAGCCGCGGCGTTGACTTGCGTCAGCGGGGGAAGACTGGATCGAGGAAAACTGCGGCTGGCGCGGTGGAGATCGAGGGACTGGCCGGATCGGCTGGTTCCTCGGGATCCAGGAGGATATTTTCAAGTGGAGAAGAAGGGAAAGATTGGATCTGAGAAAAAAAAATAGGGGATGCCAAAATAGACCAAGAGGGGTCTATATATAGCAGTTTTTAGGGTTAGGAGGGAGTTTAGGGGCGCTAGGAGCTCTCCGATCGCGATCCGACGGATCCGATCGCGGGGATAGTTTAGGAGGCCTAGGAGGGAGATAAAAGAATGCAGCAGATGTGTTTCCGGGAAACGAAGTGAAGGCACTTTGGACCCACACGGACAACGGATGGAAAAGCCAACGGAGTCCAAACGAGACGAGATTTGAGAGGCGGGTTGCACACAACAAAACAACAACACACAAAACAACCTCGTGGCACACCGGTAACGTTAAACGCCCGAACAACAAAGTAGGCCTACGGGACGTCACGGACACGTGAGGGAGCTCCGGAACGCGAAACGGACAACGGGAAGGGACACGCGGAACCGATGCAACCGACAACACAAATGCAATGCAATGCACATGTCTACATGATATGAATGAATGCCACACACTCACACAACAAAACGACGAAAACCCGAAAGACAAAGAACCCGGAATGGAAATAGATGAAGCCGGAGATATATTATATACCCAAAAGGGAAAGTATTACATCCGGGGCATTACATATGAATATCATAGCAATATCACCCAAAAGTGGCATGGAGCAAGCAGAAATTATAGATACGTTTTGGACGTATCAATGACCTGTCATTGCCACAGTAAATAGTTGAAACCCACTAGCATGTGTAGGAGTTGATTGAGCCATGTGATGTGTGATCCACCATGCTAATTGTTATGTTGCCTGCTATGCTTAGCGTTGTGTCTGGTCTGGTTCATCTGGGTGACGGATCAGAGTGAAATGATCATACCGATTTCATTGGAACTGTACATAGGACCCGAGATCTGTATGTGTGGTTCAAGTTCCAGTTACTACCATGCATTGGGCCCGAAACCAATGGACCCTCTCGGCTTATTAATTACCCTCGATCTCTGTCCAGGAGTTGCAACTAATTTCTGGTGTTTATAGCTTACTGGAGGTCGTGCACAGCGCTGACCCTCGGGGTGGGTTGTGATGCGACAAGTACGTGGCACGGTGTACCGGTTGCCCGTTTGGTGACTCGGGAACCCTGTACACATCGTTTGGGGCCGTGAGCGACACCCCGGCCAGATCTCCCCACGGATGGAACCCAAATAGGCGATAAACCTGGACGAGAGACTTGAGTAGTTAGTCAGGTCATGGCCGACACCCACGCTGGGCTTCCGCTTGAAGGTTGCCGAGTACACGTCGAGTAAACGGCGATAAGTGGTGGGAGCGTGTGTGAAGAGGTACACCCCTGCAGGGTTAACAATCTATTCGAATAGCCGTTGTTCGCGGTACGGACTACTTGGTTACTCTTACAGTTCATAGACAAGTTGATGGATTCTACTAAAAACCTCAAGATAAGTGTGAGTACCGTGGATGGCCCTTCCGTAGGATGACGGAAGAGGATCCTCGATACTGTATTGTTGTGGTGAGTAGAGGACTCGTGTTCGTAATAACATCTTGCAATCTGTTGAGAGTTGTAGTATAGGTTAGCCAAGAGTCAAAGCTGGCTTTCTGCTATGAACTCCACTACCCCCTTTGATAATGTTGCATGTATGATAGGTTCTGTGGTAAGACTTGCTGAGTACCTTTGTACTCATGTTTGCTTAATAACTGTTGCAGAGGAGAACCCTGCCCCTGCTGACGGGTTCTACATAGACGTTGACGTCGACGAGTAGCTTGACACCCAGACGGAGATCTGGAGCTTGTGAAGGGCCTTGTAGATAGTCAGGCTACGCCAAGCCTGTTTTATTTTCTAAGTTGTCTGTACTCAGACATGTAGCTTCCGCTTGTGCTTGTATGACTGTATGACTTGAGTGTTGGGTCATGTGACCCCTATCTGTATGGATATGTTATGTATGGCTCTTGGAGCCTTTTAAATAAAGTACTTTGAGTCATAGAGTTCTGTTGTGATGCAATGTTGTATTTGCACATATTGAGCATATTGTGTGTATGGTTGAAATGCTTGGTATGTGTGGGATCCGACACCTAGTTGTTTTCCTTTGGTAGCCTACCTTACAGGGAAATGCCTCCTAGTGATTCCAATGAGCCTTGGTAGCTTGCTACTGCTCGGAACACGTAGGCTGGCCGGCATGTGTCCTTCTTCGTTCTTGTGTCTGTCCCTTAGGGGAAATGTCATGCGTTGTTCCTTTAAGTCCATGTAGCTTGCTACGACTTGGGTTCATACGTTGATGACTGACACGTTCGTTGCTGGGTCATGGATGCCTGTCTTTGTAATCTAGTGCCACTTTTGGTTTATAACTAGCCATGTCGGCCCGGGTTCTCTGTCATATGAATGCTAGCGACACTGTCACATACGTGTGCCAAAATGCGCGAATGGTCCCGGGCCAGGTAAGGTGGCACCCGTGGGGTTACCATGCGTGAGACCGCAAAGTGATATGACGTGTTACAGCTAGATCGGTGTGACTTAGGATCGGGGTCCTGACATGCGTTCTCAGCATGACACCTAGCGGCGCATTTAATGCGCTTTGTCCTAACTGCCAGAGTTATGTATGATAGAACTATTAGCTATCTAATGAGGAGATATGGACTATTTTGCCAGTGTGGTTACCCCTTAAGCTATAAAAGGATAGGCAAATTGAAAAGGGGACTCAATCCTTCCTACACTTGTATGCGCATCGTCGCTCTCCCCGAGGCCACCTTGCCGGGCTTGAGCACTGCGCGTTCTTGGCCTCCTTCCATCGGATCCACCCAAAAGTAGGAGTAGGGTTTTATGCCTTACAGTGGCCCGAACCTGGGTAAAAATCTCAAGTGTCACCATCGTCCACAACCTTCGCTCTTTGTGCAATGTCAGCTTCCCCCTTGCTGAACCACAAAGGGGCCGATGGCCCCATAGGTGATCGTGCACACCCACGACATCTTTGGCATCCCAGGAAGGGGGAGCACTTGCGCGAAGCTGAGGTTGTAAACAGCTCGTCGACCGTCATCATTGTCATCATCATCACCCCCATCGTCGCTGCTAGGACGATGCAGTTTCATAGCTTCATCCCTTCCGAGCTCTGCCGCTCGGCTCCGTCGCAGCGGAGGTGGCAGCAAGGGTGGGGGATGAACGCATGTCACAAGCACCATGGTCAGTACAAAGTGACATGACCACCATGTTGCCGGTGACAAGAACAAAGCGCGAGGCGAACAGCGGCGCCGTCCTCCTCACGGTCCCCCGTCGAAGCACTTCCGACCCCGAGAGGTGTTGCTTGGGCGGGCGGATGAGAGAAACGGTGCATGCTTCACCTCCTCCTCCTTTCTCGCTCCCCAATGATCAATCCACATAGTGGTGATGTCACCGGTGCCGATGAGCCCTCAAGGAACTCGGTCTTGCATTTACCCCCTAGGGGGAAAATTTGAGTTGAACGCTGGTGCGAATCCATTGGTTGATGCCCCGGCAGGCGTATCTTGGCAGGGTTCTCCCGCGCCCATGTCTCTTTCACGCCGGTCACCAAAAGATCATCAGAAGAGAATAAGAAGGAGGGAGAGGCCGGTCCTTCCCCTCTTTACCATATACCGTTAATTATAAATGTTTTACTGATTGCCCCCGACCCTTGCCGGAGCAGGATATGAAACTAATGGGCTGCCCGGTCTTTCTCTTGTGCATCTTCTCATTTGACGTCTTTGCAGAGCAAGGGATGACATGCGATCGCTATCTCCCTAAAGTACGCAAGGGAAAGAAGACATCGTGCATGGCCAAATGCACACCCAGGCAAAGGGGTGGAGCATAAACACAAGCTAAGGTAACATACTCATTAGCTTTTCTTCAGAGCTTGTTTCTGTTTATCCCTTTGATCACCAATATATTCATATGGCAAGCCTTTTCGTATGCTGGTGCCTTACCGAACTTGTCTCTGCCCTTGCTTTGTTTTGAGACTTCTCAACAAAGTGGTTGGCAATGTCGAGGAATGCTAAGGAAAAGCCAACCGACAGCATATCCTCGCTAGCTGAATGCTAAAGACCCATTCCTCACAGCAATCGCGGTAGCATGCTACTGGCGGGAAACCAAAATATGCAAAAAGGAACTAACCATACGAATGTTGGTGGGTAAACTCCAGAGGGATAGAACACATTATGATAATTAAACATCAGTTCAAAAATTGCCAGGGCAAAATTGTACGAGGCCTAAACAGAGGACACACATTATGTTTTGTTACAGGGCATCACAGCAACGAGAAGGACTCAAGGCTGGGCTTGGCGATCTGTGGGGACCCTCAGGACGTAGAGAATCTTATCGACGAGGGGATCTGCCTTTGCTGCAGCAGCGGAAGCATTAGCTCCTGCCGGCAACTTCTTGAAGCCATCAACATGGTCGAGGACTGGGTGGCGGAAAGCTAGGTTGCTCATGACCTGGAAGAGGGCATCGCGAGCAAGCTTCCAAGACTCATTGGCGAAGCATGCATCAATGTCGTCCTCATATGTCTTCAGCCCCTCGATCAGGTCCTCGAAGAACAGCGTCAGCTTCACGCTTCGGACTTTGTGCTTGCCGATGGAGAAGGCCCTAATTGTCATGTTCATGTTGGCTATCTTGGCAGTAAGGCGCTCGGAGATATCTACCCGATTCTTGATCCAGAGGTCATGTTGCTGGATTAGATTCTCAAGCTTCTCCTCCACATCCCTCTGGAGGGTCCTGGCCTTGTTCAGAACCGTCATCAACAACGTCTCAAAAGCACCAGCAGATTCGGTTACCTTCTCCAGAGTGCCAAGCCTTGCCTTCATGTCGGACATGGCGCCGTTAGTAGTGGCAAGGTCCTGGCTTTTGGAAGGAAGCTATGATTGCACCTCCTTCAGGAGAGTTTCTGCCTTCTGCGCTTCTTCCTTGAGGGCCAAAATTTCCTGCCAACTCCCGGCAAGATCCCCCGTCAGCTTGCTCACCTGAAGGTCGAGGTCAGTCTTGGCGGCAGCCACAATAGCTAGATCATCGACAACCTTCTTCAAATGGGCTGAGGATTCAAGGGTGAGCGCGTCCTGCGTGTCCTTTTGCTTATCCTCCAGATCCTTGGTACGCTGCTGTACAAGAGCCTCCAGTTCCTCAGCCTTGCCACGATGGGTAGCTTCGAGGTGCCCTTCCCGGGTAGAGATGTCCTTCTCCTGGGAATTCAAGAACACTTCTCGGTCTGCCAGGCGGACCTCCAAGCGAACTCCTCCTTGGCCATGGTTATCACATCCTAGTGCCGCAAGAGGGATTGGAACTACTTGTTGTGCCGCTCACGCAATTGGCGACCCTTGTCCCTCAGTTTTTGATCCATGAGGCCAGCAGAGTTACGCTGCTCCTTGATCATTTGCCACTTCAGGCTATCTCTGCTCTACACGTCCTCAATGCCTATTGCCACAAACTCCAAAAAGGACAAGTCCATGACTACATCAACGGAATTGTCAGCCTCTTCGTTTCTGTGGGACAGCGGAGCCAAGATGCGCCTCATCTCCTCATCAAAAATTACACCCACTACAGCAGATGAGCAGGGGGTGCAAGCCCAGGCTGGGCAAGGACCAACACTAGCTTGCTTGAGGATAGCTACGGGACTGTGGCCGGCATGCCAAACAGGGGAAGAGGACCCATGGTTTGAAGATGAGCTTTCTCCTCGAGCACTGCCTCTGGGCCTGACACGCTGCTAGAGGTTTCCCCTGCTTTCTTTGTGACTTCCTAGATGTCCCCGGCAGTATGTTCATGGCCTTCCACGGCAACAATGTTGGCGGCCTCCTCGGCAACATCTTTTCTAATTCTGGCCACTTCTTCCAGCAGCTCGGGTTCCTGGACTAGAGGGGCTGCAGACAAAGTTAACAAGCAATGACAAAGAGGTCCTACAAACCACTGAATTAGAGACTTGAGAGCGAAATACTTCAAGAAAGAAAGGACAAAGGCGAAAGAATTACCCGGTGATGTTTGCCGCGGAAGCATCGGCCTCCCCGACAACTTAGGTTGCCGTAGTGCGGCCCATGTCCCCTTCCTCAGTGGCCACGACCTCAGTACGAGCCGACCCCTCGGTGGAGGCCCTTGCCGGTGGTTTCTCTGCCAGGACGTTTGGTGGGGTGGACCTCTCTTGGTGGGCCTTGCCCGTTGGAACTCATCTCCTTGCTTGGCTAGAGATGTGGCCCGTTCTTTCGCGTCTCTTCGGGAGGGCGATGCGAGTTCCATGCCTTCACCATGGGGGCTCAGCTGGGGGCTAGGCATGAGGTCCTCTGTGTTAGCTCCCGGCAGGCCCGTGCTCGCCAAGGGCTCCAGTGTCATCGCTTGCTTGCTCCATTTGGCCCGGTGGATGAGGGGTTCTTCGTCCTTGCCAGGTCATAAAACAAGATTGAGTCAGCAATTGCCAAGCACGTAGTACCTCGACAAGGAAATTGGTTGCTCTCCTGACTCTAGGTCTATGAGCATGGTCTCAAGCGTGTATGCGCGGGTGGTAGGGTCGCTCTACCTCATTTTGGAGTTGGGGGAGCCGAGCTACCCGACAGCTGTGAGCTCTTTCATGGAGCTGGGGGTTCTAGTGGGGTCAAGCTGTGTGAGGAAGCTGGACTTGGCTAAGGGCTGGGATCAACCCTCGTAACCCCTCTCCGTTTGGCGGGAGGAGTCTTAACCTCGGAAAGGTGGGGGGGTGGCGGCATGCCATGTCTAGCTTCACGCTCTTGGAGGCGATCTTCCTCACTCTCTTGGTGGCTGGCGCAAGGACAGGGGTTGCTGTTCCCCGGTGGGCCCGCCTGCGAGGATGCTATTCAAGGTCTGGCTCTGGGGCTTGAGGACCCATTGCGAGCCATTCCTCTTCAGGCCGCTCTGCCTCCTCGACCCCTCCTCCTCCTTGGGCCTCTACTGCTGTGGCATGAAAAATTTCAGCCCGAGTAGTCTCGATCCCGACAACATCCTCAATTACAGGTTCCTCGCTCCTCTCATCTGAAGAACCTCCGCCTTCGGCTCCTTCTTCCTCCTCCTCCTCTTCTTCTCCTATCCTCACCTTCCTGACAGATTAGAGCACCTTGTACCCTTCAATCTGCCTCCTGATAAATTCTGCCTCGGCTTGGGAGGTGCGCTTGAACATGTTGTTTTCCGCCCTAGAATCTTTTTCTTCTAGACCGAAAAACCACTTGATCTCTGCTTTCATGTCATGTAGCTTCCAATTGGCCTTGACTCCATAAGCATTGCAGTCAGGCATCCACTTCAAAATCTGGTCCCGAGCAGAGTTGATATGCAACGGGACAATTTTTGTGGTAGTATTGGAATGTCTTGATATGAACACATGAGTAGGTGGTTCTCTCTCAGAAAATGAATGGTGGAACTGTAGGCACGTTCTGACGACTCTCAGTTAGGATGAGAGGGGTGGAGGGGTATATATAGCCTCCCCATAAAAATCCAATTGTTACACACATTTGACTCAACTCGGTGAGATCGAATAGAGGAATTCGGTGGCACCGATTGGTTCAAACAGGTGAATGTTAGGAATATTGGTGGGACTGACTGGTACAACTCGGTGAGACCGATGTGATAGTTCCTCGGGAAAACTTCATCTCGGTGGGACCGATTCAAGCAACTCGGTGAGACCGAAGTGAACAATTGACACACAGAGAGTATGTCAAGCCAACTATGCGGGACTGATTGCATGAACTTGGTGAGACTGAAATAAATGCAACTGATCACAGAGCGCTGTCAAGGCCATCCCGGTGAGACCGAGATCCATATCGGTCGAAGCGATTTGTTAGGGTTTCTGGCAATGGCTATGTCCAACGAACTCGGTGGGTTCCGGATGGAAATATCGGTGTGGCTTAATTTGGAATGAGGGTTTGTACATATTTGGATGGACAAAGTGGTTGAGGCTTTTGGAGCAATATCACTAAGCACTTGAGAAAACATATCATTAAGCAATACATCATCCCAATTTAAAAGTATTGGCTTTCCTCTGGACTCAATATGATCTTGGATCACTAAAATAAAAATGAAGAGTCTTGAGCTTTCGCCAATCTTTGTCCTTAGTTTTTTAAGGGTCCACATCTCATACCATGCCATGCCAATCATTGAACATCCTAAAATATTTATCTTGAAAGGATATTAGTTCAATGAGCTATATGTTGCTATGAATTGCCAAAAACACCTAATGATTAGTTGCACGTTCAGTATCCCCCTTTTTGGTAATTGATGAAAACATATAGATCAAAGCTTCGACAAATAATTTAATGAATGAATTGCATCATTGCTTTGAGAAGTATGTGGTAAGCAAGAGCTTCTCCTAAATTTGTGCATTATAAAAAATTTGCGTTTGAATGCAAATGCACAATCGATTAGGATCATGGGTCACTCTTCCATGTCACATACATGCTGGTGGAGCGCACAAAATGTTAAGAGTGGAATAACATGCACGCATCACCAAAACATAATTGAATGATCATACACAAACAAACATAGAGATAAGAAATAATCACACATTAAGCATAGTATGATCATCCACACAACCAAACATAGTATCTCACGAGCATAAACGAGGAAGTAGCATGCAACAAACGAACAGCGAATCAACAAAGTAGAAAGGCAATAAACAAAAAAGAAGCAAAATACTCTCTCTCTCTCTCTCTCTCAGCCTATGATCTATACATTTTCTCCCCCTTTGGCAACAAGTTACCAAAAAGCTTGAAAACATATAGCACTATGCGGCTCTCTAGGCATGATCCTCCGGAGCTTCTAATGGGGTCTTCTAGCTTGTAGCTCTAGTGTGCGAATATGGCATTGAGAGAACTACATCTGCAAAATACCTAGAAAATGTCTGTTGAACTGGTGGATTAGATACTAGAGGGGGCGTGAGGAGTAGTAGTAGCAGGTGCAGAGTGAGAGGTCCTCGAATCTACAACTGGCATTGCTGAAGATCTTGGTGTTCTAGGCACAGCCTGATAACTATCAATGGTAGGTCTATCCTCTCCATTGTCCAAACCAGTAGCTTCCATATCATCCCTTAGCTTGTCAACAATATCTTGAATATCTGTGACATTTACATGAAGATCCTCTTTGTTTCAACAACCATTTCTTGGCTCTCCTAGTTCTTGGCTAGGTTGGCCAGACTTTTCCCAATCCTCGGGGTTGATTCGATCAGATATTTCATTTGATCATATCTTGATTTGATGTTAGCTATGGGGGCACTTGATGCAGTGGCTTTCTTTGCTGTCTTTGCTGCTGCTCCTGCTTGACAGATGTAGGGTGTGAAGGGTCCAGAACCACTACATTATTCTCAAACTCATGCTAAAGAGGAAGGTGCTCATCTTCTAGTAGATATATATATCTGTTCCAATCTTGGAGTTGATCAACATCTGAATGTGTGGTGCATATCCACATGACCTCTTCTGGTCAGCAACAACCCTCTTGATTGTTTCAACTATCAAGCTCATCACCTGGAATTTCTAGGGAATTTCTAGGGAACATCAAACAAATGAAGCAAGTTGATGAAATGGCCATGTATCATCCTGTGATCTCCATACTTAGGCAATGAGGTATGCCTTAGTGTGGTGTTTGGGGTAGCCAATCCAGCAAGCAAATTGTAGATGGAGCTAAGTTTGTGTGTTTTCAAATCTTTGTCAGGGATTTCTTTGTACATATTTTCCATAGTGTTGTGATCATCCCTAGGCTTGGCATAAACATCTATATCATCTTCTGTTTCCTTAGGTGCATTTATAAGAGCAGCCCACTGAGGGATAGATGATTGATACCTTGAGCCTTCTGTCATCCATACAATTCTACCATCTGGATAAAAATGTGTAGTGGAGTAGAATTGCATAATCAACTAATCATTCCATTTGGTAAGCTTTTGTCCCACAAAAGCATCTGTTCCAATAAGTCTGAAACTCTCATGAACATGGGGGAAGTAATCTTCATTTACATAAATTAATTTCCAATCCACCCACTTCATGTTAGAAACAATAGGATTTTTATCCAACTAACACTTTCTCATAAAAGTCTTCTTGTTCCTTGGTGTGGAACATGTAGTCACATGAAGTCCTTCTCCTGGCTGAGTAGGATTAACTTTCCTTCACTCTCTCAGTCCATTTTATTTCCTGAGCTTCATATTTTCTGCATCTAGGTGTGCATTATCATGATCAGGCATCTTGGGCTTCAACCTTCTGAGCACTAGTGACTCAACTTCTTCCGCGGCAACTTCTGGCACTGGGGCCTTGTTTTTCTGAGAAGCTGAGATGTTCCTGGTGGATCTCTTGGGTGTTGACATTTTTGGTGCTTTCTTGGGATTATATGGAGCAGCAGCTGACTTCATGGCATCTACCATGAGTTTCTGAGTTGTTGCTAGAGGTGCTTCAGCTTGCTCATCCTCCTCTTCTTCATCTTCCCTCATGGAAGGCTTGCCAAGCACTGTGGAAATGGTCTTCCTAGCTCTCTTATTTTTCTTACAAATAGCTTCTTCATCACTTGAATCCTCAAGTGTGAACTCCATAGTTTCTTGAACAACTAAAGCTATTCTAGGTTTTGAAGTTGGAACTCTCTTCATAGCTTTGAAGAGGCTACTGAGGCATATTCCTTTCTGACAATTGTCTTTTTCTTTGATGTGGCCTCATCTACAACGAAATCCTCATCCTCACTTTCCGAGGTTCTCTTCTTCTTTGTCCTCGTAGAAGCTTTTGGTAGATTACTTGGTGTCCTTTTGCTACTCTCACAATAGCTCTCATTAGGGATTGAGCCCTCACTGAGATCATCAGCATGTTCAGACCTGTTATGACTATCACTTGCATCCGACATCTTGTAAATCTGACCCTATGAACAGATGGGTGTATATAGAATACATGAGCATCACAAAATACAGAGGTTTTACAAAGATTCAAAATTTCAGTTTTAGTTTCTCACATAATTCATTTCGGAGCAACCGAGTGGATCATCTCGGTGACACCGAAGCTCATACAGAGCCTAAACACACAGTTCGGTTAGACCGAGTTGTGGTTTTCAGTGGCTCTGAGATTCTAGGGTCTCACTGAGACTTTATTTTCGGTCCCACTGATCAGTATGTTTCGGTCAGGCCAAGATGTACTTGTCAATGGCCAGACCCAATCGGTGGGACCAAAGATTTTGTTTCGGTCGGTCCGAGATGAGTTCGACAGAAACCTAAACCTAAAAAATTCCATCGAACCTATTTTAAGGAATTTCTTTGGTGGATACATGTATTTCAATCGTGGCAAGAAGTAAGACATTATCCTTATGCATTGAATAAGAACGGGAAAGCACGAGGAGATCGAATTGTACCCTAACTCGGTGACGATTCTCTATGACGACAACGGTGGTGGAGATTTCTGTTGACGGCAACGGAGACCTACGGCGGAGACGCACAGTCAAAGACGTCGAAGATCCGGAGACCGTGGGGCGGCAGCAATGGCGTACAGGCGCAAGGAGTTTGAAGAAGTTTCCAAACTTTCAGTTCCATGGGATTATATACCCATGTGTTGTCGGTGGCACCAAGTGGAACTAATCAGTGGCACCGAGATACGAAACTACAAGCAGTTACACCAACTCGGTGGGATCGAGTAGGTCTAATCGGTAGCATCGAGATAGAAAACCTCGATCAATCTATTGATTTCGGCGAGACTGAGTGGGAATTGTTGGTCTGACCGAAATGCATCAAAAGGTTTTGGTACACATCCCTTGTTGGATCAATGACTCCGAGTGCTCCTCACCCGGAGGGTCCAAAAAGACTTGTTCAAGTTTTGTGATGTAGCATTAATATAATTTGAGACAAGAAAAGCATAGATTGCTACAAAGTTCATAGGCATTCTTCCACATCCATTTGTCTAATAAAAAGAAAACAATCAAAACAACAAATAGATGTCCTCAAATAAAGAAAATATGCAACCAACATGCTTACACAATAAGATAGCAAATAAACCATGTGCCAAAGCATGCACAAACAATTCTAGCATCTATCAAACAATTGGCCATGACCAGGTCATCTATATTTATGTATATTGAGTTAGGAGTCAAATGAGAATATTTGATCATAGGTCACACTAAACGTTTAAGCAAAAGTGGGGTTACCACTATTACATAAAGCATTAATGTCTTCACACCATTAGAGTTGCTTTAGCTCATTTTCTTAGATTAAAGCTCCCCTAGATGTGATATCCCCCTAAGAGGGATGAACTAACCTTGGGTTTTGTCGATGATGATGTCATGTAGATAGTGAAGGTGTGGATGCTCAATGATAATGAAGATTATTTGGAGCAATCGTTTGGAGTGTTGCACTATCAATACCTACATGGTTTAGTGAATTGCACATATGATGATGTACATGAAAGCATTTGGTTACCTTGTCCCTTGTCTTACCAACAAGAGGGTTTGTGACTCCATGAACTTGTTGCAACATATGAAAGTTCATTGCATATGTCCTTGCCTATATGAATACGAGTGAAGTATGTTGGTGGAGTCACCCTTATGAACACTCTAGTTCTTCTTCTTTGGGATCCACATCAACTTTATGGGAATCCTTGGAATCGTAGTCCAACTTGAAGACGTAGAGCTTGACGTAGTCTTGGGAACCCACTTGACCATGTCCTTAGCGGCTTCTTCAAATGAGTCGATCTCTTCTTGAAGCTTGTCCTTGACTTTTAGCTTGTGGTCTTGTGGAGGAAGATCATCATGAGCTTGTGTTCCCTTAAAATAAGTGGGTTCATACTTCTCTTGTTGAGGAACAAACTTTGTCTTGGGGTATTTATCTTTTTCTATCCAACTCCATTGGCATTGAACTTTCATTCAAAACCAACACCTTTATTCTTCTGATGCCTTCCTTGCTTGCGTACAATTTCTCTATAATTCCCTTAAATAAGTTATTTTCTTTCTCAAGTGTGACTTGGCTAAGAGAATCATTAGTGGAATCAAGAGTATTACTAGAAGCAACAACATTTGATTTAGCATGGTTATTGTTACCACAAGAAGAAGAATATTTCTTGCTTTGTTGCTACATTTTACTTGTATCATATAAGTAGACAAGAGGAGATGTTTGGCAATGTAACAAGAGCTCTTCATTCGAAGATCATCATTCATAGCTTTTAGAAACTCATTCCCTTTCTCTAAATTTAGCTTCTCGAAGCAAAGCTTCTCATGAGTTTTTAGGAACTCCCTATGATCCTCTAGGGTTGTTTCATGAGCTAACTTAAGAGTGTTTAGTTCTTTAGTTAGACGCTCAATCTCCTTCTTATCATTGCCAATAGTTTCATCTTGACTATCATGATTACTCGTAAGTTCATCATAGTTTTCGTTGCTAGTTTTGTCAATAAGTAACTCATCATCACCTAGAAAATCATCTTCATCAATATTGAAATCAAGATACTCGGTGTGTCGACATGGAAGCACGATCACCTATGGGGCATGGGTACCCCTTTGTGGTTCAACAAGGGGACGACCGCGTTGCACCAAGAGGAGAAGCAATAGGGGACAACAAGATGACAAATAGTTCTCTTTTACCCAGGTTCGGGCCGCCTCGAAGGGTAAAACCCAACTCCTGCAATGGTGGATTGATCTGGGGGAACACGAAGCTTCTACGCACTCTAGCCCGGCGGGGTTGCCTCGGGGAGTGCAGCATGAGCGTACAAGTGTCAGGGGACCGAATGTTCGAACCCCTTGCTAGGTTGCCTCGGGCATCCCTTTATGGGTTAAGGGGTGACCATAGTGGCGAAATAGTCATTTGAGTATGATTACATTGCTAACAGTGCTATCATACGTAACTCTGACAGTTAGGACAAAGTGCATTAAATGCACTGCTAGGTGCCGTGCCGAGGACGAATCCTGGCAAGCCTGTCGCGCTTCTTATCTGCCTCTTCTTATCAGCTTGACATGCGTCCTGGACGGGTGTCAATAAAGCCAATCTCTTCTCCTCCACATTGCCACATGCTTGATAGGATCCACCTAGTCGCTTAGTACCTTGACACCGCATTGATTAGTGACTTGGGTGCGGTGAGGTGGGGCGATGGAGTCTTGGTGAAGCCTTCTTGCCAAGGGAACTTGGCGGGGCTTGGTCTTGGCAGCGCCCGCAACCCCATCGGGGCGAATCTGGATTTGTCCTTAGGTGCAGCCTCGTCCTGGGCAGGCTCTCCTGCCCGACAAGGGAGGCCTTCCCAAGGTGGCCTTCTACTAGATTTGGTCTTCTTAATGCTCTCCTTAATCTCACGAAGAGCGGCTTCTCTGACTTAACTTTGTGTCATGCATTGGTGTTTGATGTATTATCATCATCATGCCTGTGCATGAGTTCGGCCTGCAAACGTGAATGTTTTTTGCACCGACAGGAACCCCTGGGCCTGGCCCACATGTGCTGTCGTGCATCGTTGGGGTAGGCCCAAACAATGCACATGCTGGCACTCTGACCTCACCGCGATGGAATCCATGTCTCTGAGATCTTCTTTGCTTCGGCATTAAGTTGGAATTGTGTTAACTTCCGGGCTCTCCATGGGTCGCACGATGCAAGACGAGGTGGGTTCACCCGTGTGGTGGGCCAGAGGACTACCATTTCACTTTTGCCCACAACGCATGATTTTTCGGCCACACGCGCATCATGCATTGCGCAGGGTTGGTGGCGGATGCGCAGGGCGTAAGAATGCGTGCCATGACAGAAAACGTGGCGCCCCGGATTGGCGCAGAGGGGTGGCCGGCGACTCTCGATGCCACCAGTGGTGCATGTAAGCCGGATTTTAGGAGTGGGGCAGTTTCCCCAGGATAGCAGAGAGCCAGCCCCCTCCATGCTCTTTGATAAAAGAGAGCGCGAGGGGGTGGAAGTTCTCAACCACATACGTTCTCCTCGTTTTTCTTGGGTCCTTCCA
Source organism: Secale cereale (assembly GCA_902687465.1). Classification (NCBI taxonomy): domain Eukaryota; kingdom Viridiplantae; phylum Streptophyta; class Magnoliopsida; order Poales; family Poaceae; genus Secale; species Secale cereale. Next base: position 318,215,089 of record LR738712.1, on the reverse strand, counting down.
AAATGGTGCAGGGAAAAATGTGTCATCGAGCTCCTACAGCGGCAACAAGAGGCTCCTCTCAGCAGCGTGTCCATGCCCCGGCTGGGGATGCAGGGGTAGGGTCCAGTGCGCAAGGCGGAGCCGCAGGATGCGACTACGGTCGACGAAGTGCTCGGGCTTGAGGTGGACGCGGCGGCTCTCTGGCCGCGCCTTCTCCAGCGGCTCCGACTCCAATAGAAGGCCATGTTGGAGACACGACACTGGAATTCGTCGTACGGTTGTGCGATCCTCCGCGCAGCCGTCTTCGACTTCCTGGCCCCTTCACAAGGGCGATGAAGGCCGGACAGCTGCACGAGTTGAAGCTGCACATGAGGGGTTGCTGCAATGGCACTATGCGGGTGGATGTTGAGTTCCCTACACCCATGTCCTGCTTCTCCGGCGTGGCTGGAAAACTTTTGCACATGCCCACAACTTGAAGGAAGGGCACATCCTCAATTTTAAGCTAATGGAGGCTAATCTTCTCTTCATCAAGGTATTCGGTTGCTCGGGTGCTCGGTTAGGGTGCTGTGTGGGGAGATGGACTGATGAGAAAAGCTCCTCCGCGAGCGACAGTAACGAAGAGGACACTAACGGCAAAGACGACGACATCGAGCCCCCGGTCGTCAAGCATGAAGACGACGACTCGGACTCCAGCTAAGCGTCGGACGCACCATCACCGTTAGCTAGGCGACGACAACACCATCATCTGCCGCTGGACCTCGACAGAGCGATTTCCCAGGGGTGCTTGGCCCGGTCGACTCCGCTTCCACCAGTTGGACCCTCGCAGGTTACCTCATGGACTCCGGCTTTGTCTTCCCTACCGGTGTCCCTCGTGTCGTGTTTATATAGCCCTGGCGTGGGTGACCAGGGCATCGCCTAGCCGCTCTCCCCATCCCCAACCTCTTCTTCCTTGTCAGGGAGGCACCCACCCGATCTTGTCAGGATACGTCCCGTGGGTCCTGGCGGGATCGGACTAGGGTTCTGCCCAGGCGCTCCTTTTTCCATCTTTCCTTCTCGATGCAACTCCTATGAGGAGAGGGACAAGAAAGGAATTACATGGCACTTATCTTTTTTCAATTTAAAAGATGTAGGCGCCAGCCGAATTTTAGTTCAAATTAAGTAACCCTCTATCCATGTTCGTATCCTGTATGATATGTACTTGTTTATTGACGTATAATGGAAAAAGAATGCCTGTCTGGTACTTTTGCACGTATCATATCCATGTTGAGGAATAATTCCTCAATACTGTCATGTAAATAAAGTTCTCCAGCAAGGCATCTTACCTGTCGTTTCCACAGCTACTACTAAACCCTATCTGATGTGTTAGGAGCGTGGATGTAGGCCGGCCCTTTGTCAGTCCCCTATATTTATATGTTGAACCCTTCGGTTGAAACTTGGAGAAAGAGCCTCCTCAAAGTCAGTTTTGCCTGCAAGTAAGAGTCCTTCTCGGACTTACAGGACCGGACACCACAATCCTCGGCATCAGACGCAGACGCCTCGGGTCTCGGCGTTTGGCCGAGGGCCAGACGCCAGGGTCTCCGACGTTTGGTCCTTGACCTCCGCAAAACATCATTTTGCACCAACCAAAAGCCCCATGGACCTTACCCCTTGGCCTAAACATATCATCATATATATATATATATATATATATATATATATATATATATATATCATTATTTAGCTCTGTACCATTTCGGAGCTCCTCGTCATGTCGGTGATCTCATCTGGGACTCCAAACAACGTTCTGTCACCAACATTGTCGGGGAAGCTGATCCACGAACACCTATGGGACCGACGGACCGAGTCCCTTTCGGTTTGGCGGGGGCGGAGATTGCACGAAGAGCAGATCGAGGCGAAGCACACGAGCAGTTTACCCAGGTTTGGGCCGCACCGATGCGTAAAACCCTACTCCTACTTTGTGGTTTGTATTCAGTTCTTTGCTCGGGAGCGCTGAGTGCTACAGTACACACCAGCAGCTAACGAGACCGAGCGTGAGAGTTCTTCTGCTTCGAACCCCCCTCTACGTTGCGCATGGGCCTCCTTTTATATGCTCAAGGGGTCACCGACAGGTGGCAACGCAGATGAGGGTAAAAATGGGAATGGTGTTGTAGTTGGTACAACCACCTGTACAGTGCATCATACCTAACCCTGACGGCAGGGGACAAGAGCATTAAATGCCCGTCTGTGTTGCCCAAACAGTGCAAAAAGGGGCCGTCAGGGACGCCACCGTTCGCCACGACGGCAACCTTGTCAGCGCCGCTTGCCACCGCGCACCGCTGGCTGCACAGCCTCCCGCCATGTAAGCCTGGAAGGGTCCTAGAGCGACACGTTGGCGGGTGTGCTCGAGCGTGGGTACAGAGTGGTAGCTTGCCGCGGCAAGCGCCTTGCCGCGGTCGTTGTCTTGTCGCGTCCGGGAGCTTGTCGCTCACCGAACCTTGCCGTGACGCGTGGCGTGTCGCGGCAAGTTCCTTGAGATGCCTTGGTTGGCCTTCCCGGCAAGCTCCTCTCGCCGGGGTCTTGTGCCTTGAGTGGCCTTCCCGGCAAGCTCCTCTTGCCGGTGCCTTGTCTCCTTGGCTTGAATACTTTGTTCTTGAATGGCTCCCAAGGAACCACGGAGGACCTTGGCGGTCACCCGGCAAGCCATGCCGCGGGACGCTGCGACTGCCCGTGCACAAGTTCGGGATACTAGGGTACCCCTACTCTCGTACACCGACAAGAGCCCCCGGGCCTGGGCCATACACGGTGCCGAGCTCTGTTGGGCCAGGCCCAAATCAGTGCACGGGCAAGCGCGGCCTGGGTTACGCCGTATCTTTCTCCGTATCCACCGCGCCATCCCCGAACGGCACGCGTTGATTGCGGCGTCGTGGGAGAGATCGTGGGCGGTTTGTTTATTCGGAAAGGCGGAACGTCCTCCCCCTCCCTCCTTATATGCAGGGAAACAGGGGCAGTTCGTTCATCCCCCATTTGCTACTCCAACCTTGAGAACCTCCGCCGCTCCCCTTCTTCCCAAAGCTGAAAGAGAGAAGCGCTCCGCCCCCCATCGCCACCCGCACCACCAACGCCGTCTACCTCCCTCACCACTTCCGCCATAGCTCCGAAAACCGACAAGGGGAAGGGCGCGAAGTCGGCCGAGGCGCAGCGGCTCGCGGCGCTGTGAAAGGAGCGGGCTGTCTTCCCCCCCAAGCTTGCCGCGAGGGAGCTGAGGGAGTGCTACTACCTCTTCTGGTCGGGGGAGACGCGGGCGCACCCGCGCACGAAGGTACTTCCAGCCGTTGCTTGGAAAATGGCTCCAACTGGATACCCTTTCTTCGCCTTGTTCTTCTAATGCGGGCTCTGCCCGCCTTTCTCTGAATTTTTCTGCGATATCATGAAGACCTACAGGTTCCGCCTCCTTGACTTCACCCCCAATGCCGTTCTGACCATGGCAGTTTTCGCACATCTCTGCGAAAACTTTGTCGGAGTCCATCCCAATGTAGCCCTTTTCCGCCACTTCTTTATGCCTCGAGTTGAGAGAGAGGAGAGACTTTATCCGGCAGAGTCTCTTGGATCTCGAGGGCCGGCAAGAAGGACACTTATCTGGAGGGAGATCTCCGCAACAAGTGGGAGGAGTGGAGAGCGAACTGGTGCTGGATTGTCGAGGAGAACCCGCAGCCATTTTCCACCTGGCACCAAACCCCAGTAGTGTGCGGCAGCTACTGGAGCAACGTGGCCCCGGAAGACGATAGGCTGAAGATTGACGTCACCCGGATCCAACGCCTCAGGCTTGCCGGGCTCACTGTAGGCGCAGTTGGCGCAGATTTCCTTCGCCGCCGCATCGCCGCCCTGCAGGAGAGGAAGAGACCCGCCTGGGAGTTCGAGAATGCGGCGGACATCATGAGGCTGCGCCCGGGCCTCAACTTCAACTTCACTGTCCTGGAGCTCAACGCGATGCTCCAGGAGCTGTTCAAGTATGACCCTCAGCACCCCGAAGTGTTCAGGTTGCCGAGGGGTGTCGTCCCGCTGTGCAACAACTCCGCGCTCAGCCGCATTCGCGCGATGATGCCGCTGTGCGACTCGCATGGGATCGACCCAACTTGGCAAGAGCCTGCAGATGACGCTGTGCAGGAGTTCTTCGACAGCTTGGAAGAAGTGCCGATTCGCTCCGACGAGAAGAAAGGCCTCACCCGCGACACCACTGACACGGAGCTGAAGCGCATCGCCACTAGGCTGGAAGAGGCGGCGGCAGCCGCAGCCGCGGGCGAGTTTGGATTCACTGTGGAGGAGGCGGAGGCAGCAAAGGCGGCAAGCCTTGTCGAGCGAGAGGAATTTGTCGGCGAGGGAGAGCTTGTCGGGCATGACGCCGAGTCGAGCGAGCCCGCCGAGCAGGGCGTCGAGTCGAGCGAGCCCGCCGAGGATACGAGTGGCTCGCTGGAAATCGACTCCTCTTCCTCCACATATTCGGACAGCTCGCCGCAAGCAGAGCCCCCAGCTCCACCAAGAAGGCGTCTCCGCAAGGCCGGGGACATAGCGGAGGGGCAGGCGAGTCGACAGCCGCCGCGCCGCGCGACCCGCTCCACCGCGGCAAGCATGGTTGCTGCGGGAGCACCACGCACTTCTGCGGCAACTGGAGCGGGGTCTTCCCGGACCGCCGCTTCTGCTCCTGTTGCTTCTCACGCCGCGACGGCAGCCGGAGCGGGGTCGTCTCAGACCACCGCCACTGCTCCCGCCAAGCGGCCAAGGGAGCCTACCCCTCCGCCTCCTCGCGCCGGACGTGAGCCGGATTTCGACTTCTCCGCGCTCAGCTCCGATGAGGAAGAAGAAGAGTAAGATTCTTGTTGTACTTGTATTTCTTCAATTTTTTGCTGTTTTGTCTTGTATCTCATTTGCTTCGTTCCAGACTTATTCCTTTTCAGGACTCTGGCCCAGAGAGCGGCAAAGAGAGCCAAGGTCCCGGTGAGGAGAGAGGAGGTGATCATCGTTGAGCACGAACCCATCGAGACCACCTTGCCGGACCCGGCAACTAATCTTCAGAACAGCCCCCAGCGCAGCCCCCAGCGTAAGTATGTGGTTCACTTTCCGCTGTTAGGCGCGCATGGGTGCTCTTTCTTTGCTGATATCTGTTTGTTGATTTGTGTAGGAGCAGAGCAGCCACACCAGGAGCGCCCGGAGACCACCCCCGACGTGCCATCTGCTTCAACTACGCCGCCAAGGGAGAGTTCTCCGGCAAGGGTCTCTCCGGCAAGGGAGAGTTCTCCGCCAAGGGAGAGTTCTCCGCCAAGGGAGAGCCCTCCGGCAAGGGAGAGCTCTCCAGCAAAGGAGAGCACCAACGGCCCCCCGCCGGCGGAGACTACGACTACGCCGCCAAGGGAGATTTCCCCGGCAAGGGAACCTGCCGAGGAGCCGGCTCGCGCAGTTAATCCCCTCGCTTCAAAACATCCCTTGGGTTCTTCTTCTTTTGATCTTCTTTTTGGATATTTGCTTAAATTTTCTCCCTTTTCCGGCCGTCAGATCCATCTGCTGCGGAGCCGATGGAGACGGAGGTTGCTGGCGAAGAGAACACGCACGGCAACACCGGCGACGCCACTGCTGCCGAAGAAGCAGCCGGCGCCGACGATCCCGCCGACGATGAGGCCGCCAAGGCTGCCGCCGCAGCAGCTGGCGAGGGGTCTGGCGATTGCACTGACGGCCCTGAGGCCGCAGGAGCGCCAGGCGCTACGCCGCCCGCCGATCCCTCCGCTGCTGCCGCAGCGCCAGGCTCCGAAGACCCCTAGCCAGGCGTCTACCTGAAGGCCGGCGATGGCGTCTTCATCAACCTCCCCTGGGCGTCAATGTCCAGGGCACCGGTCGAGGGATAAATCTTTGACGGAGAAGTGCTTGCCTCCGCTGGGCTGACGCTGGTTGACGCACCGAGCAGCAGTAGCGGCGAGCCTGAGGAGGAGCGGCTGTTGCGGAAGCTGTTGTCGCTCTACCGCGCTCGGCAAGCCAAGCTGGAGTCCCGCGAGGCGCTTGCCGCGAAGGCGGGAGCCGACATCGAGAAACGCGCGGAGGAGCTCCGGGCCCTCAACCAGGCAGCTCTCCGGTCCCTGGCAGAGGAGTGGGAGCAACTTGCCGAGGAGCAGCAGGCCTTCTTCCTCGATAAGGCTGAAGTCGAAGAGCAGCAGCGGCTTGCTGCTGAGAAGCTGTCCGCGCGGGAGGGCGAGCTGGCGCAGCGGAAGGTCAATCTTGCCGCGCGCGAGTGATCACTTGGCAGAGCCCTCAAGCAAGCAGAGGATGCTGCCGCAGCTGCCGAGGTCGCCAAGAAGGAGTTGGAGACGAAGGTGGCGCAGCTCGAGGCCGATCTCAAGGCGAGAGGTGAAGTGCTTGCCGCGCTCAAGCATGAGCGGGAGAAGGACGCCCACAGCAACTCAGAGCTGCAGGTCCGCCTCGCCGAGAAGGGCAAGGAGCTTGCCGCCGCCAAGGACTCCAACGCGGATCTTGAGTTGAAGCTGACCACTTTGACCAAGACGCTGGACGGCGCCAGGGAGCGGGAGGCGGCCTTGAAGGAGGAGATCAAGGCCGAGAAGGCGCTGCTGGCGAGTGCTGCTGCCGTCCAGAACACTTTCAGGGAGACCATCGAGCACTGGACGGAAGGTCTCGTGAACGCTGCCGCGGATATTGACAGGGAGCTGGCGCAGCTGGGGATGGAGGATCTCGGGTATTCCTCCGATGAGAACCTCCAACCCAGCGCCAAGCTCACCTTGTTCTTCAAAGGCGTGGCGACGGCCCTCCAGCGACTCCGGGAGAGGATCCCAAAGCAGCTAGCCGGTGAGTCGCGCAAGCTCTGCGCGGGAGCCCTTCAAAAGGTGTTGGTGAAGGTGGCCTTCCGCAACCCGGGCCTCAACCTCACCAACGTCCTCAAGTCCCTGCCGCCGGGTGCTGATCTGGAGGTGCTCAAGGCCCTTGTCGCACCCATTGTGGACAAGGTGAGCGGGATCAAGAGGGTTGAGGGCGATCGCGTAGATTAGGCCGCCCGTTTTCTTCTTCTCTTGTCGCTGCTGGTCATGTTATGAGAACAATCTGTTAGAGCTGTGACAAGCTATCTTGTAATATGACTCTATTTTGGGTAGGATTGCTATGTTATTTCCTTTACTTGACCCCTTCCTTTATATGTTTCTGCCCTACGCTTTTAGGGAACTTGCCGGCGCAGGCACCTTAGCCGCGAGCGCTGAGTGCGGAATGTCAGCAGCCTGCTGGCGGTGCCATTACTAACAAGAAACCTTGTCGCAACTAGTCGCAGCTCACTTAAGTTGTTGAGCGAACTCGAAACAAAGTTGTTGAGCGGACTCGAAACAAAGTTGTTGAGCGAGCTCGAAACAAAGTTAAGGGCGCAACTAGCTACGAGTTGGTTCCTCCGCGCACAGGTTTTCCATACAAAGCACGGTCGTTCAAGGAAGATAACTTAAAAATTTAAAAATCTGATTGCTCAAACTTTGGCAACTTAGCTTTTCTGTTGTTTGCTTCCCGGCAAGGCGAAACTTTCTTGAACGACGCCTGGTCCATACCACTATCTTCTCCTTCCCCCCCGGCAAACTTGTGGGCGAGGGGAACCTTCCTTTTCTTGAGAAAAAGAAAGAAGAGAAAACAAAGATATGGAGCCTTAAGGCTCGTTATTGCTTACCGGGGGTAGGTGCTGCACAAAGTGTCAGATAACACATGCAAAATATAGATAGCATGAAATTTACAAGATGTGCGGAGCACATGAGCTTTACTTATGCACGAGGTCTGCGCCCGACTTTGTACAAAGGATTACATGCAACAACGGCAAGACTTGTACAAAAGGTGGTTGCCGAAACGGGTTCCGGCAACCGCGCCTTACGGGTAAAACTTACGAAGATGCTCGATGTTCCAGGAGTTGCTCACCGGAAAGCCATCTTCGGTCTCAAGGCGGACAGCGCCAGGCCTAGTGTCTCGTTTCACCCGGTAAGGGCCTTCCCACTTCGGCGTCAACTTGTTGGAATTCTTGGCGGACTGAACGCGCCGAAGAACAAGGTCGCCTTCCTCGAGACTTCTGGCGTTAACTTTGCGGCTATGGTAGCGGCGCAAAGCTTGCTGGTAGCGAGCAGCTCGTACAGCAGCCTGAAGACGGTCTTCCTCAAGGAGCAGCGCGTCATCTTGTCGCAGTTACTCTTGCTCAAGCTCATCATAAGAGAGCACTCGAGGTGACCCGTATACGAGTTCCGTGGGGAGAACTGCCTCTGCTCCATAGACTAGAGCGAAAGGTGTCTGGCCAGTGGCTCAATTTGGCGTCGTCCTGATCGACCAAAGAACCATCAGCAGCTCCTCGATCCAGTTTCTTCCGCACTTGTGCAGCCTGTCGAAAGTTCTGGTCTTGAGTCCACGCAGCACTTCAACATTTGCCCTCTCCGCTTGACCGTTGCTTCTCGGGTGAGCAACAGAAGCGAAGCAGACCTTGGCGCCAAGATCTTGGACGTACTGCATGAAGGTGCGGCTCGTGAATTGCGTACCGTTGTCGGTGATGATCATGTTAGGGATCCCGAAGCGGCAAACAATCGACCTAAAGAACTTGACTGCTGACTGTGCTGTCACCTTCCTCACTGCTTCCACTTCCGGCCACTTTGTGAACTTGTCGATTGCAACGTACAAGTACTCAAAGCCCACGACTGCTCGGGGAAAGGGGCCGAGGATGTCGAGCCCCCAGACCGAAAATGGCCAGGATAAAGGGATCGTCTGGAGAGCTTGAGCTGGCTGGTGTATCTGCTTGGAATGGAACTAGCACGCTTCACACTTGGTTACTTGTGCAGTTGCATCCTGGAGGGCTGTCGGCCAAAAGAAACCTTGCCAGAACGCTTTGCCGGCAAGTGCTCTTGCGCCAATGTGGTGACCACATATGCCTCCATGTATCTCTGCCAACAGCTTTTGTCCGTCTTCCCGGTGAATACACTTCAATTTCACACCGTTGAGTCTTCTTCTGTATAGTGTGTTGTCAACAAACTGGTACATACTTGACTGCCGGGCTACTCTTTCCGCTTCTTCTTGCTCTTCGGGAAGTTCTCCTGTCTGAAGGAAACGGACAATCTGCTGTGCCCATGCTGGAGCTTGTGGCTCGACAACAAGGACTAAAGGCACATCTGCTGCTGCGGGAACATCCGCTTCCACGGCGAGAACCTGCGGCTCTGCCGGAGCTTGACATTCCCCGGCAAGCTTGCCGGAGCAAAACTTGTCGGGAGCGTCTGCTTCAACGGAACAAACCCTAGGGCTTGCCGGAGCAGACTGCCCCTCAGCGCTCTTGGTGTTGATCTTGGGGACCTTCTTGGTTGCGGCTTCGGGAAGCTCTGCCGGAAAATAGTCACCAGAAATCAACTTCCTCTTCTTGCTTTGTCCAGTTGATGGCGTTACGGACGGTTGAGTCAGCTTGAGCACAAAGATCCCTGGTTCCACAGGCAACTTAAGTGTGGCGCACTTTGACAGGCCATCGGCGATGTTGTTCTGAGCTCTTGGAACATGCTCCATCTGTAGGCCGTCAAAGTGCTCTCCCAGCTTTCTCACTTCATCAACGTAGGCTTCCATCAACGGACTCTGATAACTCTTGTTCACTTGGCGGACGACAAGCTGCAAGTCACCCCTGACAATGAGCTTCTTGATCCCAAGGTCTACCGCGATCCTGAGACCGGCAAGCAAACCCTCATACTCTGCGGTATTGTTTGTTTCTTGCTCCTTGGGAAAGTGCATCTGGACTACGTACTTGAGGTGCTCTCCGGTTGGAGTGACAAGCAGCACGCCAGCACCGGCGCCTTGCAGCGAGAAGACACCATCCAAGTACATCAGCCACTCTTTGCTTGCTTCCTTGACGGGGATGCTCGTTTCTGGAATTTCTTCATATGGTGTTGGCGTCCACTCTGCTATGAATTCTGCCAATGCTCTTCTTTGGATGGTCAAAGTGCTCTCAAACTTGAGACCAAAGCTTGACAGTTCCAGTGCCCACTCGACAATCCTGCCTGTTGCTTCTGGATTCTGCAGTATCCTCTTCAGCGGAAAGCGAGTGACAACTGTGATCTCATGTGCTTGGAAGTAACGGCGCAGCTTTCTCGAGGCCATGAGAAGGCCGAAAAGCAATTTCTGCACACTAGAGTACCTTGACCTAGCCCCCTGCAGAAGGGAGCTGACAAAGTAAACTGGGCGCTGCACCATTCTCTTCCGTATCTCCTCTTGCGCCTGCGCAGATCCATCTTTGTCGGGACCAGAGCTTGTCGGGGAAGCCCCCTGCTTGCCGCTGGATGCCCTTGCCACGGTTGCTGGCTCATCATCTGCCTCCCTCTCCGCTACTAACGCAGCACTAACCACTTGATTGGTTGCCGCTAGATACAGCAGCAACTTCTCTTGTGGTTTAGGTGCGACAAGTACTGGAGTGGAGGACAGGTATCTCTTCAAGTCTTGCAGCGCAGCCTCCGCTTCTGGAGTCCATTTCATTGGACCTGCCTTTTTCAATATTTTGAAAAACGACAGGGCGCGCTCAGCAGACTTAGAGATAAACCTGCTGAGAGCAGCCACGCAACTGGCAAGTCTTCGTACATCCTTGACGCGCTTTGGTGCTTCAATCTGCTCAATGGCCTTGATCTTATCGGGATTGGCTTCGATTCCCCTCTGAGACACGAAGAAACCGAGAAGCTTGCCGGAAGGGACTCCAAACACACACTTCTCGGGGTTTGCAAAGGTCTCGTCTAAATCTTGAATCAGGGTTTCCTTGTCTTTGCTCTTGACCACTATGTCATCCATGTAGGCTTCCACATTTCTGTGAATTTGTGGCTCAAAAGCTGTATGGACTACCCTTGCAAATGTTGAACCAGCATTCTTCAAACCGAAAGGCATCCGTATGAAACAGTACGTGCCACATGGAGTGATGAATGCGGTCTTCTCCTCATCCTCTTCTGCCATGAAGATCTGATGGTATCCTGAGTATGCGTCAAGAAATGAAAGCAAGTCACATCCGGCCGTGGAGTCAACAATCTGGTCAATGCGCGGCAAGGGAAATGGGTCTTTGGGACAAGCTTTATTCACATCGGTGAAGTTGATACAAAGCCTCCATTTCCCGTTTGCCTTGCGCACGAGTACAGGATTGGCCAACCACGTAGGATGGAGCACTCCTCTGACAAGGCCTGCTGCTTCCAACTTCTTGATCTCTTCTGCGATGAATTCTTGGCACTCCACTACTTGTTTCCTGACTTTCTGCTTGATGGGCCGCGCATGAGGACAGACGGCAAGGTGGTGCTCAATTACTTTCCTAGGAACACCGGAGATGTCAGACGGTTGCCACGCAAACACGTCGACGTTCGCCCGCAAGAAAGCAATGAGCGCGCTTTCCTATTTAGGGTCAAGAGTGCCACTGATGGTGAAGGTACCACCAGTGCTGTCCTCCTTGGTGGACACCTTCTTGGTCTCTGGTGGAGCTGCCATTATCTTCTTACACTTGCCGGTGGAGCTCGATGGTGCGTCCTCGACGGTAGCGCTGCACTCCGAAGAGGTGCGCTTGTCGGAGTGGGCATCAGAAGTCTTGCCGGACTTGGTCTTCTTCTTCCCCCCGGGAGCTTCAGTGGCAAGTGACTTGCTATCTGTTGCGGCTGCTGCTTCCCGGTAGATCTTGTCGGCGCAGAGAAGGGCATCCTTCTTGTCGCCAGGGACAGAGATGACGCTTATCGGGCCTGGCATCTTCAGCATATTGTACGCGTAGTGAGAGGCTGCCATGAATTTGGCGAGTGCTGGACGGCCGAGTATCCCATTGTAAGGCAATGGGAAATCGGCAACGTCAAAGGTGACCCTCTCAGTCCTGAAGTTCAGCTCACCGCCAAATGTCACTGGCAACGTGATCTTCCCCTTCGGCTTGCTCCTTCCCGGGTTGATTCCTTGGAATGTGCCGGTCTCTTCGAGCTCGCTGTCAGGGATCTGGAGTTTCTGGAGTACAGCGGAGGAGATCAGATTCAAGCCGGCCCCGCCGTCAACTAACATCTTAGTGACCTTGAGGTTGCGGATAGTTGGTGAAACCAACATCGGCAAGCACCCGACTGCAGTTGTGCGATCAGGGTGGTCCTCAATATCAAAGATGATAGGCGTGCTGGACCACTTCAGAAGCTTGCGTGACTCGACAGGTGGTTCTGCTGCATTAACTTCCCGCACCCACTGCTTGAGTTGGCGGTTTGAAGTATGCAGAGAGGCACCGCCGTCAATGCACAAGACCTCTGTGGCTTTCTGGAACTCCTGCTCACTGTTCTCGACATCATCCATGTCTTCGTCGTCGTCGTCATCTTCATCCTTGTCGCGGGCGCGGGGAGGTCTGTCTCCTTGCCGCTGCTTGGCCTTGCCGCGGCGTCCCCCCCGGCCGGGGAGCTTCGTGCCGGATCCTCCAGTACCTCCTTGGGCCTTCTCCTTGTCGCGTCGCTCGTACTCAGCTTTTTGCTGCTCAACAAGCTGCTCGACACAATTGCAGTTCTGGAGGTCATGGCCCTTGGTGCGGTGGATCTTGCAGTACTGCTTGTCGGTGCCATCCTGCTTGTCGGCGGCCGCCACAGCCTGGCAGTTGGTGCATGCGGCAATCTCCTTGCCGGAGCTACCAACTTTGGCTTTCTTGGCACCACCTTTGTTGCCGGACTGCTCAACGACTAGCACATCTTTGCCTTTCTTCTTCCTTTTTTTCCGCCGCCGGTTTTTCTTTGCCGGGGCAGCATCTTCGCTGTCAGATCCTCCTGCTCCTGTATCCTCTCCGGGGAGTTACCTCCCCTCCTCAGCACGTGCACACTTGTCGGCCAGGGCATACAGCTCACTGACGTCTTTGATCTTGCACATCGCCATCTCCTCCCGCGTCCTGCGGTTACGCAGGTTCTGATGGAACGCGCTGATGACCGCGGCAGGGTGGACGTCTGGGATGTTGTGCTGTACACGGCTGAATCTCTGAATGTACTTGCGCAGGGGCTCTCCTTCCTTCTGGGCGAGCAGGTGCAAGTCACTCTCTTGGCCATGAGGTTTGTGGCCGCCTGTAAAGACACCAACAAACTGATGGCATAGGTCTGCCCAGGAGGATATGGAGTTGTCCGGCAAGTGCATGAGCCAGGACCTGACGTTGGGCTTGAGCACCAGCGGGAAGTAGTTGGCAAGGATCTTGTCGTCCCGCCCCCAGGCAGCCTGCACCGCGATGGTGTAGATGCTGAGGAACTCCGATGGATGCGTCTTGCCGTCGTATTTCTCTGGTACGTCTGGCTTGAAATTCTTCATGCTGGGCCACTGGACTTGCCGCAGCTCACGAGTAAACGCAGGGCAACCTACCGCGTACGGCAAGTCGCCTGGTTCCACTGGCGCATGCATGTCGACAGAGGGCCCAGCGCGCTGGTCTGATTGACGCCGCGCTTCTCTTCGGCGCTCGATGCGAGTACGAGCGTCTTCTTGTTGTCGTTCGTGAAGAACTTGGTGCTGATCGTGACGAGCTCGTGGATCCGATGACGCGGTGAAGTCGCTGTCGAGGTGGATCCGGCGAGTCGGCGATCTTGGCCTTCGGGGCGGAGAGTGCACGGTGGTTGAACCCCCACCGATCCTGCCGCCATTGGCTTGCGCCTGGCTGACTTGCCGCAACTGCGATGTACTTGGCTGCCGCGGAGTGTCGCCGTTGGCGAAGCCGATGAGACTCTGAATGGTGGCCCTCCAATCGTCGATCTTGTCTGCCATTGGAGGGTAGTCTAGGAGCAGTTGAGCTCGCGCCAAAGCTTCCGCTGGAGTGGCGGGTAGCGGCGGCGAACTGTGCGAGGAGCGGGATATGCTCAGACTTCTAACTATGTTAGAAGGTGCAGTATCCCGTCCAGGCGACCGTGCCTCGCTCGTGCCAGCATGTTGGCGTGCATGCTGGTCTTGAGCATTCCGAGATCCGCCAGCTTGATCTTGGCCCAGCAAACGTATCATGCCGTGAGTACCATGACGCTGCCGGTCCCGCGCCTCCTGAGATGGGCACGGTGCATGCACGGACGCCGAGGTCTTGGAGTGCGCCCGGTCGTTGTGGGAGCCGGCTACGCCGCTGATGGACAGCGTAGCCTTGTCCTTGGACCTGGCAGCACCGTGAGCTCCCTCGTCGATGCCCGTTCTTCCGCCAGCGTCTACCCCACCAGCCGTTGGCTCCGGCGGTGGTGGGTGCGGCGCGGACGGAGCAGCTGCCTCCGAAGCCTTCTTCTTCGGCGGCATGTTGATGAAGATGATGAAGATCTAGCTCGTGTGGACGCCGGATCAGGTTCACACAATCTCGACGCACCCCTACCTGGCGCGCCGAAGATGTCGGGGAAACTGATCCACGAACACCTATGGGACCGGCGGACCGAGTCCCTTTCGGTTTGGCGGGGGTGGAGATTGCACGAAGAGCAGATCGAGGCGAAGCACACGAGCAGTTTACCTAGGTTTGGGCCGCACGGATGCGTAAAACCCTACTCCTGCTTTGTGGTTTGTATTGAGTTCTTTGCTCGGGAGCGCTGAGTGCTACAGTACACACCAGCAGCTAAAGAGACCGAGCGTGAGAGTTCTTCTGCTTCGAACCCCCCTCTACGTTGCGCATGGGCCTCCTTTTATATGCTCAAGGGGTCACTGACAGGTGGCAACGCAGATGAGGGTAAAAATGGGAAAGGTGTTGTAGTTGGTACAACCACCTGTACAGTGCATCATACCTAACCCTGACGACAGGGGACAAGAGCCTTAAATGCCCTTCTGTGTCGCCCAAAAAGTGCAAAAAGGGGCCGTGAGGGACGCCACCGTTTGCCACGACGGCAACCTTGTCAGCGCCGCTTGCCATCGCGCACCGCTGGCTGCAGAGCTTCCCGCCACGTATGCCTGGAAGGGTCCTAGAGCGACACGTTGGCGGGTGTGCTGGAGCGTGGGTACAGAGTGGTAGCTTGCCGCGGTAAGCGCCTTGCCGCGGTCGTTGTCTTGTCGCGTCCGGGAGCTTGTCGCTCACCGGACCTTGCCGGGACGCGTGGCGCGTCGCGGCAAGTTCCTTAACATGCCTTGGTTGGCCTTCCCGGCAAGGTCCTCTCGCCGGGGTCTTGTGCCTTGAGTGGCCTTCCCGGCAAGCTCCTCTTGTCGGGGCCTTGTCTCCTTGGCTTGAATACTTTGTTCTTGAATGGATCCAAAGGAACCACGGAGGACCTTGGCAGTCACCCGGCAAGCCTTGCCGCGGGACGCTGCGACTGCCCGTGCACAAGTTCGGGATACTAGGGTACCCCTATACATAACTCATATAATACTATACCGTCAATGAACGTTAAGCATGCAGACCCTATAGGTTCGATAATGATGTAGACATGACTGAGATGCTTCTCCGGTCCATAGCCAATAGCGGGACTTGGATGGCCATATTGGTTCCTACATATTCTACGAAGATCTTTATCAACCGAACCTTTATGACAACATATGTAGTTCCTTTCGTCCATTGGTATGTTCCTTGCCCGAGATTCGACCATCGGTCTCTCCATACCTAGTTCAATCTCGTTACTAGCAAGTCTCTTTACTTGTTCTGTAATACATCATCCCAAAACTAACTCCTTACTTACTTTGCTTGGAAGCTTCTTATGATGCTTTATTACCGAGAGGAGATACCTCTCCGTCATACGGAGTGACAAATCCCATTTCGATTCATGCCATCCCAATAGACACCTTCGCAACAACGGATGTGGTTGTCATAGTATGCCTAGTAGTTAAAGGATGTACCAACTCTTGGAATGTGCACCGTGCACTTGTTCTCGTCGCGGGCAACATGTCGTTTTATTTCCTATCCAGCTTTGCAAGAAAGAGAAACAAATGTTCCATAGGATAACACTCTTCATGAATTAGTATCTCTTGAATATCACGGTTTAATTCTCCCTAAAATCTATCCATCAAATCTTCTACACTTTCTTCTAAAATTGAGTGCAACAAAGTAGTTTGTAAATCATCATAATATTTTGATATGGTGTGAGTGCCTTGTTTTAAATGTTGTGATTCTTTAATCATGCACAAGTATAATAAACATCAACAAAACTATCTCTCATGAAAAGTTTTAAACCATCCCAAGTAGTAGGTAAAAAAATCAGGGTTTAACCAATAATATTCACTACACCAAACTAAAGCAAAGCAACTGAAAGTACTAACCGCAGTTTGAAATTTTCCACGCTCTTCAAAATTATGGGAAACAAATATACCATATATTTCGTACTCCCATTCAATATATAAATCAGGCCTAAAACGACAATTAATGGCTAGCATGGAAACATTAACATGATTATGCACATTCTGATGTTGTTACTCCTCGTGTGATGGTTGTTGTGTTTTATTAGGTTCTGTCTAGTCTCCCATGATTGATGATGCCCAAGAACTAACAACTCCGGAACCTGTCATAATTAGTAGAAAACAAGATACGAAATTAGAAAAAAAAATTCCTATGAACTACTAGGATGTGGTTGTAAAATGCTCACATTATAGCAAATATTAACGTCTTACAAGTTCTTACCATGTAGTAGGTGGTGACCGACAACCAGCGATGTCGAATAACTCCAAAGATTGAGAAAGCGATTACCAGGTGAACATAGATATGCATGGTTTAGAAATATGTGGAGTTGGGTTAGCTATATATGGTATCAAAAGATTAGAAATAAGCAATTCAGAGAAGCAATGTTGAATAAACGCTCAATGACGGTACTGTGCTGGTCCTAGGCTAGACCGGACTAGAGACGCGAGTCTAGAACACTAATGGGGTCATGGCATCACACAACTAGCATTAATAGAGGATATGAAGTAGCACTCGACAACAATATATAAATGAAGATCACAATGGCAGTAAAGATAATGATGAGAAAACACTGCCAAGCACGATATACCAACAACTCTCTCTCTCTCCAACTTTCCTCTGGAAAAGTTTGTGCCAATTTTTTGATAATTTTTCTATAGAATGCTACAAACTCAAGCTTTCAAACGCAAAAAAATCACTCAATACTCAGTTGATATGAGGCATCAAAAAATACTAAAGCTGGCCTGAAAAACTGGAACAAGGTGTGTTCACAAACTTTCAAGGGAAAAAACCTATTTAGAAGCTGATTTTGAGGTGTCAATTACTGAATACATGTGGAGCCAAAACAGACTTCGTATGAAAAAGATATGCATGTTTTAGTGAATAGTGCACAAAAAAGATTCTAATTTGAATTCCAATACCAGATTGAGTCTAGAGTGATCGGAAATTCTTTTTTTCTCTCTCATTTTTTTCTTTTTTTCTTCTCCTTTTTTCTTTGACTTATCTTTTTCTTTTTTTCTCTCTTTTACTCTACCTTTTTTCTCAATAACTCTTTCCAAAATAAACTAAATAAGATACGGATTGGATCAAGCGAAGATGTGAACGGCCTCAATTGTGATGATGACCATGACTGATGGGTAGGACGTGGTAGAAATTGATGGATGGGGTGGTGGACAACGGAAGGATAATGATGCAGTGGCGGCGTGACTAATATGAATAGAACTCGAAAGTCTAAACGAGCTAGACACTAAGACCGGCAACTCGACACGATGATGAAACCGAAAATTCAGCTATGCAAGCAATGAAACGATAATTGCAAAGGCTCGGACTAGCTTGGACAAAGGATGAACAGATCTAACTTTTTTTTATATTTTTCCTGGTATAGTAGGTAAGAAAATAAATGTAATATAGGGATAATCGTAAATTCTCACCGAGCAACCCGAAAGTTGATACCACTTGATGAAGGCGAGGGGCCCGATCTTTCAATGAGATGGTAACTATCAATTTTGTAAAGAATGACTTTGACGATCCGGCTACAAGCACGGACGACGTTTCACCTTAGCAATCA
This sequence comes from Secale cereale, assembly GCA_902687465.1. Classification (NCBI taxonomy): domain Eukaryota; kingdom Viridiplantae; phylum Streptophyta; class Magnoliopsida; order Poales; family Poaceae; genus Secale; species Secale cereale. The sequence continues at coordinate 318,197,243 of LR738712.1, read as the reverse complement.
CTAAACCAATCTCCTAGGGTTACTAACGTTGCCAGAAGCACGATCCGCCTGACCATGAAGGTCTATTCCTGCATGCAATCGAAGAACAAGAAAGAATATGATAAATCAATATGAATATTGCAAATAAAGATGAAGTATTGATAACGGTGGGGATCTGTAAGCGGTCTTGGTCTGGTCGTTGGACACAAATGAAGTACATGAAGTTGCAATGGCTAACTTTTGACTAAAAAAATCCCAAAAGAAAAAGCTACTAGATGGATCTAATTATATAGGAGCAAAGGGTGGTGGCCAAGGAGGTGGGAGGACATCCCAAGGCAGCCTAATCTAAACCTAGGTCGTACAAGCCTCATGTGCCCAAGTAGAGTTGATGCAACACCTTCGGACTTGTAGTTTGACTCGGATTCAGCTACAGCGTCAGATTATTTCAACAAAACCCCAACTCTCCGGATGAATTTGAAGGTGAATCCAATTGGGTTGGAAAGTTCACAAAATTTACTTTCCAACAAAAAAAATCACAAAATTCGGAGTCCGGATGAAAGATATCTTGGTGTTTTGTGTCAGGTATGTTTGTTCAGTCCGAATTTTAGTCCAGAACGTGAGAGACTTGGACTCTATCTTCGCTTGGCCCAAAAGTGACATGAGAGTACTTTTTTAACATCACGTAAACTTCTCTTTTCCCCTTATCCTCATATGTGGATTGTACAAATGTCCCATACACCTGTAATTACACATGGCACAAAAGTGTGTGACATATTTTTGTCCTAGATAACATAAATAAATTATTGCATACTTTGCATTAGAAATCACCTCACAAATATGCATGTATGCAATATTTTTGTCGTATCAAAGGTAGTCATGTCCTCATCAAGCCCCCAAGTGCCAAGGATATTCCTTGTAATGTGATTGGGACTTTAAATAACTTTGCCATATCATTATTTATCAAGTGTCACCCACTATACTCATATTGTTCTAATGATGAACTCTTTATTAATTCTGCAAGAAGCTTTAAGTTTGGGCGAGTCAAATATAACCGAAGAAAAGTTTTACATCTGAACAGGCTGAACGTGCGAGAGCTGAATCAAGCTTGAAATCATCCTTGGAGGACTTGAAAAAAAAAATCAAGGTAAGGTTTGAAGTTGAGAGATCCACATTCGAGATTAAGAGAATTGCTTAAATAAAATGGGCTCAAGACGCAGAAAACCAGCTGAAACCAGTGATGGAAGAGCTGATTGGCTTAAAGCGCCATATTTCTCAAAGGACTGCAGCTATCTTTGGTAAGACAAATTCAAACTCAATTGGAATATTTCAACTCGAGGCTTATTAAATTTGATTCTAACTCGCCAGGCGACTCTTGCTTTGAATAGATGACAGGTGCCAGGAGTGCCAACCTTAGGCAAAATATGTTGTTGAAGTTCAAAACCGTCTATACTTTGACGGATAAGTTATATGCTGGCAGTCTTCGTATTGTTGCAGTTTTATCCAATGGCAAGAAACCAGCACAGCTTATTAAAGCTGTATTGGATCAGTTGAACACAGTGCCCAGGTAAATTGAAGAAGTGAAGAAGTCAGACGCCCGTGCAGGAGCAATAGCCGGGTTAAGTAGTGCAAAGGCTTATCAGTAAGAATTAGATCCTTAGAAGATGGCTAGCGGGTTTCCAGAGTATAAAGATGACGGGTCTGTCTTCAACGAGGCGGATTACGCAAATGCATTAGATACATGCGGCCATTAGTGTGTCAACTTGCCCAAGAGCTAGATCTAAATAAGTACCCACTGACTTACAATAGCAAAAATACGAGAATCAAGTCCCCTTCGTTTGACATCGTAGATCAGACACCTCAAAGGCGTAAGCAAATTTTCACCCCTGATATTGACCCTTCTGCTATTATGAATGATGAAGTAGTCTGTGAAGCTGTAACTAGTATCGACTGGACTTTGGACAATCTTCAGATCAAAAACGGTGAAGAGCTGGCTCAGGATGATCTAGGAACTTCCACATCAAGGCAACAACAAGGCATTAATCTGGAGACTAGTAACCCGGATGGCATAGAGGCCAGCTCAAAGGAGTAGGATAACTCCTAAAAACATTGGGGGAACTTTCCGGCTCAACTGAAGCCTTGTAATAGGCTTAGTTAAAAATATTTGGTAATCTTGTCGTGCCATCGCACACGTTTGTTGAATCGCCAAACAGTTTGCTTGAAACAGCTGGATGTGATCAATCCCTGTTGGATGTTATTGATGTGCTTGAGATGCAGCTGTTAAAAGTACTTCTTTGAACGAGTGCATTCTCCTTAACCCGCCGTAATTCTAGAATAACCCGACAATTTGCTTGTGGGCGACTTATAATCGCAAGACCTTGTGTGTTGACAAGTAAATCTATAGTTTAACTATCTGGTGGCTCTTGTCCTATGGCGGCTTAATGCGTATCCATTATAACCCAGGGTCTTTGTAACTTGGCAGCTTATAGCCTTTGAAAAAATTGATAACCCTTGCAAACAAAGATGTTTGAAAAAACATCAAATATGCACAAGAAAATAACTCACAAGTCGGTTTCAAAGCTCGACAGAAAGGACCGGCTTTTAAGGCTCAAGCCTTGCTTCAATGAAGCTTTGGCATGAAAGCCGTTCCTCACGTAAGCCGGCTCTCGCGTGCTATATCTCGTCGTTTTAACCTTGACTAGTTCAGGGTCATATAGATTGACTATCAAGAGTTCGGCGAATCACATAGTGGAGTAGTAACAAGAAGACGAGGTGAGTTTATCCTCGATTTTTATAGGCTAGCTCTCACGTGATAAAAACCACCATTTTAAGCTTGATATGTTTAGCATCATAAAAGATTGACTGTCAAGAGTACGGCGAGTCACCTGTTGGAGTAGCGTCTTGCCTACAGGCAGGTTTAACCCATAATATGGCGTTTATTTGCAGATCAAGAGGATACAATAGCTATACTCATTGAGTAGGAAACCCCCAAGTGACCTTGTGATCAATTAATAAAGGCTCAAGCACAAAAAATATGAGCTGAAATGATAGAGGCCCCGCATTTCGGGGATGCCGACTTTATTACGTTGATCATAAAAAGATATGTACATCAATGAAGGTATATACAATGACAGGAGCCAGTGGCTCAAGTGTACTAAGGCCAATGATGAGTCAATTTACATGGCCTGTGTGTCTCCTCCTCAGAGGTGCGTGAGTCCTTGTTCTTGCATATATCCATGAGATACTATGACACGTTGTTGAGGTTTTTGTTGACCGCAAAAGGCTCTTCTGAAGGCGGTGAAAGCTTATGCATGCTTGTCTGATGTTGAATTAGACGGAGTACTAAGTCGCCCTCCTGGAATGTTTGATTGTGAACTCTACGGCTATGATAGCGATGTAGGTCTTGGTGATAAATTGTTGATTGAGCCGCCATGAGATCACGTTCCTCCTCCAAAGCATCCAGAGCATTTGGACCTGTTGTCTCATTGTCGGCTTCAACCTAAGCTGCCAACCTAGGCGATTCATGACAAATATCACTTGGACGAACCGCCTTAGCACCATAAACCATGAAGAAAGGTGTATTACCTGTCGATCTGTTGGGGGTGGTCCTGATACTCCAAAGAACCGAACTAAGCTCTTCCACCCAACAAGTCGGAGTCCGTTTGAGGGGGACCTTAAGCTAGGGGTTTGATTTCTCGCAATATCTCCTGGTGAGCATGATTTTCCTGACCATTGTACTGAGGATGCGCCACTGATGATACATCAACATGGATATGTTCTCTCTGACAGAACTCTTTCATAGCTCCTTTAGAAAAAAATGTCTCATTATCAATGATGATATTGTCTGTTTAACCAAAGTGAAAATTCAGCTTCTTGGCAAACTGAACTATAGTTGCCACTTCACAATTACTGACTGGCTCTGGCTCTACCCACTTGGTGAACTTATTGACTACAACCAATAGGTGTTTTTTCTTGTCCTTGGATGTCTTGAACGGACCAACCATAAAAGCCCCCTAGACTGCAAACGTCCAAGTAATTGTAATTATCCTCAATTCTCGAGCCGACACATCAGCTTGCCGTGCAAATTTCTGACAACCATCACACTTGCGAACTATGTCCTCTACATCAGCATGATCCATTAACCAGTGAAAACCATGACGAAATGATTTAGCCACTAGAGATCTTGACTCGACATGATGACCGCAATCACCAGCATGGATTTCTTGTAAAAGTTCACGACCTTGTTCAGGGGAAGCACAAAGTTGAAACACGCCAGTCACACTGCATCTGTGTAACACACCATTGACAGTGGTCACGGACTTAGATCGACTGATGATCTGACGAGAAAAATTTTCCTCCTCTGGAACCTCACCTCGTGTTAAATAAGCAAGATATGGCACAGTCCAATCTGGAATAACATGTAGAGCTGCCACCAGCTGGCCCTTCGGGTTAGGAACAACCAGGTCTTCTTTTGAAGGCAACTTGATAGAAGGGTTGTGCCAAACGTCAAGGAACACATTGGGAGGAACCAACTTACGTTGAGAAACTAGCAGTGATAGAGCATCATCCGGCTCATTAACCCGCCGGTCGATGTGATCCACTTGATAACCTTTGAAATGTCCAGCAATATTAGTCACAGCCTGACGATAACCTGCCAGGAGTGGGTCATTGGAATCCCACCTTCCTGAGACTTGTTGAGCCACCAGGTGTGAGTCGCCCAGACACCTTACCCGGCTCAGGTTCATATCCTTAGCCATGCGAAGCCCATGAGTAAAGCTTCATACTCAGATGCATTGTTAGTGCAAGAAAACATAAGCCTCAAATCATAACAAAATTTATCACCACGAGGGGAACATAAGCTACAACAAAGTGATCAATAGAACAGTAATATGATTGTTTTGATAGTAGTGATAGCAGCAATTGTAACGATAATAGTGATAGCAATAGTTTTGTAGCAAGTGCAGCGGTAACGATAGCAGTAGTAACTTAGCAAGAACAATATGGGGTAAATTCGTTGGCATTGGATGGGTAATTTGTTGGATGATATTCATCATGTGACAGTCATAACCTAGGGCAATACGTCACTAGCTCCAGTTCATAAATATAATGTAGGCATGTATTTCGTAAATAGTCATACGTGCTTATGGAAAGAACGTGCATGACATCTTTTGTCCTACCCTCCCATGGCAGCGGGGTCCATATTGGAAACTAAGGGATATTAAGGCCTCCTTTTAATAGAGAACCGGAACAAAGCATTAACACACGATGAATACATGAACTCCTCAAACTACGGTCATCACCGGGAGTTGTTCGGGCTATTGCCACTCCGGGGTTGCCGAATCATAACATGTAGTAGGTGACTATAACTTGCAAGAATGGATCTAGAACAATGAATATAATGGTGATAACATAAACGGTTCAGATATGAAATCAAGGCACCCGGGCCCAAAGTGACAAGCATTAAGCATGGCAAAGTCATAGCAACATCAATCTCAGAACATAATGGATACTAGGGATCGGCCCTAACAAAACTAACTAGATTACATGATGAATCTCATCCAACTCCTAACCAACCAGCGAGCCTACGAAGAAATTACTCACTGCCGGTGGGGAGCACCATGGCATTGGTGATGGAGAAGGGTTGGTGATGACGAAGAACAAAGATCCCCCTCTTCGGAGCCCCAAACGGACTCTAGATCTGGCCTGCCGATGAAGAACAGGAGGTGGCGGCGGCTCCGTGTCGTAGATCGTGATAATTCTTTCTACCTAATTTTGTTCTCCGTAAATGTGAATATATGGTATCAGGGTTGACGTCCGCGGGGCCACCAGGTGGGTACAACCCAGTTGGGCGCGCCAGGAGGGGGGGCGCACCCTGGTGGGTTGTGCCCACCCAGGTGCCCCCCCCTCCGGTGGTTCTTGGATCCAATAATTTTCTTTTATTGTATAAAAAATCCTCACAAAGTTTCGTTCCATTCCGATAACTTTTATTTCTGCACAAAAACAACACCATGGTAGATCTACTGAAAACATCGTCAGTCCAGGGTTAGTTTCATTCAAATCATGCAAATTAGAGTCCAAAACAAGAGGAAAGGCATTAGGAAAACTAGATACGTAGGAGACGTATCAGACACGCACCAGGTTTTTTAAACAATGGACGTAGCCCAAGAGCGGTTATCCAACTGTGTCGGATCTAGGGTTCCGGCAAAACCTTTAAGGTTCGAACTCTAGGGTGCGCACGAAGATCTCTTCTTCCGCCCTAGCTCGTCTACCCAACAACCCTAGGCATAGCTCGTCAGATCCGATGAACAAGGGACACAAGATTTATACTGGTTCGGGCCACCGATGTGGTGTAATACCCTAATCCAGTGTGGTGTGGTGGATTGCCTTATAGGCTGAGGAAGAAGTAGTACATGGATAAACTACCTCCTGAGGAGAGTAGTTGTTGTGCTCGGGTGAGCTGGTGGTGTGTGGCCTTCTATCTGATCATCTCAAGATGAGATCAACTCCCGATCCGATCCCCTCATCCCAACGGTGGTGGATAGTGCTATTTATAGTGGCTCGGGTCCTCTTCCCGAATATAGTGTGGGAAGGGATCCCACAACGTCCACATTTGAAAGGGGACAGCCGGTACAAGCTATCCTAACAAAAGGTAGTCTTCGCCTGCCAAAGGCTTTGCTGATGATGTCGTCGTGGGCTCCGCGATGACCTCCGTCCTGCTGTCCTACTAGTCTTGGTCTTGTCGCACCGATATGGAAACCTTTGGCTGATGCCTCGGGACTTTTCGCCTGCACCTGCTCCTTTAGCACCTAAGGGGAAACTGGCACTCCTGCGCCCGCTGGCGGCCGCCTGGCCATGGTCATCACTGCTCACGTCACGAGGACTTCGCGAGGTGTCCATCGCCTCAATATCTCCAATCCTCACGAGCAGCCCTGGTGAGGCCGCCCCAGGGGATGCCTTGTGTCATCCGCCTCACGAGGCCTTGCCCCTCGCGAGGGTCTTGAGTGGTCGCTGAAGATGCTAGGATGTACCACGCCGCCTGGTGAGCCACGCCCTAGGCCTCAGGCAGGCAAGTCAGGGTACCCCCGTTCCCAGAGCGCCGACAGTAGACCCCGGGCCCAAGGTGCGCTCGGGCTTGGCTTCGCAGCGAAGCCAAGGGCCAAGCGCAGAGTGCCGCGGGCACCAAAAGCCTGCGGCCTTGTCTGACGTGTGGCGATTGACGGGACATGGGCGTCTCCAATTCCCCACGCAGCCTCGGCGATTGCGCTACTTGACAAGTCCCTCCATGCATAGCATATCATCATTACCTGTGATTACGGAGGCCGGCGGTTGGCATTCTCCTGGATATAAATAAGGCAGTGAGCGGAGCCCCTCCTGCCCATCTTCTTCCTTCGTTCCTCTCGCCTCTTCTTCTTCCTTGACCTATGCTCGGCCGAGCCACTCATGGCGCCGATCCGACGATTTTCCGCCACTGAGAAGGAGAAGACTCCTCGCGAGGAGCCAGAGGTACTCCCTCCAAAGAAAAGACCACTCCATCCTCATGGCGCCGCCATGAGACCGGAAGTGACGAGGCCTTTGCACGAGTGGCATCCCCTGGCTATCAGTTGCCCCTTTACGCTAGGGCACCGGGCCATGGTGAGGGAGTTGGCGCCCAACGCCGCCCGCGCCATGGTCGCACCAACCATGCTGTAGCGGTGCGCACCACCGTCTCACGAGCACACGCCTGAGGCTCTTTGCATGAGTTTGTGGTATGGGCGGAGATGCCTCCTATATCCTAGATACGCTTCCCGCCATTCATCGCCGCGGAGATGCCACTGAGGGGGCCACTCGATCTGTGGTTGCGACATGTCGAGTGCCGGACCCCGGCGACGAAGGCAGAGGTGGAAGTCGTCTCCTCGGGCAAAGTCTTCATGACTCGCGGATGGGGCGAGGTCGCCGGCGCCTGCGGCTCGGAACGCGCCCTCGCCATCCACTTCGAGTACAACAGTGCATCCACGCTGTGCTTTAAGGTGTTCAACAAGGAGGGACGCCGCCTAGAATGTTGCTTTGGACGGGGCCGTCGGGACGTAGTTGCGGCTAGTGCTGCGCCAGACGTCGATCCCATCACTAGCTCATCCAACGGCAGCGATGGCCTCCGTTGGTCCAGCAACTCTTCTGAGTCTGACGAGTCTCCGGAGACAAGCGACGACAACTACGCGCCCCCGAGCTCGCGGCGCGCCCGAAACGCATCGGGCTCGCGAGCACGTCACTGGTGGTGACCCGCCTAGGGTCAGAGGTGGGCTATCGTGGCCCATTGTTGATGATGGCGTCGGCGATGGCGGCTATAGTTAGTATCCCCTGAAGTCATTTTGTGGTGTTCCCTGCGAGGATTCAAAGCCAACCCCACAGGGGTATGTAAAGAACTTGTAATGCGTTTGCTTCTATCCCGCTTTTTTGCTAGTACACCCTACTTGCGAGCCTCATTTCACCAATATCGCCCCTTTTTTACCTTTCGATTGCATAGTGATCTACGCCAGCAAGCCCCAGTCCCAAGGCAAGCTGCAGCCGTCGCTGGTATGCCAGGTCGCGATGCCGTGGTCAAGGCCAGGAGGTGAGCGGCCCGAGGTCCGGTAAGAACTCCTGAGGCGCGATGCTCAAGAGGTCCCCCTTGGCGTGCAAGCGGCTTTCGGAGGCTAAAAAGGTGAGGCGGCATTGCTGACACGTGACTACCGAATCCCGTTCTACGAGCGAGGATGGGGCATCAAGGAATTAACGACTTATATTGACGATCGTCAGGTGGTTCTCCAAACGGCGCGCTTGGTTTGTTCATGAGACTGAGATTTCACGATTCCCTCCTGTTGGTCCTAGAGTTCTGCGTCGGCAGGGCCTGGCCCCGCACATACCTCAGCCGCCGCTAGCCTTGACCGGAAACCAGGACAAGACCAGGGAGTGAGGGGCTACGGGATCAGTTAGGCCCTTGGGTCGCGATGCCCAAGGGTCCACATTGACGTACGAACGGACCTGAAGGAAGGGAATGCTGGACCCGGGCTTTGATATTCTGTGTCGGCAGGGCCCGGCCACGCGCGTACCTCAGCCGCCGCTGGCTTTGATCGGAAACCATGACAAGACCAGGGAGTGAGGGTCTACGAGACAAGTTAGGCCCTTGGGTCATGATGCCCAAGGGTCCCCCTTGACGTACGAACAGGCCCAAGCTCTCTGATCTGGCTTCCCCTTCTCCCATCCTTCTTGATGCTCTACGTCCTCGGGTCCCGACCCTAGAGTGATGCTCAGCCGCTGTTGGTATGCCAGGTCGCGATGCCGTGGTCAAGGGCAAGGGGTGAGGGCTGGAGAGTCAGTAAGATCCCCTGAGGCGCGATGCTCAGGGACCCCCCCTTTAACGCGCAAGCGAATTACGTGATGAGGGGAGACCGGCGATACTGCCTATCGCCGTGCCCCTGAGACTCCGGTGGGATTCCCTACAGCAGAACAACTTAGGGCTGCGCCCGCGCTGGGCTTACGATGATTCCGCAGGGAGATGAAGGCACCGAGGACCTGATGAGGTGACACTTGCGGAGCGGGCCGCGGGTCAGAGCTCGGTCCTTTGGGTTTGTCAGTGTTGCAGGGACGGACCCGTGCACAAGCATCGTGCCAACGTATGCAAATCCCGTTGTGAGATGAGCAGAAGTCCATTATGTGGCAAAGGAGACCCGAAGGGGAGATGGTCAAACAGATGAGTGATTCAAATGCAACTTACAACTATAGTAATGCTAGCTCAGGTAAGATGCGAGGGAAATTCATGCCACAAGGACGTACCTATGCGGCCAGGGGATGATGCAGCCTGAGGGGCGCCCCCAACAAGGTAAACAGAGATGCGAAAGGATACACGTCGCAGGGACAGGCCCGTGCGACCTAGGAATGATGCAGCCTCAAGGGCGCTCCATGTTGAACAAAAACCGGAAAAGGTCACCTCGCACAGTTGCTGAAGTAGTGTTGGTGTAGCTGAAGATGCTCGACGCAGACGCAGTTCCTTATGTGCCGTTTGGCTCTGGCGCCTCGTGAGACTCTATGGTTCCCCAGATCTCACAGAGGGCCGAGTCCAACTCCGCCTGGATCTCCTTATGCCTTGCCTCGCGAGTCGCCAGGACTTCCCGCATGCGGCGCTGGTGCAGGGCCGCCTGGTTCGGTAGGCCGAAGGGCATGCGTACGTACTTATGAGGGGGACCTAGGCACCGGCCCAACTGGGAAGGCCAATAGAGCTCCTGGGATGCGATCCTGTTGAGATCGGGGACGCTGACGCAGACGCGCAACCCGTCTCCTGAGCCTGCGCCGACAGCTACCGTCAGAGGAGCCGGGCGATGCTCGCCCCGCATGGTTCTTGGCTCCTGTAGGTCTTCAACAGTCTGGTTGATGAACTCCTAAATGCTTGGTGCCTCACTCCTTGAGGCCTCTGGAGGAAAGTGCGCGGCAAAGAACTCCTCCACATGGTGCCCGAGCGCTTCACTTGTGACGTTGGCTAAGTCTGAGGACCTCCAGAGGAAGGCCCCCAAGCCCAGCCTGAGGGGGGCGCTGGGCGCACCTTCCTATGCGACAGAGGGAGAAGGCCCCTCCCTTGGTGTAGGTCCCGCGGAGCTCCCACCCTATGCTGCATCCCCATGGGGCTCCAGGGCGAGCAGTTGCTTCTTCTTCCTGGCGACGACCTCAGGTGAGTAGATGACGTTGTCGCTGTCTGGATCCTCGACTGCTGCCGCCTGGTAAGCACGCTCGAGTGAGCACGCTCGAGTAGAATTGCATAATCAACTCATCATTCCATTTGGTAAGCTTTTGTCCCACAAAATCATCTATTCCAATAAGTCTGAAACTCTCATGAACATGGGGGAAGTAATCTTCATTTACATCAATTAATTTCCAATCCACCCACTTCATGTTAGAAACAATAGGATTTTTATCCAACTAACACTGTCTCATAAAAGTCTTCTTGTTCTTTGGTGTGGAACATGTAGTCACATGAAGTCCTTCTCCTGGCTGAGTAGGATTATCTTTCCTCCACTCTCTCAGTCCATTTTCTTTCCTGAGCTTCATATTTTCTTCATCTAGGTGTGCATTATCATGATCAGGCATCTTGGGCTTCAACCTTCTGAGCACTAGTGGCTCAACTTCTTCTGCGGCAACTTCTGGCACTGGGGCCTTTTTTTTCTGAGAAGCTGGGATGTTCCTGGTGGATCTCTTGGGTGTTGACACTTTTGGTGCTTTCTTGGACTTATATGGAGCAGCAGCTGACTTCATGGCATCTACCATTAGTTTCTGAGTTGTTGCTAGAGGTGCTTCAGCTTGCTCATCCACCCCTTCTTCATCTTCCCTCATGGAAGGCTTGCCAAGAACTGTGTCAATGGTCTTCCTAGCTCTCTTCTTTTTTTTACCAATAGCATCTTCATCACTAGAATCCTCAAGTGTGAACTCCATAGTTTCTTGAACAACTAAAGCTTTTCTAGGTTTTGAAGTAGGAACTCACTTCGTCTACGTTGGCTTTGAAGAGGCTGTTGAGGCATATTCCTTTCTGACAATTGTCTTTTTCTTTGATGTGGCCTCATCTACAACGAAATCCTCATCCTCACTTTATGAGGTTCTCTTCTTCTTTGTCCTCGTAGCAGCTTTTGGAAGATTACTTGGTGTCCTCTTGCTACTCTGACAATAGCTCTCATTAGGGATTGAGCCCTCACTGAGATCATTAGCATGTTCAGACCTGTTCTGACTATCACTTGCATCCGACATCTTGTAAGTCTGACCCTATGAACAGATGGGTGTATATAGAATACATGAGCATCACAAAATGCAGAGGTTTTACAAAGATTCAAAATTTCAGTTTTAGTTTCTCACATAATTCATTTCGGAGCAACCGAGTGGATCATCTCGGTGACACTGAAGCACATACAGAGCCTAAACACATAGTTCGGTTAGACCGAGTTGTGGTTTTCAGTGGCTCTAAGATGCTAGGGTCTCACTGAGACCTTATTTTTGGTCCCACTAATCAGTATGTTTCGGTCAGACTGAGATGTACTTGTCAATGGCCACACCCAATCGGTGGGACCAAAGATTTTGTTTCGGTCGGTCCGAGATGAGTTCGACAGAAACCTAAACCTAAAAAATTTCATCAAATCTATTTTAAGGAATTTCTTTGGTGGATACATGTATTTCAATCGTGGCAAGAAGTAAGACATTATCCTTATGCATTGAAGAAGAACGGGAACGCATGAGGAGATCGAATTGTACCCTAACTCGATGACGATTCTCTACGACGACAACGGTGGTGGAGATTTCCGTTGACGGCAGCGGAGACCTACGGCAGAGACGCACAGTCAAAGATGTCGAAGATCCGGAGATCGAGGGGCGGCAGCAATGGCGTACGGGCGCGAGGTGTTTGAAGAAGTTTCCAAACGTTCGGTTCCACGGGATTATATACCCATGTGTTGTCGGTGGCACCAAGTGGAACTAATCAGTGGCACCGAGATTCGAAACTGCAACAGGTTACAACAACTCGGTGGGATCGAGTAGGTCTAATCGGTAGCATCGAGATAGAAAACCTAGATCAATCTGTTGATTTCGGCGAGACCGAGTGGGAATTGTTGGTCAGACCGAAATGCATCAAAAGGTTTTGGTACACATCCCTTGTTGGATCGATGACTCCGAGTGCTCCACTGCCGGAGGGTCCAAAAAGACTTGTTCAAATTTTATGATGTAGCATTAATATAATTTGAGACAAGAAAAGCATAGATAGCTACAAAGTTCATAGGCATTCTTGCACATCCATTTGGCCAATAAAAAGAAAACAATCAAAACAACAAATAGATGTCCTCAAATGAAGAAAATATGCAACCAACATGCTTACACAATAAGATAGCAATTAAACCATGTGTCAAAGCATGCACAAACAATTCTAGCATCTATCAAGCAATTGGCCATGACCAGGTCATCTATATTTAAGTATATTGAGTTAGGAGTCAAATGAGAATATTTGATCATAGGTCACACTCATCGTTTAAGCAAAAGTGGGGTTACCACTATTACATAAAGCATTAATGTCTTCACACCATTAGAGTTGCTTTAGCTCATTTTCTTAGATTAAAGCTCCCCTAGATGTGATATCCCACTAAGAGGGATGAACTAACCTTGGGTTTTGTCGATGATGATGTCATGTAGATAGTGAAGGTGTGGATGCTCCATGATAATGAAGATTATTTGGAGCAGTCGTTTGGAGTGTTGCACTATCAATACCTACATGATTTAGTCACACAAAGAACATACAAGGATATCAATAAACATTTGCACATATGATGATGTCCATGAAAGCACTTGGTTACCTTGTCCCTTGTCTTACCAACAAGAGGGTTTGTGACTCCATGAACTTGATGCAACATATGAAAGTTCATTGCATAAGTCCTTGCCTATATGAATACGAGTGAAGTATGTTGGCGGAGTCACCCTTATGAACACTCTAGTTCTTCTTCTTTGGGATCCACATCAACTTGATGGGAATCCTTGGAATTGTAGTCGAACTTGAAGACGTAGAGCTTGACGTAGTCTTGGGAACCCACTTGACCATGTCCTTAGCAACTTCTTCAAATGAGTCGATCTCTTCTTGAAGCTTGTCCTTGACTTTTAGCGTGTGGTCTTGTGGAGGAAGATCATCATGAGCTTGTGTTCCCTTAAAATAAGTGGGGTCATACTTCTCTTGTTGAGGAACAAACTTTGTCTTGGGGTATTTATCTTTTTCCCATCCAACTCCATTGGCATTGAACTTTCATTCAAAAGCAACACCTTTATTCTTCTGATGCCTTCCTTGCTTGCGTACAATTTCTCTATAATTCCCTTCAATAAGCTATTTTCTTGCTCAAGTGTGACTTGGCTAAGAGAATCATTAGTGGAATCAAGAGTATTACTAGAAGAAACAACATTTGATTTAACATGGTTATTGCTACTACTAGAAGAAGAATCTTTCTTGCTTTGTTGCTACATTTTACTTGTATCATATAAGTAGACAAGAAGAGATGTTTGGCAATGTAACAAGAGCTCTTCATTCGAAGATCATCATTCATAGCTTTTAGAAACCCATTCTCTTTCCCTAAATTTAGCTTCTCGAAGCAAAGCTTCTCATGAGTTTTTAGGAACTCCCTATGATCCTCTAGGGTCGTTTCATGAGCTAACTTAAGAGTGTTTAGTTCTTTAGTTAGACGCTCAATCTCCTTCTTATCATTGCCAATAGTTTCATCTTGACTATCATGATTACTCGTAAGTTCATCATAGTTTTCGTTGCTAGTTTTGTCAATAAGTAACTCATCATCACCTAGCAAATCATCTTCATCAATATTGAAATCAAGATACTCGGTGTGTCGACATGGAAGCACGATCACCTATGGGGCATGGGTACCCCTTTGTGGTTCAACAAGGGGATGACCGCGTTGCACAAAGAGGAGAAGCAATAGGGGACAACAAGAAGACAAGTAGCTCTCTTTTACCCAGGTTCGGGCCGCCTCGAAGCGTAAAACCCAACTTCTATAATGGTGGATTGATCTGGGGGAACAAGAAGCTTCTACGCACTCTAGCCCGGCGGGGTTGCCTCGGGGAGTGCAGCATGAGCGTACAAGTGTTAGGGGACCGAATTTTCGAACCCCTTGCTAGGTTGCCTCGGGCATCCTTTTATGGGTTAAGGGGTTACCACAGTGGAAAAATAGTCATTTGAGTATGATTAGATAGCTAACAGTGCTATCATACATAACTATGTCGGTTAGGACAAAGTGCATTAAATGCACTGCTAGGTGCCATGCCGAGGACGAATCCTGGCTAGCTTGTCGCGCTGCTTATCGGCCTCTTCTTATCAGCTTGACATGCCTCCTGGACGGGTGTCAATAAAGCCAATCTCTTCTCCTCCACATTGCCACATGCTTGATAGGATCCACCTAGTCGCTTAGTACCTTGACACCGCATTGATTAGTGACTTGGGTGCGGTGAGGTGGGGCGATGGAGTCTTGGTGAAGCCTTCTTGACAAGGGAACTTGGCAGGGCTTGCTCTTGGCAGCGCCCGCAACCCCATCGGGGCGAATCTGGATTTGTCCTTAGGTGCGGCCTCGTCCTGGGCAGGCTCTCCTTCCTGACAAGGGAGGCCTTCCCAAGGTGGCCTTCTACTAGATTTGGTCTTCTTAATGCTCTCCTTAATCTCACGAAGAGCGGCTTCTCTGGCTTAACTTTGTGTCATGCATTGGTGTTTGATGTATTATCATCATCATGCATGTGCATGAGTTCGGCCAGCAAACGTGAATGTTTGTTGCACCGACAGGAACCCCCGGGCCTGGCCCACATGTGCTGTCGTGCATCATTGGGGTAGGCACAAACAACGCACATGCTGGCACTCTGACCTCACCGCGATGGAATCCATGTCTCTGAGATCATCTTTGCTTCGGCATTAAGTTGGAATTGTGTTAACTTCCGGGCTCTCCATGGGTCGCACGATGCCAGACGACATGGGTTCACCCATGTGGTGGGCCAGAGGACTACCATTTCACTTTTTCCCACAACGCATGATTTTTCTGCCACACGCGCATCATGCATTGCGCAGGGTTGGTGGCGGATGCGCAGGGCATAGAAATGCGTGCCGGATTGGCGTAGAGGGGTGGCCGGCGACTCTTGATGCCATCAGTGGTGCATGTAAGCTGGATTTTAGGAGTGGGGCAGTTTCCCTAGGATAGCGGAGAGCCAGCCCCCTCCATGCTCTTTGATAAAAGAGAGCGCGAGGGGGTGGAAGTTCTCAACCACATACCTTCTCCTCGTTCTTCTTGGGTCGTTCCAAAATGGTGCGGGGAAAATGTGTCATCGAGCTCCTACAGCAGCAACAAGAGGCTCCTCTCAGCAGCGTGTCCCTGCCCCGGCTAGGGATGCAGGGGTAGGGTCCAGTGCGCAAGGCGGAGCCGCAGGATGCGACCACGGTCGACGAAGTGCTCGGGCTTGAGGTGGACGCGGCGACTCTCTGGCCGCGCCTTCTCCAGCGGCTCCGACTCCAATAGAAGGCCATGTTGGAGACACGACACTGGAATTCGTCATACGGTTGTGCGATCCTCTGCGCAGCCGTCATCGACTTCCTGGCCCCTTCGCAAGGGTGATGAAGGCCGAACAGCTGCACGAGTTGAAGCTGCACATGAGCGGTTGCTGCAATGGCACTATGCGGGTGGACGTTGAGTTCCCTACACCCATGTCCTGCTTCTCCGGCGTGGATGGAAAACTTTTGCACATGACCACAACTTGGAGGAAGGGCACATCCTCAATTTTAAGCTAATGGAGGCTAATCTTCTCTTCATCAAGGTATTCGGTTGCTCGGGTGCTCGGTTAGGGTGCTGCGCGGGGAGATGGACTGATGAGAAAAGCTCCTCCGCGAGCGACAGTAACGAAGAGGACACTGACGGCAAAGACGACGACATCGAGCCCCGGTTGTCAAGCGTGAAGACGACAACTCGGACTCAACCTAAGCGCCGGACGCACCATCACCGTCAGCTAGGCGACGACAACACCATCATCTGCCGCTAGACCCCGACAGAGCGATTTCCCAGGGGTGCTTGGCCCGGTCGACTCCGCTTCCACCAGTTGGACCCTCGCAGGTTACCTCGTGGACTTTGGCTTCATCTTCCCTACTGGTGTCCCTCTTGTCGCGTTTGGTCCTTGACCTCCTCAAAACATCATTTTGCACCAACCTAAAGCCCCATGAACCTTACCC
Organism: Secale cereale; assembly: GCA_902687465.1. Lineage (NCBI taxonomy): Eukaryota > Viridiplantae > Streptophyta > Magnoliopsida > Poales > Poaceae > Secale > Secale cereale. Next base: position 318,180,535 of record LR738712.1, on the reverse strand, counting down.
CTTGACTCCAAACAACGTTCGGTCACCAACATACATAACTCATATAATACTATACCGTCAATGAACGTTAAGCGTGTAGACCCTACAGGTTCAATAATGATGTAGACATGACTCAGATGCTTCTCTGGTCCATAGCCAATAGCGGGACCTGGATGGCCATATTGGTTCCTACATATTCTACGAAGATCTTTATCAGCCGAACCTTTATGACAACATATGTAGTTCCTTTTGTCCGTTGGTATGTTCCTTGCCCGAGATTCGACCGTCGGTCTCTCCATACCTAGTTCAATCTCGTTACTGGCAAGTCTCTTTACTTGTTCAGTAATTCATCATCTCGTAACTAACTCCTTACTTACTTTGCTTGCAAGCTTCTCATGATGCTTTATTACCGAGAGGAGATAACTCGCCGTCATATGGAGTAAAAAATCCCATTTTCGATTCATGCCAACCCAATAGACACCTTCGCAATATTGGATGTGGTTGTCATCGTATGCCTAGTAGTTAAAGGATGTATCAACTCTTGGAATGTGCATCGTGCACTTGTTCTCCTCGCGGGCAACATGTCGTTTTATTTCCTATCCAGCTTTGCAAGCAAGAGAAACAAATGTTCCATAGGATAACACTCTTCATGAATTAGTATCTCTTGAATATCACGGTTTAATTCTCCCTAAAATCTATCCCTAAAATCTATCCATAAAATCTTCTACACTTTCTTCTAAAATTGAGTGCAACAAAGTAGTTTGTAAATCATCATAATATTTTGATATGGTGTGAGTGCCTTGTTTTAAATGTTGTGATTTTTTAATCATGCACAAGTATAATAAACATCAACAAAACTATCTCCCATGAAAAGTTTTAAATCATCCCAAGTAGTAGGTAAAAAAATCAGGGTTTAACCGATCATATTCACTCCACCAAACTAAAGTAAAGCTACTGAAAGTACTAACCGCAGCTTGAAATTTTTCCACGCTCTTCAAAATTATGGGAAACAAATATACCATATATTTCGTACTCCCATTCAATATATAAATCAGGCCTAAAAAGACAATTAATGGCTAGCATGGAAACATTAACATGATTATGCACATTCATATGTCGTTACTCCGCTTGTGATGGTTGTTGTGTTTTATTAGGTTCTGTCTAGTCTCCCATAATCGATGATGCCCAAGAACTAACAACTCCGGAACCTGTCATAATTAGTAGAAAACAAGATACAAAATTCGAAAACAATTCCTATGAACTACTAGGACGTGGTGGTAAAATGCTCACAGTATAGCAAATATCAACGTCTTACAAGTTCTTACCATGTAGTGGTGACCGGCAACCAGCTATGTCGAATAACTCCAAAGATTGAGAAAGCGATTACCAGGTGAACGTAGATATGCATGGTTTAAAAATATCTGGAGTTGGGTTAGCTATATATGGTATCAAAAGATTAGCAATAAGCAATTCAGAGATGCAATGTTGAATAAACGCTCAATGACGGTACTGTGCTGGTCCTAGGCTAGACCGGACTAGAGACGCGAGTCTAGAACACTAATGAGGTCATGGCATCACACAACTAGCATTAATAAAGGATATGAAGTAGCTCTCGACAACAAGATATAAATGAAGATCACAATGGCAGTAAAGATAATGATGAGAAAACACTGCCAAGCACGATATACCAACAACTCTCTCTCTCCAACTTTCCTCTGGAAAAGTTTGTGCCAATTTTTTGATAATTTTTCTATAGAATGCTACTAACTCTAGCTTTCAAACGCAAAAAATCAATCAATACTGAGTTGATACGAGGCATCAAAAAATTCTAAAGCTGGCCTGAAAAACTGGAACAAGGTGTGTTCACAAACTTTCAAGGGCAAAAAACCTATTTAGAAGCTGATTTTGAGGTGTCAAATACTGAATACTTGTGGAGCCAAAACAGACTTCGTATGAAAAAGATATGCATGTTTTAGTGAATAGTGCACAAAAAAGTTTCCAATTTGAATTCAGGTACCAGATTGAGTCTAGAGAGATCCGAAATTCTTTTTCTCTCTCTCATTTTTTTCTTTTTTTCTTCTCCTTTTTTCTTTGACTTATCTTTTTCTTTTTTTTCTCTCTTTTTCTCTACCTTTTTTTTTCAATCACTCTTTCCAAAATAAACTAGATAAGATGCGGATTGGATCAAGCGAAGATGTGAACAGCCTCAATTGTGATGATGACCATGACCGATGGGTAGGACGTGGTAGAAATTGATGGATGGGGTGGTGGACAACGGAAGGATAATGATGCAGTGGCGGCATGACTAATATGAATAGAACTCGAAAGTCTAAACGAGCTAGACACTAAGACCGGCAACTCGACACGATGATGCAACCGAAAATTCAACTATGCAAGCAATGAAACGATAATTGCAAAGGCTCAGACTAGCTTGGACAAAGGAAGAACAGATCTAACTTTTTTTTATATTTTTCCTGGTATAGTAGGTAAGAAAATAAATGTAATATAGGGATAATCGTAAGTTCTTACCGAGCAGCCCGAAAGCTGATACCACTTGATTGAGGCAAGGGGCCCGATCTTTCGATGAGATGGTAACTATCAATTTTGTAAAGAATGACTTTGACGATCCGGCTACAAGCACGGACGACTTTGCACCTTAGCAATCACTAAACCAATCTCCTAGGGTTACTAACGATACCAGACGCACGATCAGCCTGACCATGAAGGTCTATTCCTCCATGCAATCAAAGAACAAGAAAGAATATGATAAAGCAATATGAATATTGCAAATAAAGATGACGTATTGATAATGGTGGGGATCTGTAAGCGGTCTTGGTCTGGTCGTTGGACACAAATGAAGTACATGAAGTTGCAATGGCTAACTTTTGACTAAACAAATCCCAAAAGAAAAAAGCTACTAGCTGGATCTAATTATATAGGAGCAAAGGGTGGTCGCCAAGGAGGTGGGAGGACGTCCCAAGGCAGCCTAAACTAAACCTAGGTCGTACAAGCCGCATGCGCCCAAGTAGAGGTGATGCAACACCTTTGGACTTGTAGTTTGACTCGGATTCTGCTACAGCGTCAGATTATTTCAACAAAACCCAACTCTCCGGATGAATTTGAAGCTGAATCCAATTGGGTTGGAAAGTTCACAAAATTTACTTTCCAACAAAAAAGAATCACACAATTCGGAGTCCGGATGAAAGATATCTTGGTGTTCTGTGTCAGGTATGTTTGTTTAGTCCGAATTTGAGTCCAGAACGTGAGAGACTTGGACTCTATCTTCTCTTGGCCCAAAAGTGACATGAGAGAACTTTTTTAACATCACGTAATCTTCTCTTTTCCCCTTATCCTCATATGTGGATTGTACAAATGTCCCATACACCTATAATTACACATGGCACAAAAGTGTGTGCCATATTTTTGTCCTAGATAACATAAATAAATTATTGCATACTTTGCATTAGAAATAACCTCACAAATATGCATGTATGCAATATTTTTGTCGTATCCAAGGTAGTCATGTCCTCATCAAGCCCCCAAGTGCCAAGGATATTGCTTGTAATGTGATTGGGACTTTAAATAACTTTGCCATATCATTCTTTACCAAGTGTCACCCACTATACTCATATTGTTCTAATGATGAACTCTTTATTAATTCTGCAAGAAGCTTTAAGTTTGGGTGAGTCAAATATATCCGAAGAAAAGTTTTACATATGAACAGGTTGAACGTGCGAGAGCTGAATCAAGCTTGAAATCATCCTTGGAGGACTTGAAAAAAAATCAAGGTAAGGTTTGAAGCTGAGAGATCCACATTCGAGATTTAGAGAACTGCTTAAATAAAATGGGCTCAAGACCCAGAAAACCAGCTAAAACCAGTGATGGAAGAGCTGATTGGCTTAAAGCGCCATATTTCTCAAATGACTGCAGCTATCTTCGGTAAGACAAATTCAAACTCAATTGGAATATTTCAACTCGAGGCTTATTAAATTTGATTCTAACTCGCCAGGCGACTCTTGCTTTGAATAGATGACAGGTGCCAGGAGTGCCAACCTTAGGCAAAATATGTTGTTGTAGTTCAAAACCGTCTATACTTTGATGGAGAAGTTATATGCTGGCAGTCTTCGTACTATTGTAGTTTTATCCAATGGCAAGAAACCAGCACAACTCATTAAAGCTGTATTGTATCAGTTGTCCACAGTGCCCATGTAAATTGAAGAAGTGAAGAAGTCAGACGCCCGTGCAGGAGCAATAGCCGGGTTAAGTAGTGCAAAGGCTTATCAGTAAGAATTAGATCCTTAGAAGATGGCTAGCGAGTTTCCAGAGTATAAAGATGACGGGTCTGTCTTCAACGAGGCGGATTACACAAATGCATTAGATACATGCGGCCATTAGCGTGTCAACTTGCCCAAGAGCTAGATCTAAATAAGTACCAGCCGACTTAGAATAGCAAAAATACGAGAATCAAGTCCCCTTCGTTTGACATCGTAGATCGGACACCTCAAAGGCATAAGCAAATTTTCACCCCTGATATTGACCCTTCTGCTATTATCAACGATGAAGTAGTCTTTGAAGTTGTAACTAGTATCGACTGGACTTCGGACAATCTTCAGATCGAAAACGATGAAGAGCTGGCTCAGGATGATCTAGGAACTTCCACATCAAGGCAACAACAAGGAATTAATCTGGAGACTAGTAACCCGGGCGGCACAAAGGCCAGCTCAAAGGAGTAGGATAACTCCTAAAAACATTGGGGGAACTTTCCGGCTCAACTGAAGCCTTGTAATAGGCTTAGTTAAAAATATTTGGTAATCTTGTCGTGCCATCACGCGCGTTTGTTGAATCGCCAAACAGTTTGCTTGAAACAGCTGGATGTGATCAATCCCTGTTGGATGTTATTGATGTGCTTAAGATGCAGCTGTTAAAAGTACTTCTTTGAACAAGTGCATTCTCCTTAACCCGTCGTAGTTCTAGAATAAACCGACAATTTGCTTGTGGGCGACTTATAATCGCAAGACCTTGTGTGTTGAGAAGTAAATCTAGAGTTTAACTATCTGGTGGCTCTTGTCCGATGGCGGCTTAATGGGTATCCATTATAACCTGGGGTCTTTGTAACTTGGCAGCTTATAGCCGTTGAAAAAATTGATAACCCCTGCAAACAGAGATGTTTGAAAAAACATCAAATATGCACAAGAAAATAACTCATAAGTCGGCTTTCAAGGCTCGACAGAAAGGACCGGCTTTTAAGGCTCGAGCCTTGCTTCAATAAAGCTTTGGCATGAAAGTCGTTCCTCACGTAAGCCGGCTCTCGCGTGCTATATCTCGTCGTTTTAACCTTGACTAGTTCAGGGTCATATAGATTGACTATCAAGAGTTCGGCGAATCACATAGTGGAGTAGCAACAAGAAGACGAGGTGAGTTTATCCTCGATTTTTATAGGCTGGCTCTCACGTGATAAAAACCACCGTTTTAAGCTTGATGTGTTTAGCATCATAAAAGATTGACTGTCAGGAGTACGGCGAGTCACCTATTGGAGTAGCGGCTTGCCTACAGGCAGGTTTAACCCATAATATGGCGTTTATTTGCCGATCAAGAGGATTCAATAGCTATACTCATTGAGTAGGAAGCCCCCAAGTGACCCTGTGATCAATTAATAAAGACTCAAGCATAGAAAATATGAGCTGAAATGACAGAGGCCCCGCATTTCGGGGATGCCGACTTTATTATGTTGATCATAAAAAGATATGTACATCGATGAAGGTATATACAATGACGGGAGCTAGTGGCTCAAGTGTAGTAAGGCCGATGATGAGTCAATTTACAAGGCCTGTGTGTCTCCTCCTCGGAGGTGCGTGAATCCTTGTTCTTGAATATATCAATGAGATAGTATGACACGTTGTTGAGGTTTTTGCTGACCGCAAAAGGCTCTTCTGAAGGCGGTGAATGCTTATGCATGCTTGTCTGATGTTGAATTAGACGGAGTACTAAGTCGCCCTCCTGGAATGTTTGACTGTGAACTCTACGACTATGATAGCGATGTAGGTCTTGGTGATAAATTGTTGATTGAGCCGCCACGAGATCACGTTCCTCCTCCAAAGCATCTAGAGCATTTGGACGTGCTGTCTCATTGTCGGCTTCAACGTAAGCTGCCAACCTAGGCGAGTCATGACAAATATCACTTGGACGAACCGCCTTAGCACCATTAACCATGAAGAAAGGTGTATTACCTGTAGATCTGTTGAGGGTGGACCTGATGCTCCAAAGAACCGAACTAAGCTCTTCCACCCAACAAGTCGGAGTCCGTTTGAGGGGGACCTTAAGCTAGGGGTTTGATTTCTCGCAATATCTCCTGGTGAGCACGTTTTTCCTGACCATTGTACTAAGGATGCGCCACTGATGATACATCAACATGGATATGTTCTCTCTGACAGAACTCTTTCATAGCTCCTTTAGAAAAAATTGTCTCATTATCAATGATGATATTGTCTGTTTAACCAAAGTGAAAAATCAGCTTCTTGGCAAACTGAACTATAGTTGCCACTTCACAATTACTGACTGGCTCTGGCTCTACCCACTTGGTGAACTTATTATCTGCAACCAATAGGTGTTTTTTCTTGTCATTGGATGTCTTGAACGGACCAACCATATAAGGCCCCCAGACTGCAAACGTCCAAGTAATTGTAATCATCCTCAATTCTTGAGCCGGCACATCAGCTTGCCGTGCAAATTTCTGACAACCATCACACTTGCAAACTATGTCCTCTACATCAGCATGAGCCATTAACCAGTAAAAACCATGATGAAATGCTTTAGCCACTAGAGATCTTGACTCGACATGATGACCGCAATCACCAGCATGGATTTCTTGTAAAAGTTCACCACCTTCTTCAGGGGAAGCACAAAGTTGAAACACGCCAGTCACACTGCATCTGTGTAAGTCACCATTAACAATGGTCATGGACTTAGATCGACTGATGATCTGACGAGCAAAAATTTCCTCCTCTGGAACCTCACCTCGTGTTAAATAAGCAAGATATGGCACAGTCCAATCTGGAATAACATGTAGAGCCGCCACCAGCTGGCCCTTCGGGTTAGGAACAACCAGGTCTTCTTTTGAAGGCAACTTGATAGAAGGGTTGAGCAAAACATCAAGGAACACATTGGGAGGAACCAACTTACGTTGAGAACCTAGTTGTGACAGAGCATCATCCAGCTCATTAACCCGCCGGTCTATGTGATCCACTTGATAACCTTTGAAATGTCGAGCAATATTAGTCATAGCCCGACGATAAGTCACCAGGAGTGGGTCATTGGAATCCCACATTCCTGAGACTTGTTGAGCCACCAGGTGTGAGTCGCCCAGGCACCTTACCCGGCTTAGGTTCATATCCTTAGCTATGTGAAGCCCATGAGTAAAGATTCATACTCAGCTGCATTGTTAGTGCAAGAAAACATAAGCCTCAAATCATAACAAAATTTATCACCACAAGGGGAACATAAGCTGCAGCAAAGTGATCAGTAGGACAATAATATGATAGTTTTGATAGTAGTGGTAGCAGCAATAGTAACGGTAATAGTGATAGCAATAGTTTTGTAGCAAGTGTAGCAGTAACAATAGCAGTAGTAACTTAGCAAGAACAATATAGGGTAAATTCATTGGCATTGGATCGGTAATTTGTTGGATGATATTCATCATGTGACAGTCATAACCTAGGGCGATACGTCACTAGCTCCAGTTCATAAATATAATGTAGGCATGTATTTCGTAAATAGTCATACGTGCTTATGGAAAGAACGTGCATGACATCTTTTGTCCTACCCTCCCATGGCAGCGGGGTCCATATTGGAAACTAAGGGATATTAAGGCCTCCTTTTAATAGAGAACCGGAACAAAGCATTAACACACGATGAATACATGAACTCCTCAAACTACGGTCATCACCGGGAGTTGTCCGTGCTATTGTCACTCCAGGGTTGCCGAATCATAACACGTAGTAGGTGACTATAACTTGCAAGAATGGATCTAGAACATGAATATAATGGTGATAACATAAACGGTTCAGATCTGAAATCAAGGCACCCGGGCCCAAAGTGACAAGCATTAAGCATGGCAAATTCATAGCAACATCAATCTCAGAACATAGTGGATACTAGGGATCGGCCCTAATAAAACTAACTAGATTACATGATGAATCTCATCCAACTCCTAACCGACCAGCGATCCTACGAAGAAATTGCTCACTCCCGGTGGGGAGCATCATGGCATTGGTGATGAAGAAGGGTTGGTGATGACGAAGAACAAAGATCCCCCTCTTCGGAACCCCAAAGGGACTCCAGATCTGGACTGTCGATGAAGAACAGGAGGTGGCTGCGGCTCCGTGTCGTAGATCGCGATAATTCTTTCTCCCTAATTTTGTTCTCCGTAAATGTGAATATATAGTATTAGGGTTAACTACTGGAATCTGGGATTTTGCCATCAGCCAGCTCTTTGCCATCTGCCAGCTGATGGCAAAGAACTTCTTTGCCATCTGCTTATAAAAAACAGATGGCAAAGAACTGACAGATGGCAAAGAACATGGTTGCCATCAGCCAATTCTTTGCCATCTGCCAGCAGATGGCAAACAATCTTTGCCATCTGCCAGCAGATGGCAAAAAATCTTTGCCATCTGCCAGCAGATGGCAAAAAATCTTTGCCATCTACCCGCAGATGGCAAAGAGGTAGCCAACTCCTGTTGTCGTTAAGTGGATGACGGCGTAACAGCCCCACCTCTTTGTCATCTGCCAGCAGATGGCAAAGAGATGGATTTTTTTTCAGGTAAAAAAAACAAAAAGGAGATAATATATCGTGCACGCACAAATCCTTTACTAGTACACTCATAAATCACTCATTTAACAAGGAAACTAGCCTAATCCTCCCAAAAAAAGGAAACTAGCCTATGCAGGGCTATTTGGATCACAGCCATTGCCAGCCCTACCAATTGTTTGGTCGTTGACCCACTCGATAGCAAGCGTTTGGTTGGAAGCCAAAATTTCGGATCTGCGCCAATGTTTTGGTCATGCGTTCAGTTTTTGCGCCAGGTCTTTGGCGAGCCAACGGCGGCAAAATCCTGCGCCAAAAAATTGGCTAGCCCGCGTCAACCAAACAGACCCGATAACACAGAGGCTGTTTGGATCGTTACCAACAACTACCCTACCAAAATCTCGGCGTTGACTGAGGAGGTGGGCAGGCGTTTTGATCGCCGCCGAAATTCCGGTTCCACACCAAATTTTTGGCTAGCTGTTCAGATTTTACGCCAACTCCCGGGAGAGCCAGCGGCGGCAAAAAGGAAGGGGCCGGCTGTTTGGATTGCAACCCGAGGATGCCTTACCAAAATTTTGGCGTTGACCGCAAGTACCGGTGTCCATTTGGATCCTAGCCGGAGTTCCTTGCCCACGCCAATTTTTTGGTCATTCGTTCAACTTTCACGCCCGCACGCTGGCGGGAGGGAGGCGGTGAATTCCTTCGTCAATAATTTGGCGAGCCCAATTTTGGCGGGGCTGACCTGGGCGTGAACCAAACAGGCTCGGAATTATTGGCACATGTAGCCAAGGGGCTGTTTGGATTGGCACCCTTGCCTACCAAGCCAATAAATAAATTGGCGTTGACCGGTGCTTCGTATCATGTTTGGATGGAATCCAAATTTTTGGCAAGCCAGCTTTGCCCGAGCCTTTCCCTTTTGTTTTTGCGCCAAAGTGCGGGCGAATCGATGGCGGACAAATCGCTCGCCAGGTTTTAGCACGCCAACGGCGCCAATGATTTGGCGGGGCAGGAACCAAAACAGCCTCCAAAACTTCTAACCGAGGGCGGGCGCAGGCGCCAATATCCAAACAGGTACCCATCGAACCAGCTCTCCCATCTCAAAAGAAAAAAGCTCTCCCACCCCGCTCGTCGCTGAAGCTCACCAACCTCGT
>LR738712.1:318093680-318168761 GCA_902687465.1 Secale cereale | reverse complement strand
ACGCCCCGTCGCCGGCCCACCCCCGCCCCGTGGCCAGCCGTCCCCCGCTCCCTCGCCGGCCGTCCACCACCCCGTCGCCGGCCCTCCACCGCCCCGTCGCCGGCCCTCCACCGCCCCGTCCCCAGGTATATTTTCTCCTCCCTGTCAACTGCGATTCCCCATCTCCGTTGCTACTCGTCATCACTGGGCGCTGGCTGCCGCTCTTCTGTTTGTCGTCAGCAGCAAGAATGTCGACTGGAGATGCACTGATGGTGTAATAGCACCTGCCCACATCGTATGCCAAGACGACGACCTAGGATGTTAGAGAAACTTGATTGAGGAATAAAGACTGCATGTGACGCTAACACCAGAGTCACGTTGCACATTGTGGACCTTGGTGCATATCATCTCCTTGCTGTAATGCTTAGAACTGCACTTATTGGAGGAGGTTCAGAGGACGGCTGGGATAACTTGTCTGTAGGTTCATGAAAACTGCAGGCATAATACATAGTTCAGGCTGCAATTTGCTTCTCGATGCATAATCGACTTGGAATTGGATTAAGATGGGAACCAAGATATGCAGCAAGGTCAAAATAGCATACCGAGGTGGTTCAATGTTTGAAGAGGAAGGTAGTCAAACGACGTGGCTTCCATCTTATCTTTTGCAGCCATTCAGGCCTGTCGAACTCACCATGTCACACAACAGCAGTCTATCACCACTCGGATCTCAGTAGAGCCCAATTCCTTCCAGTATTTTATTCCTAAGTCGGTTTTGCAAAATACCACGCCCGTCCTATCAAGAAATCATCGATTTATATAGATCGGATGCTTGGGCCGGCGGCGTGGTACGAAATACAGCAGTCTATCACCACTCCTCGGATATCTCCCTTCCTATATAGAGCCCAATTTCTTCCAGTATTTTACTCGGGAGTTGAGGAATTAACCTTCTTTTAGGGTTAATTAGTTTTTCTTTGGCCGATGCAACTTTTTGGAACCTATAGAAACTAGCTCATGTACGAAGCTAGCTTGACTTGATCTTTGCTCATCCGTTGCCGCTCGTCATCACTGGGCGCTGGCTGCCGCTCTTCCGTTTGTCATCAGCTGCGTGACCTCTACTACTTCAAAGATACAAATCTATTTTATAGTCCAATTAAAAGGCAGACCTGTGCATAAGAGGTCTCGGTCACATTCTTGCTGCTCCTTCTAACCAACCTTGTACCATACTGAAGACACCTTGGGTATTTTTCAATTATTCTTATGCGACTCTTCATCCGAGGTGACAAACGACATGATCCACCTGAGAAGTATGTTAACATTTAAACTTCTTACTTGTACTTATTGAGCTCCTGACTTAATTTTCCCTTCAATTTCATATAAAAGATGACTCCATAAGAAAGATATATTTTATTTTGGCCTACTTAGATAGGGTCCTATCCTTTTCTTGGTATGCTGGAGCTGTCATATCCTGTGACAAGTGTTGACACTGAATGAACAACACAATGGAATGATAGAAGAGCTTGGATGTCAGTTTATTTTGTGTTGTTCTTCCTTTTTTTGGTGGTCTGATACATTTCCATTATGAAATATTTTATTCTTTAAAATAAATACAAAGCCTAAGAAGACATTGTAATTTCAATTGTTTCAATTATATTGTATGTTTCTACCTTGTTAATATATTTCTATCTTTGTGAATTGTAAATATTGTATGTTTCTACCATCTTAATGTATACATATATCAATATTTTTAAAGATGGCCGGGCGCGGCAACGCGCGCCTTTATGTTCTAGTGTTTGTGAATTATGAGTTAGGTCCTATATTTTCCAATTATGTTATGAAAAACATCATATATATTTGCGTTGATCGGGTGGATTTAAATGTGCAGTTGTTTCATCGCTGTGAGGGTCTGGTGTTCAACGACCTCCCCGTGCGTTCGACGAGCTCCGCCCCTGTGTTCGTGGGTGAGCACAAATGACATCTCCTCCTCTCCCCCTTCATTTGCTAGCTATAGGTGTATTCAATCATCAGTATGCGTGACCACTATGCGTCTCCCGTTCGAAAGGGTTACATCTATAAATATGCATTCATTTGCATATTTATAACCGTAATTCCTTCGAATTGTCCAACGTTATCCAAGGACAGCCCGAGTATGTGTAGATTGGGTTTGTTTTCCCATATGCTCTGCTCCGAACCGATGCAGAATTTCGTCAGTGCCTCTTTGTGTTCTCCGGGTACACATCCTCTCTGCTTATTGCCGAGACGTGTATCAGGAGAACAGCGGGGAGGTGCTGCCGAAATTTTGTGCCGGATCCGGAGCAGAGCATGGGAAAACGAACCCAATCTGCACATACCTGGGTGGGATTAGGACATATCTTTACCTATTAGCGTCTAGGTTGCATGGACGTAATAAAACTGAGAAACTCTATTTACTGATGAATATGGTTTGCTGAATTATGTATGTATTTCTTGTGTGTCCAGTAGCTAGGCGAAATGAGTGATCGTGCGTGGATGTACACCGGTCACCCTAGTCAGAAAGACATGACCCCTGAATGGATGACAAAAACCAAGGGGTTTATCAGAGTCGCATTTGCAAATGGACAGGAAACAACCTGGTGCCCCTGTGTCATGTGCGACAACTATCGTAAGATGTCAGAGTTTGAAATAATCAAACACCTGCAGAAGTGGGGTTTTACGCCCGGTTATACGATGTGGACATTTCATGGTGAGTCTGCCCAACGTTCCAGAGCTGAGGAGGGCCGTCGTCGCATGGACGAGCATGGTACCGGGATGGAAGACATGGTGCAAGACTTTGATGATGCTCGGGATTCGTACGATGAGATGGAGGAATCTGCAAAGGCCTTCAATGATATGTTGGAGTCTTCGAAGCGTCCTCTCGACGAGCTCAATAATAATTACATAATAAGCTTAATTAGCTCCAAAATGACCTATTTATCTTAGGATAGCTCTAAAATGACCTATACTTAGCATTTTTTCCTCCAAAATGACTTAATATGCTCAGCTAGCTTAAAAATGACCTATTTAACCTAGGATAGCTCTAAAATGACCTATACTTAGTATCTTTTCCTCCAAAATGACTTAATATGCTTAACTAACTCTAAAATGACATAATATGCTTAAGAAATGACATATTTTAGGTCCTGAATGACTTCATATGCTTATCTAGCTTCAAAATGACATAATAACCTTACTTAGCTCCAAAATGACCTATTTAACCTAGGCTAGCTCAAAAATGACCTATACTTAGCATTTTTTCCTCCTAAATAACTCAATATGCTTAGCTAGCTCAAAAATGACATAATAAGCTTGATTAGCTCGGAAATGACTTATTTAACCAAGGATAGCTCTATAATGACCTATACTTAGCATTTTTTCCTCCAGGACTTAATATGCTTAGCTAGCTTTTAAATGACCTATTTAACCTAGGATAGCTCTAAAATGACCTATACTTAGCATCTTTTCCTCCAAAATCACTTAATATGCTTAACTGGCTCTAAAATGACATAGTATGCTTAAGAAATGTCATATTTTAGCTCCTAAATGACTTACTATGCTTAGCTACCTCAAAAATGACATAATGACCTTACTTAGCTCCAAAATGACCTATTTTACAGATATAAGTTGCATCATAATAATCTTCACATTTCAGTTGCATCATAATAATCTTCTTCTTCTAGTCTTCTTCTTCTAACTTTCTTCTTTCCCATTTTACAGATTTGCTTAAGATCACGGAAGCTTGGGTTGATGGAGTGCTTGTATTTAGTTTTTGTTTTGACCTTGTGAAACTTGCTACCTATGGATGAAACTGTGTAATATTGATGAAACTATGTATATGTACGGATGAAACGTGCAACTATTGGTAACATGTGTTGGATATATATATGTGTTCATGACTATTGGTAATATGTGTTGAATATGCTATATTGGTCATATAAATATATTTATGTTTGATTTTCTGTGAAAGTGAATTGATATAAGAAAAACAAAATTAAATGGGGCAATATAGACACTTTGCCATCTGCTGGCAGATGGCAAAGAGCTTTTCCATCAGCTGGTAGATGGCAAAGAAACCACATGTCATCCAGAGAAAAATTTTGGACTGGCATATTTGGGCCCTTTGCCATCAGTGGCCTATTTGGGCCCTTTGCCATCAGCTGGCAGATGGCAAAGAAGCCTTTGCCCACTGGAATTCAGACAAACTGTTTCCCATCTGCTGGCTGATGGCAAAGCCTTTGCCATCCGCCGACCATGCCTTTGCAGATGGCAAAGTGCCAGATTCCAGTAGTGGTTGACGTCTGCGGGGCCACCAGGTGGGTACAACCCAGTTGGGCGCGCCAGGAGGGGGGCGCACCCTGGTGGGTTGTGCCCACCCAGGTGCCCCCCTCCGGTGGTTCTTGGATCCAATAATTTTCTTTTATTGTATAAAAATTCCTCGCAAAGTTTTGTTCCATTCCGATAACTTTTATTTCTGCACAGAAACAACACCATGGTAGATCTACTGAAAACATCGTCAGTCAAGGGTTAGCTTCGTTCAAATCACGCAAATTAGAGTCCAAAACAAGAGGAAAAGCGTTAGGAAAACTAGATACGTTGGAGACGTATCAGACACGCACCAGGTTTCGTAAACAATGGACGTAGTCCAAGAGCGGTTATCCAACTGTGTCGGATCTAGGGTTCCGGCAAAACCCTTAAGGTTCAAACTCTAGGGTGCACACGAAGATCTCTTCTTCCGCCCTAGCTCTTCTACCCAACAACCCTAGGCTAGCTCGTCAGATCCGAAGAACAAGGGACACAAGATTTATACTGGTTCGGGCCACCGATGTGGTGTAATACCCTAATCCAGTGTGGTGTGGTGGATTGCCTTATAGGTTGAGGAAGAACTATTACATGGATAAACTACCTCCCGAGGAGAGGAGTTCTTGTGCTCGGGTGAGCTGGTGGTAGGTGGCCTTCTATCTGATCAACTCAATATGAGATCAACTCCCGATCCGATCCCCTCATCCCAACGGTGGTGGCTAGTGCTATTTATAGTGGCTCGGGTCCTCTTCCCAAATATTGAGCGGGAAGGTATCCCACAACGGCCAAATTTGAAGGGGGACAGCCAGTACAAGCTATCCTAACAAAAGGTGGTCTTCGCCTGCCAAAGGCTCTACTGGTGACGTCGCCGTGGGCTCCACGATGACCTTCGTCCTGCTGTCCTACTAGTCTTGGTCTTGTCGCACCGATATGGAAACCTTTGGCTGATGCCTCGGGACTCTTCGCCTGCACCTGCTCCTTTAGCACCAAAGGGGAAACTGGCACTCCTGAGCCCACTGGCGCCCGCCTGGCCATAGTCATCACTGATCACGTCACGAGGACCTTGCCAGGTGTCCGTCGCCTCAATATCTCCAATCCTCACGAGCCGGCCTGGTGAGGCCGCCCCAGGGGATGCCTTGTGTTATCCGCCTCGCGAGGCCTTGCCCCTTGCGAGGGTCTTGAGTGGTCGCTGAAGATGCTAGGCCATACCACGCCATCTAGTTAGTCACGCCCTGGGCCTCAGGCAGGCAAGTCAGGGTACTCCCATTCCCAAAACGCCGACAGTAGCCCCCGGGTCCAAGGTGCGCTCGGGCTTGGCTTCGCAGCCAAGCCAAGGGCCAAGCGCAGAGTGCCGCGGGCACCAAAAGCCTGCGGCCTTGTCTAACACGTGGCGGTTGACGGGACATGGGTGTCTCCACTTCCCCATGCAGCCTCGGTAATTGCGCTACTTGACAAGTCCCTGCATGCATAGCAGATAATCATTACCCGTGATTACGGAGGCCGGCAGTTGGCATTCTCCTGGCTATAAATAAGGCGGCGAGCGGAGCCCCCGCTGCCCATCTTCTTCCCTCGTTTCTCTCGCCTCTTCTTCTTCCTTGCCCTATGCTCGGCGGAGCCACTCATGGCGCCGATCCGACGATTTTCCGCCAGTGAGAAGGGGAAGACTCCTCGCGAGGAGCCAGAGGTACTCCCTCCAAAGAAAAGACCACTCCATTCTCATGGCGCCACCATGAGACTGGAAGTGACGAGGCCTTGGCACGAGTGGCATCCCCTGGCTATCAGTTGCCCCTTTAGGCCAGGGCACCGGGCCATGGTGAGGGAGTTGGCGCCCAGCGCTGCTCGCGCCATGGTCGCACCGACCATGCTGTAGCGGTGAGCACCACCGTCTCATGAGCATAGGCCAGAGGCTCTTTGCATGAGTTTGTGGTATGGGCGGCGATGCCTCCTAGATCCTGGATACACTTCCCGCCATTCTTCGCCGCGAAGATGCCGCCGAGGGGGCCACTCGAGCTGTGGTTGCGACACGTCGAGTGCCGGACCCCGGCGACGAGGGCAGAGGTGGAAGTCGTCTCCTCGGGCAAGGTCTTCATGACTCGCCGATGGGGCGACGTCGCCGGCGCCTGCGGCTCGGACGGCGCCCTCTCCATCCACTTCGAGTACGACAGTGCCACCACGCTGTTCTTTAAGGTGTTCAATGAGGAGGGCCGCCGCCTAGAATGATGCTTTGGAGGGGGCCGTCGGGGCGCAGCTGCGGCTGGTGCTGCGCCAGATGTCGATCCCGTCACTAGCTCATCCAACGGCAGTGATGGACTCCGGAGGTCCAGCAGATCTTCTGAGTCTGATGAGTCTCCGGAGACAAGCGACGACAGCTACGCGCCCCCGAACTCGCGGCGCGCCCGAAATGCATCTGGCTCGCGATCACGTCACTGGTGGTGACCCGCCTAGGGTCATAGGTGGGCCATTATGGCCCATTGTTGATGATGGCGTCGGTGATGGCGGCTGTAGTTAGGATCCCCTAAAGTCATTTTGTGGCGTTCCCTGCAAGGATTCAAATCCAACCCCACAGGGGTATGTAAAGAACTTGTAATGCTTTTGCTTCTATCCCGCTGTTTTGCTAGTACACCCTACTCGCGAGCCTCGTTTCAGCAATATCGCCACTTTTTTTACCCTTTTGATTGCATAGTGCTCTACGCCGGCAGGCCCCAGTCCTAAGGCAAGCTGCAACCGTCGCTGGTATGTCAGGTCGCGATGCCGTGGTCAAGGCCAGGAGGTGAGCGGCCCGAGGTCCGGTAAGAACTCCTGAGGCGCGATGCTCAAGAGGTCCCCCTTGGCGTGCAAGCGGCTTTCGGAGGCTAAAAAGGCGAGGCGGCATTGCTGACGCGCGACTACCGAATCCCGATCTACGAGTAAGGATGGGGCATCAAGGAATTAACGACTTATCTTGACGATCGTGAGGTGGTTCTCCAAACGGCGCGCTTGGTTTGTTCACGAGACTGAGATTTCACGATTCCCTCCTGCTGGTCCTAGAGTTCTGCGTCGGCAGGGCCTGGCCCCGCACATACCTCAGCCGTCGCTGGCCTTGATCGGAAACCAGGACAAGACAAAGGAGTGAGGGGCTACAAGACCAGTTAGGCCCTTGGGTCGCGATGCCCAAGGGTCCCCATTGACATACGAACGGACCTGAAGGATGGGAATGCTGGACCCGGGCTTCGATATTCTGTGTCGGTAGGGCCCGGCCACGCGCGTACCTCAGCCGCCGCTGGCTTTGATCAGAAACCATGACAAGACCAAGGAGTGAGGGTCTACGAGACCAGTTAGGCCCTTGGGTCACGATGCCTAAGGGTCCCCCTTGACGTACGAACAGGCCCAAGCTCTCTGATCCGGCTTCCCATTCTCCCATCCTTCTTGATGCTCTGCGTCCTCGGGTCCCGACCCTCGAGTGATGCTCAGCCGCTGTTGGTATGCCAGGTCGCGATGCCGTGGTCAAGGCCAAGGGGTGAGGGCTGGAGAGTCAGTAAGATCCCCTAAGGCGCGATGCTCAGGGACCCCCCTTTAACGCACAAGCGAATTACGTGATGAGGGGAGACCGGTTGTACTGCCTGTCTCCGTGCCCCTGAGACTCCGGTTGGTTTGCCTACAGCAGAACAACTTAGGGCTACGCCCGCGCTGGGCTTACGATGATTCCGCAGGGAGATGAAGGCACCGAGGACCTGGTGAGGTGACACTTCCGGAGCGGGCCGCGGGTCAGAGCTCGGTCCCTCGGGTTTGTCAGTGTTGCAGGGACGGACCCATGCACAAGCGTCGTACCAACGTATGCAAATCCCGTCGCGAGATGAGCAGAAGTCCATTATGTGGCGAAGGAGACCCGAAGGGGTGATGGTCAAACAGATGAGTGATTCAAATGCAACTGACAACTATAGTAATGCTAGCTCAGGTAAGATGCGAGGGAAATTCATGCCACAAGGACGTACCTATGCGGCCAGGGGCTGATGCAGCCCGAGGGGCGCCCCCAACAAGGTAAACAGAGATGCGAAAGGATACACGTCGCAGGGACAGGTCCGTGCGACCTAGGAATGATGCAGCCTCAGGGGCGCTCCCAGTTGAACGAAAACCGGAAAAGGTCACCTGGCACAGTTGCTGAAGTAGTGTTGGTGTAGCTGAAGATGCTCGACGCAGACGCAGTTCCTTACGTGCCGCCTGGCTCTGGCGCCTCGTGAGGCTATGGGGTTCCCCAGATCTCACAGAGGGCCGAGTCGAACTCCGCTTGGATCTCCTTATGCCTGGCCTCGCGAGTCGCCAGGACTTCCCGCCTGTGGCGCTGGTGCAGGGCCACCTGGTTCGGTAGGCCGAAGGGCATGCATACGTACCTATGAGGGGGACCCTGGCACCGGCCCACCTGGGAAGGCCAGTAGAGCTCCTGGGATGCGATCCTGTTGAGATCGGGGACGCAGACGCGCAACCCGTCTCCTGAGCCTGGGCCGACAGCTGTTGTCAGAGGAGCCAGGCGATGCTCGCCCCGCATGTTTCTTGGCTCCTGTAGGTCTTCAACAGTCTGGTTGATGAACTCCTAAGTGCTTGGTGCTTTACTCCTTGAGGCGTCTGGAATAAAATGCGCGGCAAAGCACTCCTCCACATGGTGCCCGAGCGCCTCCCTTGTGACGTTGGCTATGTCTGAGGCCCTCCAGAGGAAGGCCCCCTAGCCCAGCCTGAGGGGGGCGCTGGGCGCACCTTCCTATGCGACAGAGGGAGACGGCCCCTCCCTTGGCGTAGGTCCCGCGGAGCTGCCACCCTGTGCTGCATCCCCATGGGGCTCCAGGGCGAGCAGCTGCTTCTTCTTCCTGGTGACGACCTCAGGTGAGTAGATGACGCTGTCGCTGTCTGGATCCTCGACTGCTGCCGCCTGGTAAGCACGCTCGACTGAGCACACTGCGTCCTTCTCCTCACAGGTGATGGTAATGATGCCGCCACTCCGTGGCATCTTGAGAACATTGTAGCCGTGATGAGTCACTGCCAAGAACTTGGCAAGGGTCGAGTATCTGAGGATGGCGTTGTAAGGGAGGTGGATATGGGCAGCATCGAAGTCAATGAGCTCAGTGTGGTAGTTGTCGCGTTTGCCGTAGTTGATAGGTAGGCGGACCTTCCCTACGGGGGTGGTGGAGCCGTCAGTCACTTCGGAGAAGGGCTTGGTAGGCAGCAGTTGATCGTAAGGTACTTGCAGGCTGTCGAATGTCACGATGGATAGGATGTTGAGGTCTGCGCCACCGTTGATAAGGGTCTTGGTAAATTGGACGTTGCTGATGATGGGTGAGCAAAGAATCGGGAGGGCACCAGCCATAGTTGTGCACTTGAGCTGGTCTGCCGAACTGAAGGTAATGTGGCATCTAGACCACCTGAGTGGGTGAGTAGCTTCGAGCCAGAGGAGAGTCGCGTTTACTTCATAGGCGAATTGCTTGAAGAGGCACTGAAAAGGTGGGGCCTGTGCTCCTTCCAAGATGCAGGCAATGGCACGCGGCTCCTGGAAGCCCCCAGCCCCCTTGTCCTGGTCGTCGTTTCTCCTTGGCGGTGGCAGAGGTGGTAGGCCGGCCCTGCCCTAAGGACAGTCCTCCCGGGGCTGGTCCATCCAGGCGTCCTCGCGGGGCTGGCCGCGCCAACGGTCCTCCCGAGGCTGATCACGCCACTCCTGGCGGGGCCGTGGTCGTCCCAGCCTCCCCTGGTTCGACTTCCCCCTCAGCCGTAGCCACGGATGCCGCGCTCGGGATGTTGGATGACGCATCCTTCGCGGAGGGCCCTGAGCTCTTGATATTCATGAGTGTTGTGGCTGTGCACGTTGTGGAAGGTGCAAAATGCTTGACTGTTCTTGGGTAGCTCTGGGTAGTCGCGGCCGCGCTTCATTTCTGGTTCGGCTGCAAGCACTGCTGCTCCTTTGCGCTTTACGTCCTTGCTCTTGTCCTTCTTCTCTTCGGGTTCAGCAGCGGGGACCTCGACGAGGGAGAGGCGCCCCTCCTCAGCTCTGGCGCACTTGGTCGCAAGGTTTAATAGCTCCAGGGACGTGCACAAATCTTTGTGGATGGATAGCTCCTCCTTCATCTTGACGTCACGGACACCATCTGAGAACACCGAAATGATGGCCTCATCCGTGACCTTGGGGATCTTGACGCGGACGCTATTGAAGCGCTGGATGAACTTCTATAGGGTTTCTCCTGGTTGTTGCTTGATACGCCGCAGGTCACCTACGGCCAGGGAACGGTCTCGGGTGCCTTGGAAGTTGGCGATGAACCGCTTGCGCATCTCACTCCAGGTGGAGATCGATCCCACGAGGAGGTTCAAGAGCCATGAGCACGTGCCATCCTTGAGGGCCATGGGGAACCAGTTCGCCATGATCTTCTCGTTGCCGCCAGACGCTTCGATGCTCAGCTCGTAGAGCTGCAGGAACTCCGTGGTATCGGGGGTGCCGTCATAGCGTGGAGGTAGATCAGGCTTGAATTTCCCAGGCCAGTTGACGTTGCGCAACTCGGCGGTGAGGGCCTTGCAGCCTGTTGTCGACATCAGATCTTGTTGGGGAGGGGGAACTTGGTCCCGGTCCTCGCGCGCTACCACGGCGGGGGGGCGCCTTCTTGGTGCAGCGGTGGAGGGAGTGCGGGCGCTCCTCCGCGGGGCCGCTGGATCTCTTGGCAGCTTCCTTCTTCGTGAACTGGCGCGCGCGTGGGTGGTCAGGCTGTGGGGCCACGTGCCTTGGGTCTTGGACGACGCCTTGATGCAGGGGTAGCATTGGAGCTTCATGGGCCTCGTCGTCCTCATGGGGAGGCGGATGAGACAGGGAGAGGGACGGCGTTGGAGAGCCCCTAGCCGGCGCTGACGAGCTCGGCTATGCGGTCAAGCCATTCTTCGTAGAAGTCGTCGACGAGGGGGTAGCGCAGGAGCTCGCGTGCCATGAGCAACGTAGCCTGCGCGTCCGCGGGTCCGCGGAGAGCAAGGGATGAAGAGAGTACTGAGTCAGCGATGGGGTAGCGGTGCGTCCATCACGCTGCACGGAGGGGTGTAGGGACAAAGCTTGCTATTCATGCCGTGCCGGGCCAGTGGCGATGTTAGCGGCAGGCGATGGAGAACGGCGGGGTGGTCCGCCGACAGGAGCAATCTGAGCGATGCGGGCAGCAAGGGCAGCCTGCCGCTCAGCACGGGCTCTGCGAGCATCTGCCATCGAACTACTAGGACGATGGAGCATTGATCGACGGAAGGGAAGTTTCGGCACACCCCTACCTGGCGCACCAAATGTCGGATCTAGGGTTCCGGCAAAACCCTTAAGGTTCGAATTCTGGGGTGCGCACGAAGATCTCTCCTTCCGCCCTAGCTCGTCTACCCAACAACCCTAGGCCTAGCTCGTCAGTTCCAAAGAACAAGGGACACAAGATTTATAGTGGTTCGGGCCACCGATGTGGTGTAATACCCTAATCCAGTGTGGTGTGGTGGATTGCTTCATAGGCTGAGGAAGAACTAGTACATGGATGAACTGCCTCCTTAGGAAAGGAGGTCTTGTGCTAGGGTGAGCTGGTGGTGTGTGGCCTTCTATCCCATCAACTCAAGATGAGATCAAATCCCGATCCGATTCCCTCATCCCAATGGTGGTGGCTATTCCTATTTATAGTGGCTCGGGTCCTCTTCCCAAATATTGAGAGGGAAGGGATCCCACTATGGCCAAATTTGAAGGGGACAGCTAGTACAAGCTATCCTGACAAAAGGTGATCTTCGCCTGCCAAAGGCTGTGGTGGTGACGCCGCCGTGGGCTCCGCGATGACCTCCGTCCTGCTGTCTGCTGGTCTTAGTCTAGTTGCACCGATATGGAAACCTTTGCATGACGCCTCGGGACTCTTCGCCTGCACCTGCTCCTTTAGCACCATAGGGGAAACTGGCACTCCTACGGCCGCTGGCGCCTGCCTGGCCTTGGTCGTCACTGCGCACATCACGAGGACGTCGCGAGGTGTCCCTCGCCTCGATATCTCCGATCCTCATGAGACGGCCTGGTGAGACCACCCCAGGGGATGCCTTGTGTCGTCCACCTCGCGAGGCTTGGCCCCTCGTGAGGTTCTTGAGTGGTCGCTGAAGATGCTAGGCCGTACCAGGCCGCCTGGTGAGCCACGGCCTAGGCCGCGGGTAGGCAAGTCTGGGTAGCCCTATTCCTAGAATACCGACAAACTATGCTTGACCGTGGACACGGCTATTCGAATAGTTTTACACTCTGCAGAGGTTGCACACTTCACCCACAAGATCCGGGAAGCTTTCATGCCATCCATGATCCCGCAGTACGTCAAGTACTCGGGGGAATTACCCGATCTCTATATTTCCCTAGGCGACACTAACATAGATTCCACTTGTTGGTACACGACCCTCGTGTATAAGCATAAAGATCTTGGGACTCTGCCCTTTTCATCATCACACATACACACAGGGACCAACTGTGTGTCTGGTGCCCTGTAAAAACCGTCGTGGCCGCCTATCCAAGCCCGACCCCGTCCCGAGAGTGAACTCATGTCACCCCCGTCACTAGTAATGTGGGCACCATGCCATCATCGAACTTGGTAATCAATAATGCCCTTTTGCATACAAGGGTAGAGTGGTTGCGCATATAAGGTTGGAGTAACGGTTGCAACTTAAACCAATCTGTTTTCGAAAACGACACACTCACTTGCCTCGGTACACCACTTCATCATCAAGTGGTTAATTTGCTCAATATCTCCTTTGGGCATTAGTGGCAGCCGACGAAGTTTTCAAAAAGTCTTAAAAATATTATTTGTCTCCATCACCATGCATATACCCGTCCCTATTTGCGTAGCAACTATTTGGCTCCTATCTACTCCCACCCGCATAATCCTCATAGGAAGGTAGGGCCATGCACAATGCAGTATCAACAAGGAAGCAATGGAGGCAACCCACCAAAGTGGTTACCATCTCATCATGATTGCGATGCAACAATAATAAAGTGCTATATGACATTCATAAAAAGGGTTTCATAGACATGGTCAAAGGGATGCTTGCCTGGATCAACAAAGCCTTCAAGTTCCTAAAATTCTTCTGATCCAACTCCATCGTCAACTTCGTCAACAAATGTCGGAAACTATCACAATAAGAAGCACAACAAGGCAAAAATAAAAGTGCTCTAAAATGTGATTTGGACTTTTCTAGGATTCCTTTGGTCATATGAAAAATTACCAAAGTGGTTTTATTAGAATTGGATCAGTGAGGGTTTTGTAACATTTCAATATGTTGGAATCAAAGGATTTATGGATTTGCAAGAAGTGCACATAAATTATTTTGAAAAATAAGTAGAGGCACCCATTTAATAAGGAATGATTTTTAAAGCATCTAGGAGTTGGTTTCACTGGGTTTGGAGTTCAAATGAATTTCCTAGGAATTTGCAAAGTTGGCAATATATGGAGAAATGGACCAATATTTCATGTGGCATCTAAAGTATTGGAAAAAAATGTTCAAAAGCTAAGATTTGAACTTCTAAATATCTAGGAATTTGAATCATGGCATTTGGATAAAAAATGGGCTCTCTGTGATTTTCTAAAGTTTATCACAGAAATGGAAAAAATGGGATTTTATAAATATTTGTGAAGGAAATGTTTCTGGAAAATGTGCAAATAGCACCATGTGATAGAGAATGAATGCATGAACTAGTAGAAATTTGAGTCATCAAATTTGGTGTCCCTATGAATTGTTTATAGATTTTACAACATTCCTGGAAAAAGAAAAAGAATATGGAGTTACCCTTATTACCCTTCCTACGCCAAAGGCGTATTCCATAGAAGGCATCTTCACCACGGGGAGGCGGGGTGGATGCATGTGCGCCTCCACTTGAACTGGCGATTGGTCCCCGGTGTCAGTGGCATGGCTGTCTCACCGGTAGCTTGCAGCAGGGACCCGCGGGCAGACCCTTCCCCCACCTCGCATCACCGCGGCAGGAGAACTGAGGTCGGCGCCCACGAGCTATGGCCGGCGCCACCAGACACCATTGGAGGCACCAGGGTACGGGGGTTCTCGGGAGACTGCACCGCTCCCGGTCCCCCTATCAGCGTGTCCCTGGGAACACGAAGGCAAGCGAAGCCATGGCCCTGGCGGACGGACGCATTAGGGGAAAGGGGGTAGGAGTGCTATAAAGCCACAAGGGCGTCTCGGGTAGCTCTGGAATGTTTGGTTGGAGCAAGTAGCAGTGGAGACTCAGGCCCGTCCGAGGGCACGGTGGCGGCACTCCGGCCATGGAGGGGGTAGGAGTGCAAGAGAGGAAGAGGGAGGTTGTCTGAGAGGTTGCTGGGAAGAGGGAGAGCGAGAAGAGGCAATAGGAGAGCTCGGGAGGGCCTCTAAATAGAGGGTCCATGGTGCATCGTAGACGCGGCCTACGGCACACTCAAGCGAGCTCCATGGAGGAGAGAGGGGCGAGGGAGGAAAGGCCCGACAGCGCGATATCTCTCGGACGTCGAGGCAACCTCGGGAGACATCATCCCGGCGCCAAAGGTTGTCGCACTCCCTTGGAATGGGTGAGCTACAGTGTGGGAGAGCACTGTAGCATGCTCCAGAGCATGAGCTCTGCATGCCATGGCATAAACTATGTGCCCTGGGCATGACCACTAGTGTCTAGAGGTGCTAGGGAGGAGTAAACAAGGTGGGTGTGGCATTGGATGCTCTGATGATCCACATGGAGAGGAGAGAGGTTGAGGGAGAGAGAGAAAATTGATGTTCAGAGAGAGAAAGTGGGGTTTCACCCCACTCCATGATTGATCTTAGAGCTGGCAAGACTTACTGGAGGTACAATAGATCTAGCAGAAGCTGTGGTAAAAAATTTGAGCTGATGCAGAATAGTGAAAGTGGTCCAAATGGTGGTTCTGGCAAAATTCCGAAAGGTGTTTGATGGTGTTTTGGACAAGCAATTTAATTCCAATTGGCATGATAATTAACAGGATCAAATGGCATATATAATTGAGGTTGATCACCCAGTTTGAGCTGATTTCAAAAAAGTTGCCAATGTAACTTTGAAAACCCTAGAAATCAGCAGAAATGGATTTTCAAGATTTAGTCATCCAAATCTTTCTCCTTGATGCACCACTTGGTGTAGTATCATGAGTTGTATATTTGAGCATGTACACAAAATTTTGGATGAAAAGGAGAAACTGGGCAATGTAGAGTTGTTCAAACTTGGATCTGGGTAGAGATGGGTTTGGGGCACTTTGATCAATTTATCTTGTTCTAAAACTTGTGCCATTTGGTCTAGATGAATAATTAGACCATTTAAGAAGGTGTACCAAGTTTGAGAGCATTTGGACATGTTTGGCAATTTAAACTTTCTCAAACTTCAAAATGGACAGAAATAGTTTTGAGGAATTTTGGTTATGTTATCTAGTTCTCCGAGACATGAGACTTGACAAGATTCCCAAATAGGGCATTTGTTACATGCTAGAATTTTCTTGGAATTTACAAAGAATATTTCCTTTGTAGATATTTCAAAAGCCTAAAATATTCATAAAGTCTTTTAATGGATTTGAGCAATATTTTGAACATGACCATGTGCTGAAACTCTTATATATGCACAATATATGTCCTCTCAGCTTCCTAAATTTCTTCAAATATGTTTGAAACATTGAAATAATTTTATCCTATTAAAGACCATTTCTTGACTTAAGAAAAACCCTTAAAATAAAATAGGAAAATACATTTTAAAATAATGTTTGTGTGGTTTTTGGGAGTCCTGGATATAATAGGACTTAAACATAATTTTTTAAAGATTTTTCACAACCTTAATTAAGTACTTCTATTTCAAGTCTCAATTCAGGGGGTTTTAAAAAACCTAATTTAGAAAATACTTTTTGGCAAAATTATTTTTGTAAGGAAATACTCTTTGGTTTTATACACATGGCATGGTCATTGGATAAACTTTTGGATCAAGGAGAAGGAGTGTAAGAGTTTGAGGATTTATTTGAGTTTTAGAGCACTTGCAAACAGCAAACAAAAATCCAATCAAGCAAAGTCCAAAAAACCCAAAAGTTTTTGTAAAACCAAATTTGATCATCGTTTACTATCTTAAGTGTTGTGGCATGAAAATCAGGGTGTGACAGACCTACCCCCCTTACAAGAATCTCGTCCCCGAGATTCCCAAACTAGGCACAGAAAGGAATAACGAAACTTGGATCCGGGGTAGTCTTCACGTCCTCATACTGCTTCTGCTCCCGAGTGGTGCTCCATTGAACCTTGTAGTACTTGATGGTGTAGCTTCGTGTATAACGTTCTTCTTGATCCCGGTTGCAAATGGGTATCTTGCAATAGGTTAGATTGGCTGGTGGTTGATGGCTCGGTAATCGATGTCCTTGTATAGATCGGGCTAGTTAGGAAGTTGAAAATACTTCCGGAGTTGTGACGCATGAAGAACGTTGTGCACAATGGGTAACTCAGGTGGTAACTCCATCTGGTAGATGTCTACTATTCATCTTGTAGTGATCTTGGAGGGTGTCGATAAGGCTTGGTGTGACCTTTCCTTTGACATGGAAATATTTGGTTCCTTTGAGAGGAGTGGTTTGCAAATACCCATGGTCTTCAACGCGAAAGTTCACTTCTTGACGATGGTGGTTGGTATAGCTCTTCCTCCTTGACATGGCGGTCTTCAAATGTTCCCTATCCATCTGAACAACTCTTCTTCTGTCTTTGTGTAGACAAGTAGGTCACCAATTAAAGATAACAACGAACTTGTCCAAGTACTCCATGAAGTCTCTGTTCACCGGGTACATAAAGTAGGCTGGGGTATTGGGGGTGTTCAGGTTGAGTATGACCCATGTCTTCTTGGCCTAGGGCCAAAGACCAAGGTCATCATCTGACCAAGTTGTGTCTTGGTAGGGCTTAAGTGTTTCAAGGATTCTATGGTGCGAGTGAATGTTTATCTTTTTATCCTTAAGCGTAGTTTATGAGATGCCAATATTCTATCTATTCCTCTAAACAAATCATTTTATACCTCCGAAAGCATCTTCTTGTGTAGGCCAAATCCAATCATCACTCATGCTATTCATATCCTCTCGGCTCCCGAGGGGAGGTCTAAATAAATCATACATGTCAACTATCCCCAAACTCATATCTATGCAAGAATTAATGGGTAGAGCATACAAGCTGCTTCGCTTGAATTAAACACCACAATCCGAGTGCTCGGCCTATTCTTCCAAGGTCTAAGTTAATGCATCTATATCCTAAGGAATCACGTCCTATGGCACTCCAAGATCTTGTTTCCTTCCTATGAATCAACTCCAACGGCCCATTAACTTCCATCAATCACTACATAATTCATTAATTCTACAAATCCAATGTCTATGGTGCTCCACATGATCTTCTAATGTCCTATAATCCCCAAATTCTTGGAAGTCTATCACTTCTATAGTCATTCCACCAATTTTCATTATCGTGATATGATATACTCCAATGTCAAGCTTATATAGATCCTTAAATCAACTCTGACTATTAATCCAATCTCCTAGTTCATAGTCCGCCGAGAAACATCGCATCATGATCGTGATCATCAGTCAAAATCCAATTTACTCCGAACCATGCTCAACACCTATACTCCACTAGGATCACCTATTTAATCCAAATCACTTGTCCAACAGGAATTCCTACAAGTTTCCCCCAAGTCGTTATCGTAATGCCAACTACCTCCTATGAATATCCACTAGCTTAGTCAAATCCAAGAATTTCAGCTTGTGATCAAAATTACCTTACAAAAATCCAATTTACTGATGGTTGATGAAACTATGCTATTCTACTAACATGATCCCACCAAGTTCAAGTATCAACATGAAAGCCTCATAGTCCACCAAAGAGTCTCATATAATTCCTCCAGCTTATTGATATAAACTCATCAAGTCATATGTCCTCTATTTCTATATTCTCAAATTGGTCATTCCGATGGCATCATCAGTTCTCGTGCTATATTAGGATTACAATGTGCTTGCTCACTACATCCACTAGTTCCACAATAAACCCAGTACCGAGTAAGGTTACAGACGCTTAACTGGTTCTCTTGTAATTCTGTGGGTCAAGCAGATGGTTAATGAATCGAGCTGTGGTATCCCGTGAAGTCTCAAAGGGTCTAGAGATGGGTTTCCAGTCTTGAGGGGTAGACATAAGTCTACGGGGTTGCACTTGGTCGAGGAGGCTATAGCAAAATTCGTCAGTGCTAATTGGTTGCCGAAGTAGAATCCTTGGTGTATCTTGTCTTGTCAGTCTTCAGTTGATGAGAGAGATGAGAGGGAAAAGTAGCATAGCAGAGGTGGCACGCCTAAGGGCGGTTCTATAGTGCAAGTGCAAACAAACAAGTGCTGAAAGGTCCAAACACAAGCATTAAGATAAGTAAGGTGATATGGTCGCATACTTGTTGCCTAGGGCAAAAGGAGGACCGATATCAAAACACAAACAAATATAAACAAGAAAGACACGATCATGGTTCTATTCGGACCATCATACGGACTAGACTACGCATAGGGTGTACACGACTCATCCTACCCTAGGGGTTCTCGGAACTAGTAGTAGTGCTTTGCTCCGTGCCTCATGCATTCTTCTGGGTTTTCCTCAGGTGTCGCCATGTCTCTTCTAGTTGTTCGATGAAATGTCCCGGGTTGAGCCTGAAGAATCTTCAACAACTTCTCACCTAATGGGGTTATGGTGTGAAGGTGGCTCCTCGTAGCCGGCATTGATTCGGTCTTCTATTATCTTAATCATGACGACCCCTTTTGCCTTACAAGGCGTCAATGGCTCTGGGTAAGCAATCATTTACGCATTGACATAACAAGGCATAATAGAGGTCTAACCTATCGGTTATATTGATGACGACGTCGGCACCAAGTGCGGGGGACGAAGCAAACCATTTTCCTGCTCACTATAGTGAGGCCAACCAAATGGTAAGGTTTTCATCCACCTGTGGTTGCCGATAAAACAACGATAAGGATGGGGTTGCTCTATTAGCGATGTATATCATGATCTTTCATATCTTACACCCAGATTGTCGTAGGACAAGGTTGCATCATCCTTGGTTAGTGTCAACCGTGTCACCATCTTCTTGGTTATCCACGAGGATTACAATGACTCCAGTGGTCAGGGGCATAAGGGTGCTAGGGACCGTTTGCAGAAGTTTTGAAGGGAAAGAGGTCAATAAGAAAAATATTCCTTATTTTTCGAAAACTCGGAAGGGAAGAGAAGTATAGATAGTTTTTCAAAATTAGTAATATTTTTTAAAATAGTTTTACCCTAACTAACGACCATGGTAACTAAGGATTCCTACAGTCAGGATGGCTCTGATACTAGCTCTGTGGGGACCCCGACTAATAACTCAAGATCACCGAATTCACATGTACTGTGATCCTAGAGATCAATGCTCACTGAACACACATAGGCTGAATAACAAGAGTCTTACATCCATACATACCGTCTTACACAAGTAGGATCATTATGGTCATGTCTTGAGTGTATCATCGCAGTGGAAATTTTCAATAACAACTTGGACCCATGCCATCTGCCTTAACCCTACAGGCATTCTGACTAGGAAGCGTCCTAGCTCGCATGTTCAGCACTAAGGTATTCTTCATTATATCATGTTCTTTCATACCTAGTCAGTAAAATAACAAGTGGCAAACCAATGAGTACTTTGAATGTACTCGCAAGCAACCCAAGAGTGATAAACAAATAATTATGCAAGGTTGTACTACTAAATTGGCATTTTTGCGAAAACTAGTTTTTCTCATGCAAGTATGATAAACATTTAGCAATGACATGAATGTGAATGCAACAAGTATCAGGAGGTTATAGACATGAACATCGAGAAAGAGTTATGAACAACTCATGCTCAAGATCACGTGACTTCCTGATGAATCGTAAGAACAATATTACCAAACTGTGTTGTCTGCCTTAGACATGCACCAGGTTTTTCAAATAATGGGCGTAGCCCAAGAGCGGCTATCCAACTATACTTGATCGTGGTCACGGCTATTCGAATAGTTGTACACTCTTTAGAGGTTGCACACTCTACCCATAAGATCCGGGAAGCTTTCGTGTCATCTACGATCCGGCAGTACCTCAAGTACTCGGGGGAAGGACCCAATCACTATCTTTCCCTAGGCGACACTAACATAGATTCCACTCGTTGGTTCATGGCCCTCGTGTATAAGCATAAAGATCTTGGGACACTGCCCTTTTCATCATCACACATACACGAAGTGACCAACGGTGTGTCCGGTGCCCTGTAAAAACAGTCATGGCCGCCTATCCTAGCACGACCCTGTCCCGAAAGTGAATTCACATCACCCCCTCACTAGTAATGTGGGCACCATGCCAGCATCGGTCTAAGTAATCAACAATGCCCTTTCCCATATAAGGGTAGAGTGGTTGCGCATGTAAGGTTGGAGTGACGGTCACAACTTAAGCCAATCCGTTTTTGAAAACAACGCACTCAGTTGGCTCGGTACATCACTTCGTCATCAAGTGGTTACTTAGTGGCATTAGTGGCACCCGACGGGGTTTTCAAAAATTCTTAAAAATATATTTTGTCTCCATCACCCTGCATATACCCGTCTTGTTTTTCGTATCAACTACCTTGGCATCCTATCTACTCCCACCCGCATAACCCTCATAGGAAGGTAGGGTCATGCACAACGCAAGTATCAACAAGGAAGTAACGGAGGCAACACACCAAAGTGGTTACCATATCATCATGATTCCGATGCAACAATAATAAAGTGCTATATGACATGCATAAGAAGGGTTTCATAGACATGGTCAAAGGGTTGCTTTCCTGGCTCAACAAACCCTTTGAGGTCTTCAAATTCTTCGAATCCAACTCCATTGTCAACTTCGTCAACTAACGTCGGAAACAATCACAATAAGCATCACAACAAGGCAAAAATAAAAGTGCTCTAAAATTGTTAGTTGGACATTTCAAGGATTCCTTTGGTCAATATGAAAAATCACCAAAGTGGTTTTATTGGAATTGGATCAGTGAGGATTTTTGAACATTTCAATATGTTGGAATCAAAGGATTTATGGATTTGCAAGAATTGCACATAAATTATTTTGAAAAATGAGAAGAGGCACCCATTTAACAAGGAATGATTTTAGAAGCATCTAGGAGTTGGTTTCACTGGATTTGGAGTTCAAATTAATTTCCTAGGGATTTTCAAAGTTTGCAATATATGGAGAAATGGGCCAATATTTCATGTGGCATTTGAAGTATTGGGAAAAAGGTTCAAAAGCTAAGTTTTGAAGTTGTAAGTATCTAGGATTTGAATCATGGAATTTGCATGAAAAATGGACTCTCTATGCTTTTCTAAAGTTTATAACGGAAATGGAAAAATGGTATTCCATAAATATTTGCGAAGGAAATCTTTTCGGACAAATGTGCAAATAGCACCATGTGATAGAGAATGAATTCAGGAACTACTAGAAATTTGAATCATGAAATTTGGAGTCCATCTCGATTGTTTATAGATTTTCAACATTCATGGAAAAAAATAAGGAGTTACCCTTATTACACGCACTGGGCGCATTTTAGTTATGGCCTGGCCCTGCTGCACGGCAGCGTGTTGGCTGTCTACGCCAAAGGCGTATTCCATAGAAGGCATCTTCGCCACGGGGAGGTGGGATGGACGCGGGTGCGCCTACACTTGAACTAGCGGCTAGGCCCTGGTGTCAGTGGCACGGCTGTCTCGCGAGTCGCTTGCAGCTGGGACCCATGGGCAGGCCCTTTCCCTCACCTCGTGTCGGCGCGGCTGGAGAACAGTGGCCGGCACCCACAAGCGATGGCCGGCGCCATCGGACACCATTGGACGCGTCGGGGGTATGGGGTTGCTCGGGGGACTGCACCGCACCCGGTCCCCATATCAGTGCGTCCCAGGGAACACGAAGGTGAGTGGGGCCATGGCCCCAGTGGACGGCCACATCAGGGGAGAGGGCCACAGTGCTACGGCCATGGGGAAAGGGCGCTGGAGTGCTGGAAAGTGTCATGGTGGTCTCGGGTAGCTCTGGAACGCTTGGTTGGAGCAGAGGAGCAGTGGAGACTCAGGCCCGTCCGAGGGCACGGCGGAGGCACTCCGGCCATGGAGGGGACATGAGCACAAGAGAGGAAGAGGGAGGTTGTCTGGGAGGTTACTAGGAAGAGGGAGAGCGGGAAGAGGCAATAGGAGAGCTAGAGAGGGCCTCTAAATAGAGGGGCCGTGATGCACCTAGGACGTGGCCTACGGGAGCACTCGAGCGAGCTCCATGGAGGAGAGAGGGGACGAGGGAGGAAGGGCCTGATAGCGGGTCATGTCCCGGACGTCGAGGGAACCTCGGAGACATCATCCCAATGCCCAAGCTTGTCGCGCTCCCTCGAAAAGGGTTAGCTACAGTGCGAGAGAGCACTGTAGCGTGCTCCAGAGCGTGATCTCTGCATGCCATGGCATAAACTATGTTCCCTCGGCATGCCCAACAGTGTCTAGACAAGCTAGGGAGGAGTAAACAAGGTGGGTGTGGCATTGGATGCTCTAATGATCCACTTGGACAGGAGAAAGGTTGAGGGAGAGAGAGAAAGTTGTTGTTCAGAGAGAGGAAGTGGGGTTTTACCCCACTCCATGATTGATGTGAGAGCTGACAAGACTTACTGGAGGTAGAAGAGGGCTAGCATAAGCTGTGGTAAAAATTTGAGCCGATGAAGAATAGTGAAAGTTGTCCAAATGGTGGTTTTGGCAAAATGCGAGAAGGTGTTTGATGGTTTTTTGTACAAGCAATTTAATTCGAATTGACATGAGAATTAACAAGATCAAATGGCATATATAATTGAGGTTGATCACCAAGTTTGAGCTCATTTGATAAAAGTTGCCAATGTAACTTTGGCAAACCCTAGAAATTAGAAGAAATGGATTTTCCAAGATTTAGTCATGCAAATCTTTTCTCCTTGATGCACCACTTGGTGTAGTGTCATCATTTTTAGATTTGAGCATGTACACAAAATTTGGGATGAAAAGGAGAAAGTGGGCAATGTAGAGTTGTTCAAATTTGGATCTGGACAGAGAAGGTTTTGGGGCACTTTGATCAATTTATCTTGTTCTAAAACTTGTGCCATTTGGTCTAGATGAATATATAGACCATTTGAGAAGATGTAACAAGTTTGAGAGCATTTGGACATGTTTGGCAATGTAAAGTTGCTCAAACTTCAGAATGGACAGAAATAGTTTTGAGGGGTTTTGGTGATGTTATCTTGTTCTCCAAGACATGAGACTTGACTAGATCACTATATAGTGAATTTGTGACATGCTAGAATTTTCTTGGAATTTACATAGAATATTTCCTTTGTAGACATTTCATAATCTTGAAATATCCAGAAAGTGTTTTTAATGGATTTGACTAATATTTTGAACATGATCATGTGTTGAAACTCTTATATATGGATAATAGCTGTCCTCTGAGCTTCCCTAAATTTAATCAAATATTTTTGAAACATTAAAATAATATTCACCTATTAAAGACCATTTCTGGACTTAAGAAAAAGCCATTAAATAAAATAGGGATATAACTTTTAAAATAAATTTTTTGTGGTTTTTAGGAGTCCTAGATCTAATAGGAGTCCAAGAGGAGTCCTGATCTTTGGTGACAAGCTTGATCAACACGTTTGATGCTTCTGGAGTTTTATGTGCCTCCCAAGTAATAATATCTTCATCATTCTTCTGAGAAGGAGTATCTTCGGTCATCTTTCCTAGAATGGAAGCATGAGCTAGATTTTGTGGGTCAAGATCACCACCGTGTTATGAGGGCTAGATGGGACATCCACTGCCTCGATAGCTACCTGCTCATTCTGTTCGGGCGGCTCAACTTGCTCATCAAGACGGACTTCTGATATCTCATTGTGGGCTTCAGGGGTCACCAAATTTGGGTCCTCTGGTTCAGGAATTCACGACGACTCACGAAGTTTTCTCTTCTTGGATTTGTCCTTGTCACTTCAAACAAGACAACATGTTGAATATATGCCGTAATGACCATGATAATGTATAACTCGGTTAAAAGAAGGTTACCCTGGCTTTTTTATCAAGGGTTGTAGTTGAAGGTAAGACAAGTCTCCAGATGATGGTGGCGACTCTTGATAATTTGAATCAGGGGGATTAAGAGGTTGCCTAATAAGGTCGGCTTGTGGAAGAGCAGAGGTTGGACTATGAGGCACCTCATTACATTGCTTGTAGGCGGACGATATATTTGGTAAGCCGGTTGCAAGATCTCAAGAGCGGCTTTGAGTCTGGCGCCTTGATTCATGCTGTGTTTTTTTAAAAGAAAGTTTGGCTCCAAATGAGCATCGGGATGAGAGATTCTTACTTTCCGAATGACCCGCCTAGTTTTCTTTGGAGACAAAGGTTCTGAGCCAGGGGAGATGGAAATTAGCTCAATGTCATCAGCCTGGCTTGTGTCGGCATCGCCCTGGGAAGAATGTGCATCACTAAGTTTCATAGAAAGAAGGCCAAGGGAGTCAAGGTCTACCTCCGACTCATTTTCCTCGGGCATGTCATCATTATTGACCGGCTCATTTATCCGAATAGCCAGGGCACAAGCAGACTTTGGTGCTTGTGTTTTCTTCTTCATGTTGTTCCAGAATGGAGTGTTGGCCTGCACAATTTTGACAAGTTTAACAAGTGAAGTTTAGAGTAAGTAAAGATTGATGAGCTAGACAAATAGTTATATGTATACTTACTAGAGGAGCTAGGTTAAGGGCATAGAACAGATTTACTCCCGTCTTATTGCAGGCTTCTTGAGACTCCCAAGCAGTTTCTTCACAATATTGTTTATGTCATCGGATGATAAGTGATCATGACCGCCGCATTGTGCATTATTCAAACCGCCAGAATAATTGTGCATTAAGTCATTCCGGCGACTTAATGGCAGGATACTCCAGGTGATCCTACACCGGGTTAAATCAACCCCAGTTAGACCATTGGCTAACGAAGCCCTTGGTCTTGGATATATGTGGGCAACTTGAGCATGTTCTTCTGGAGAAGCCTAGCCAGAGAGTTCGATAGTAGTGTCAAGATGGTCAGGTCTCTAACCTGGCAAAGGGTTCTCATCAGCAGGAGTTGTGTTCTTACAGTAGAACGAGGTTTTGATCCACCCTTTAGGGTAACTCGGCATAGTAGCTGGAGGGAAAGTAATGACTTTCCGCCTCTGCATCGAGACCCCGCCAAGTTCTAGGCTGGGGCCGTCCGCACATTGAGTTTGACGGTTGATGTAGAAAAATTCCCTGAAGAGAGGAACAGTAGCTTCCATTTGCAGATACGCTTCACAAAGGACTTGAAATTGGCACAGATTGGATACGGAGTTTGGGGCAAGGTCTTGAGGATGAAGGTTGTAAAAACTAAGGACGTCATGGAATTGTTTTGACCCAGGTGGAGAGAAGCGCCTAAGGAGATGGTTTGTATACGCAATGACTTCTCCTTCACTGGGCTGTGAGACGTTTTCTCCTTGAGGAGCTCACCAGCCAATCACATTTTGAGCTGGCAAAAAACCTTGTTCCATAGAATCATTGAGTATGAGATCCAAAACCTGGGATTTCACCCAGTTGCAAGTTGTGTTCTTCACCATGAAGTGTCGCCTAAGCAAGAATAAGGACTACAACAATATAAATGGCGGTTCATTTATAGTCGGCAACTCGCCCAATG
Source organism: Secale cereale (assembly GCA_902687465.1). Lineage (NCBI taxonomy): Eukaryota > Viridiplantae > Streptophyta > Magnoliopsida > Poales > Poaceae > Secale > Secale cereale. The sequence continues at coordinate 318,142,782 of LR738712.1, read as the reverse complement.
ATCTATGTCGTAAGGAGGCAGTTCAATAAAAATGACTATGGATAAATGAGCAGCATGGTTATTAATGACTGATAAGCTGACATATTATGAAGGCGTCTTACTCTAAATTGAAGGCTCTGATTTCAGCTAAGTATTGAATAAACAAGTTTCTATCGGGAGCGCCTATGATTACAAATCTACCAATAGCTCAAAAACGAAAAGTATTCTATAATCCTAAGGCGAGCACTCGAAGCAACCATTAATCTACTCGTGGATGTTAAGGAAGACTTAAGATTCCTAGATGAAAAATGGTGTTTAACTAGCGCCGCCACAGTTTAGTGAGAAGCCTATGAGACAAACTAGATCTAACAAAGCAATGACAATAGAAGATGGATGAACACCGACGAACTCCGATGAGCTACATGAGTATAATTTAGAACTCGAGGTAATGGATTTGTGTACCTGGATGCGGAAGAAGTCGTTGGAGGTGCTCAGCCGAGCTCCGGTGATGGTTAGACGACGACTCGTGGCCCAAAATGTGAATGCATGTCATCAAAAATTGTATCATTTGCTTCATATCTGAATGTACTTCCAAATTATATTATTTTTGTAATGTATAACATATATTCTATTTTTCAAAATCATGGTCAAAATATGAGACATAATACAAGGGAGACTAGTTAATGTGGGGTCGCTTCTTCACTGAATGGTAAATTGATTTTGATTTTGATCGAGTCACAGCACGCGAGCCCTATTGTCGAATCCTAAATATTTGCCGCACGCTCCTCTCCCTATTCCCCATTGCAAAACCACCCACCTCCTCTGCATCTTCTCCATTCCAAAATCACCGCCTCTTCACTCCCTCTTATCGATTGCAAAACCACCCATCTACTATCCATCTTATCCATTGCAAAACCACTGTCTCGCATCTCCCTGTTCTCCATTGCAAGACCACCATCATCTCTCCTCCAATCTTCCAAAGCCAGCACCGGACCTCTCAGAAGCACATCTATGGAGAGGATGCCGAAGCGAATCAGGCAGATCACCGACGGTGATCAAGTGAAGTTTGCCAAGTTGAAGGAAACCCTTACTTGCTTTGACAATGAGTCAAAGATTTCGAGGATGGTGACGTCCATGTGGAAATGTATGACAAAGAGTGAAACAACAGCCATGAGGGCAGGGATGTACTCCCCAGTGGCAGTCATGTCACAATCCTTTGAGTTCATTGAGTATCATCTCTAGGCGATGGAGCAGAAAGATTCGCCCAAGGCGAAAATCGGGCGGAGGTGGTGGGCGTACAGGTCAAAGGTCGACCATCCAGAGGATAACGAATCAATTGATAATGTTGTGCCATTCATGAGGATTAAGTGCCAGCCGGAGCCACATGAGTATTCGTTCTCCCACCGCAAGAGGAGGTCAGACGGCACGACATCGCTTCCCCGCCATTATCCACGGTTCCCTCGCCAATCGCCTCATTTCAATGGCGTCGGTAGGGTTTAAGGTATGCTTTGCACTAACTTAAGCTTCCATCTGCTAATGCTTCCAATCATAGTGACGGCTAATGAAAATCAGACGGTAACTACTGGGTAGTATTCCGAGTCTCCGAGTACTACGCCAATCACCCTAAAATATCTCTGGACCTAAAACAAAGTTGTGACAATGTGTACAAACAAAGGAAAATCAATTGGTGCTTCTTTCAGAAAAGAGTACACCCTAGAAAAGTGCCAATATAAGCTACTCCTATTTGATTAGAGGATTGCTGCAAAGTTGAAACAAGTAAAGTGTGCCCTAAAAAAACAAGTAAAGTGCAAGTGAAACACTGAATAATTAAAATATTCTACAGTGGATCGGCAAGAACTTGAGGAACCATCCGAGCATCTGTGGTTTTCTATGCCACGTTTACGTTAGATATTGGCACCTCGCACTCTGCATATGTTGGTGTCCGTACATTTGTGCAGTTCCACCAAAATGTAGCTGGTTTGCATAGATAATGAAAAAGCGAGATTACATTATAGTGGCACTAGTTGATGAAACATACACTAACAATTAGAAGAAACATCATTTCTTAATGGGAAAAGATTGCGATACAATACATTTAATTAAATATTACAATAGTTTCACAGTAGCCATGCTGCAAGGGCGAGATGGGCCCTGCGGCGCCTCATATGGTAGGCATGTTACTGAAATCGACCCAATTCTCCCCTATACACCATCTGCTAGTGATGAACATCAGTGTACAACGGTGGTACAAGGAGGGGCCTTGAGACATTCCAATCTCTATTTTTGTGCAGTTCAACAAAAATTGAGCTCCCGAGTTTGCAAAAACACTTAAATATTAACAATGGGACTAGTTGATGAAACATATACTAACAAAGAGAGGCACTTTCTTTATCTACATTGGAAATGAAATGATAGAGAGGATAGTAGCTCTATTTCAAATTTATAATTACTTCATTTTATTAGTGGCACTAGGGTCGAGCAGGTGGCTAGGAGTTAGTCTGTTCTAGAAGTAGTTGCATAACTTCCCGTTTAGACTGAGATGTTGTCGGATTATGGTTCTCTATGGTAAGGTTTTAGTGAAATCGGACGAAACCCCCACTTTTGATTAAAAAAATCAGTGGCACTACCAATGCCAAAACATTGATTCAAATTAATAGTGTCACTAGATTAAGTGACAAAATAATAACATTACTGCTTTATCATGGCAGTGCCAAAACAGTAGCATAAGAGCAGAGTCAACATGAACGATCTTTGGCAAATGGTCGGACCAAAAAGGAACATATCTCGCGATGGAAACTATATCTTCAATCAACACCATCGTAGAAGGGATGACACCAGTCACCAACATGGATGATTCAATTCATGGGACCTTTTTGTGGAGTTCACCTAAAATGAAGGAATGTTTGCATCATGCAGTTAGCAAGTACTTGGTCCCATGAGCTAGCATCTTCTACTCCATTAGTTGCAATAAAATTGAGCAATATCAAGGTTGGTCATGAAGCTCGTGGAATGTTCAACTATAATTTGGATATCATTTTGTGTAGTTCAACTAAGATCAAGCATGAAATGTATATCTTTGTGGCGCAAAAAGATGGAAAGTACGGTGACTAACAAGGGATGAAACATACATCAAATGAAAAGAAGCATGTTCCTTATCTGAATGGTGATCCTACAAGGACAGTAGCAATTTCTAAAGTAGCAGCATTACTAGATATTAGTGTGGGCATTAGGATTAACTATGACAACCGTTAAATTGGACATTACTTTAATGGTGCCATTGCTTCATTTTACCAGCAACATTACATTAACAACTGCTAAGGAGTTGGTATTTGGGCACGAGAGAATAGGCGGACCAAGATATTTGCATTTTTAACGAAAAGAAGCAAGTTATCTTCATGGGAAATTTAGCAGGACATGAAAAACAGTGCCAATGATTCATATTACTTGAGGCATTGCATTGAAAACAACATTGGTTTAACATGTCCTTACTTTCAGTGGGACTGCTACATTTTACCAGTGGCATTACATAAGAGGGGTTCGGGGCAACAAACATCCAAACAGGATATCTGGTTTGGTCCCATTTTTGTTCGGTATAGCCCCCTTTTTACGATGTGAGGCCAGCAAATCTAGTGCTGGAGATACTCTGTTGACCAATCCCACAGTCCCCACTTTCTTTCCTTTTTGAAGCAATTGATCGTTCTACATCGAGTTTGTACTGCGTTTCTCTTTATTTCCCTATTAGACTAAGAGACCAGTTGGATAGCCAGTCCCTACAAATTTTCGCCCCCATTATTTCATCTTTTGACCAAGCCCTAGATTTAGGCAACAAATCTTCCCCACCCACCCCCTTTATTCATTGTTTGAACAAAGTAGTACTACTAGATTCCACTTCATGATGTAGTACTACTAGATTCGACTGCATGAAGTAGTTTAACCTCTTAACAGTAAAAAATTTGGTGGCTTTCGAACAGCTGACGATCCTAGCAAGCAAGCACAGGATATTCTGCCATATAGTGAAGTAGTTTTCTTTTTTCTACCGAAGCCGGCTTGACCTCTTCAATGACAGTCGAGAAGTCTTCATGCACGTGCCCCAGAGGCGCAGTTGTTGTCATTTTGATCTGAAGCACCAGACTAACATAACACAAAAAATTGCCACATGAAAAGAAATCATAACCTCATTGCCCCAATGAGAAAACATGAATCTATGCTAGATCTCCGAGGATTATGTCGGTGTACAAAAAGAGGGGTACACTTTTTGTACCCCTATGACTGTGCACAGGCAGTCTGAGCCACGGGCACCACCACACCAAGCACGACAAGGGAGGCGAGCTAGGGTAAGACCGAAGTTCGATGGAATTGAAGCCCGAAGCCAAGACCACAAAGAGCAGAGGGACGAAGCGGATTCCCCCAGCAAGATCCTTGCCAGGGGCGGCTTTAGCAGCCCCGGCAAGACCCTTGCCGCGGCAATTCGCCCCTCGCCTACGGAGAGGATCACCCTTGATTCCACTGCCCCCATGGGGCAAGGATTCAGGAGGCATCCCCGTAGTGGCATGCAGATCTTTGTGATGACATTCAAGATCGGATACACGCACTAAGAGGACGACGACCCTTGGCGGGATCCCAGCCAAGGAGGACCACAAGACCCCAGGCAAGCACCTTGCCGGGGATGACAGCAGGCGCCGCAGCAAGACCCTTGCCGGGGCCCCGACAAGGCCCTTGCCGAGGACGTCCGTCGGGTCAGCTGCCGACCCAACCAGTTGGGCAGGCACCTGTGTGGCGACATGCCGACCTTCGTGGAAGACCCACCATTGCGCAACCTCAGCTGCCTGCCTGCGTTCATGGCATCTCAGGCATCGCTGGCCAGGGCGTGTGTAAACACAAGAAGGAGCGGCGAAGGACAAGACAGATGTCTCCCCCGTCCCCGATAAAGCAATGACACCTAAGCAAGGCGCATTAAATGCACCTTGTCATGTAATACGAGGGATAACCTCGCATCACTGTACCCTTTCCACCTCCTGTGTGCCACTGTGGCAACCCCTTTTCCCTATAAAAGGAGGCCCAAGGCGACCAGGAGAAGGATTCGGCTCTTTAGAACTCCTCACCATTCAGCTTTTTGGAGCTCCTCACGCCCCATACCTAGCTAAAGAACACATATATACAATCCACCAAAGCAGGAGTAGGATTTTACGCATCCTTGCGGCCCGAACCTGGGTAAACGAAGCATGTGCTAACTGTTGGATCCGCTCTTCCCTCAACCCCGCGCCCCGCAACTGTAGTAGGGATTCTTGTGATCCCATAGGTGTCGATCCAAATACACCGACATCTTTGGCGCGCCAGGTAGGGGGCGCAGTTGTGAGAATCCGCTCTAACAGTTGGCCCAACACTCTTTCGTCTTCGTGGCCCTTTGAGAAGGAAGGAGGCCGGAATATCAGCACTCGAGCGGCTACTAATAGAAGCTAAGTTACATCGAACCCTGGATATTTCTATCCTACTATTGAAAGTTATTATCCTCGGAGCTGTCGTTCTTTGTACAAAAAGAAACCTGCACGTAGATGGGGCCCTTCCCGATCGGCAATGCCTTTGCTCTATTTCGAGTCCGCTCAACAGTTCAAACGGCTGCGTTGGAAACGGTAGGGTAGCCTTCCGCAATTGGCAAGGCTCTCGACTCTGACTCGAGTCAAACTCGACAATTCGAGCAGCTGCGTTAAGGGAGGCAAGGTGGCTCACCCGGCAGCACGCTCGCCCGGCAGGCCAATGGGGACCCGTCCCCAAGACGCCGCCTTGGGTTTTTCGCGCCGACAAGGCTACCCAGTTAGCGTAGGGTGGACATACAAAGAAACAACAAACAGGGTATATTACAAAGATATTTCAAAGTTATATTACATCATGTCATTGCTGCGGTTATAACTAAAGATAAAATTTGTCTTGGTCATGAACCCGCAGCGACGAAGAAGAACGGGATGCCTAAACCCGGCGCTGGCCCTCCACCCTCTTGATTTCGTCAATGCGGCTGATGACGGGCTTGATGCGCTCTTTGAGCACCGTGAGGTCAGTACCCTCCAGCAAGCTGTCCATCGCGGCTTCGAAGTCGAGGGCGGGGTTCCAGAGCGCCATTTTGGTGAGGACCTTGGTCATGACCCCCCGGCAAAGCCGCCGGGCATCCTCGGCGAGCGTGGCCGTTCTGTTGGAGTGAAGATCAGCCAAGGCACCGAGGTCACCCTCGAAGAACAGGGTCAGCTTGGCGTTGATGGACCCGCTCCACTCAGGAGCATACCTCACGTTCGGCATCCCCATGAGGGCCAACTGCGAGGTAACTCTGCCGGCGACGTCCTCCAGCCGGCTGATCCACCTGTTCTCGCCCGCCACGTATTCCTGGTGGGAGGCGTCCTTGTCCGCCCGCAGCTGCTTCTCCTCCTCCAGGCTCTTGGTCAAGGTCTCCTCCCAAGCCGAGCTCTCCGACAACATCTTCTCGAGATTCTCCAGCCTTAGCTTGAGATCCCTGATGGAGTTTTGTGCCTCGCAGAGCTCCCCAGCCCTGCTGATGACAGCTCTGTGCGCCTCTGTCAAGGCGTAGTTGAGCCTGTTCTTTTCGTCGGACAGCTTGAGGGCCTGCTCCTTCAGCTCGTCCTGCTCCACCACCAGCTCTTGCACCTTGCCGGCATGGGCCAGAGCCTGGGCATCGAGTGCCTCTTTGTGCCTCTGCCCCAGCTCACGAGTCCATCGCTTGACAAGGACTTCGAGCTCCTCATTCTTGCCGTGGAGCGTTGCGGCAAGCTTCGCTTCACGCGCGGAGAGGTCTTCCTCCTGGGAATCGAGGGCAGCTTGATGCTGGTTCCGGTCGGCTTCTGCCGCGGCAGCCAAGTTCGCCTCCTCTTCCTGGGCCTTCTTGATGTCAGACATCTTCATGATGAGCTCAGCATCGCGCTTGGCCAATTCTTCCTGGAAGGCCCTCTGCTCCTCGCGGGACTGGTGAAACCAGGTTTGCGCCTCAGCAAAGCGCGCCTGGAGGTCCACCTCGGCCTCATCCACCGTTGCCATCCTGGAATTAACCTTGTCCAGACGGGCACGGTAGAGCACTTGGAGCTTCCGGAAATTGGCTCCCATGGACCGGAAGAGCTGCCCTTCTGGAGAGCCATCACCACCGATGCCCGGTTCATCAACAACCTCGAGCCCGGTGGCGGCTAGCACCTCGCCGTCGAAGACTTCCCCTCCGGCGGGCGCTCGGGAGCTTGACGCCCCTGCGAGATGAACGAAGAGATCGTCCCCCACCTTCAGGTACCTGCCGGGTCCCGAGGTTATGGAGGAAGAAGGCTGATCATCAGCCACCTCTTCCTCGGCTGTGGCCTTGCCGGCCTCCCCGACAAGCTCACCACTGGCGGCCTCGTCGGCATCCTTGGCGGCCTTGTCAGCGGCGGCCTCGTCAGCATCCTTGGCGGCCTCTTCGGCGGCAATCTTGTCGGCCTCCGCCGCGGCCTCCTCAGCGATATCCCCGATGACGGTGTCCACATCCTCCATATCTGTGGAAGGAGGAACCGGGCAGTAATGGGGATGATGAAGCCAAGAAGAAGATTAAGGGAAAAGCAGAGACAAAAGACAGGCGACTCACCAGTGCCGGGCTGTGAAGCAGAAGTCCCCTCCCCGCCGGCGTCTGGCGTCGTGGCAGAGCCACCAACGCCCGAGTTCCCCTCTTCCTCCATGCGTGTGGGCTCCATGCTTGGCGCCCTTGCCGGGGGCGCCCCTCGTGGTGGCGTAGTCGATGGGGGTGGTGTGTTGGGGGTAGCCCCTGCAGCTCCTCCTGCTGCCACTCCCGTCCTACAAAACCGACAAGGTCAGCACCAAAGTGTCAAGCACCTACTACATGTCGAGCAAGAAGAGGATGATGGACTTACGCTGGGGGCTATGCCGGGGGCTCCTGTCCGGGCTGCTCAACACCACCAGTGGTGTCTCTAAAGCCCCAGCCGGGGGCTGGCTGCTCGCCGAGGCCTTCGCCCTCTTTATCCTCTGGGCCAACGTCTCTGCATCCCTGAAGAAGCAAAACAGATGAAGATGAGTGGCATGGTTCAAGAGAATAGAAATGGCGATAAGGAACGAAGTACTTACTCGCCGTGCATCTCCTCCTCCTCCACCGCTTTCCTTTTCCTCTTCGGGCTGAGAGGCCCAAGATCAAAAGGGAATTCCGCATGGGCATCCGAGTCAACATCTGCCGGGGGAGGCGAAAAGGCAGAGTTGGTGCGCGCGCAGATGGAGAAGAGGCTGTTGCTTTCTTCTTCTCGGCGGCCTTCATTAGCCTCCTCGCCGCAGTGGCCCTCGTGTGGCGCCCAGAACCCTCCAGGGCCAATTGAGGCTGCGCAGCCTTGCCGTGCCAGACTGGCTTGCCGGAACTGGCCCGCCACAGGACTCGCCCTCTTCCCCTGGCTGGCGCCGAGCCCGCCGCCACGCCCTCCTCTGACGACGACTCGTCAGCCGCGTCTTCAACCAGTAGAGCTCCGGTGCCGGTGCTGCTAGCCTCCCCGGCGGCCGCCGCCCACTGGGCGAACTCTTCCTCCTCCGCAGCCATGGCATCCTTGTCCTCCACACCCTCAGCGCTGCCGGCCTCCATGGCGAGCTGCGCCTCCCGCGCCCTAGTGGCGATGTAGTCCAACTCTTCCTAGGTGGTGTCCCTGACAAGCCACCGCTCGGCGTTAGGCTTGACACACAACTCAACCAGAGAGTCGAAGAATTGTTGCACGACCTCGTCCGCCGGCTCCTTCCAGCTCGGGATAGGGCCGTGCGCGTTGCATTCCGGCATCATGGCGATGATCTCGGACTGGCGCGAATTGTTGCACAGCGGGACCACCCCTGCTGGCAGCTTGAAGAGCTGCCCCTTGATGGCCTTGCCGGCCTTTGCGGCAGCCCTCGCGGCCTTGCCGGTCCGTTCAACCTCTCCATTGTGACCCACATCGAGCTGGAAGAGCCGCCGGCAGAAATGGGCATGTCCCATCACCGTGAGGTTGTGGTCGAGGCCAGGGCGGAGCCGCATGAAGTCAGCAGGATTCCTGAAGAGCCAGGCTGGGCTTCCCTTGTTATGCAACGGGGCGATCCGACGGCGAATGAAGTCCACCCCGATCATCTCAAGGGTGAGTCCGGCCTGGCTGGGCCGCAGAATCCTGGTGGTGGCGACGGTGAGCCTCCCGTCGGTGGCGTCGACGTCGCCCCAGTCGCTGCCACGGACCGGCGGCACCCGACGGACCTTGCAGAATCTTGGCGGCTCTTCTTCTTCAATCCAGCACCACCGGCCGCGCCACTCATCCCACCTCTCCTTCACGGCACCGTCCGGGTACGCTCCCTTGGATCTTGGAATCCAGGTGATGCACCCAGAGACGGCGCCTTCTGGCTGGATCCGAGGGGTGAAATAGTGGCGGAAGAGCACCGTGTTGGGCTGCACCCCGACGAAGCCCTCGCAAAGGTGCACGAAGAAAGCCATGCACGCCACCACATTCGGAGTAAAATCCAAGAGGCGGAAGCCAAAGGTGTGCATGACATCACAGAAGAAATCGGAGAAGGGGGGACATAACCCGCAAGAAAAGTAGTGGACGAAGAAGGGGTACCGAGTTGGGCCAGGTTCGGCGCAAGCGGCCGGAATGACGCGCGTAGCCGGATGTCCCAGATTCTTTCCCCCCGTCTCCACCCCCAGAGAGGTTTGAAGGCGGCCCAGAGCTCGAGGACGTCGACCGTCGACAGGATGAAGAAAGCAGCCTTCGTCCGGTCCCCCGATAGCGCGCCCTCCGGCGGCTCCACAGACCCGCCGCCCTTGGCCAACCCCTTGCCCTTGGCGGGTTTGGACGCTATGGCGGCTGAGTTGGAGGGATGAGGGAGGGGGATGGCGAAGCAACGATGGCAGGCGACGGTGGAGGCTTCAGAAGGAAGGAAGAGAGGGGGGGCCTTGAGATTGGAAGAGGTGCGAGGAAAATGGAGGAAGTGAGTAGCGCGCCCGCAGTTATTCCTTCTTATGGGGGGGAACGCGGGCCGCCTCCTTTCGCATTTACTGCGACGTGATGCATGCCTGCGGAAACCACCCCGCGCATGCCGCCTACGTCAGAGACGCCCCTCCACCCAGCGCCATGCGCGCGGGTCGTGGGAGGCGCAGCACGCGGAAAATATTACCTCGGTAAAAACTGCCCCGCCTGCCCGCGCACCGTTTTGGGCCTAGCCCAACAACCCGTCGCGCTTATGTGTGGCCCAGGCCCGGGGGCTCCTGTCGGTGTACAAAAAGAGGGGTACACTTTTTGTACCCCTATGACTGTGCACGGGTAGTCTGAGCCATGGGCACCACCACACCAAGCACGGCAAGGGAGGTGAGCCAGGGTAAGACCGAAGCTCGACGGAATTGAAGCCCAAAGCCAAGACCACAAAGAGCAAAGGGACGAAGCGGATTCCCCCGGCAAGATCCTTGCCGGGGGCGGCTTTAGCAGCCCCGGCAAGACCCTTGCCGCGGCAATTCGCCCCACGCCTACGGAGCGGATCACCCTTGAGACCACTGCCCCCATAGTGGCATGCAGATCTTTGTGAAGACATTCAAGATTAGAAACACGCACTAAGAAGACGACGACCCTTGGCAAGTAGGAAAGTCTCTAGCAGTTTCTTCATCCATAACAAAACCCTCAGGAACAACAGGCAATTCATATCTATTGGGAGAAGCTTCATCATCACTTTCATAAATATTATCAGTTTTAATATTTGCATTCTCCCTAACCCTAGCAATTTTTTCATCTAGAAATTCACCTAGTGGCATAGTATTATCAAGCATAGAAGTAGCTTCATCATACATAGCAAAAGTGGCATCATCAAAAACATACGACATATCAGATTCAATAGCATGAGTAGGTGTCGCAAATTTACCCATAACAGAGGGTGAATCAAGTGCAGAGCTAGATGGCAGTTCCTTACCTCCCCTCGTAGTTGAGGGTAAGATCTTGGTTTTTGAGTCCTTCAAGTTCTTCATAGTGATCAACAGATATAAATCCCAATAGACTTAAAAAATAGAGCTATGCTCCCCGGCAACAGCGCCAGAAAATAGTCTTGATAACCCACAAGTATAGGGGATCGCAATAGTTTTCGAGGGTAAAGTATTCAACCCAAATTTATTGATTCGACACAAGGGGAGCCAAAGAATACTCTACAGCAAGGTAGTTTAGTAGCAAAGTAATATGGAGATAGCGGTAGAAGCAATAAAAGCAACGGCAGTGTTTTTGTAGTTTTTGTAATAGTAGCAGCGGAAAAGTAAATAAGCAACAAGCAATATCTGAAAAGCTCGTAGGCAATGGATCGGTGATGGGGAATTATGTCGGATGCAATTCATCATGTAGAAGTTATAACCTAGGGTGACACAGAACTAGCTCCAGTTCATCAATGTAATGTAGGCATGTATTTCGAATATAGTCATACGTGCTTATGGAAAAGAACTTGCATGACATCTTTTGGCCTACCCTCCCGTGGCAGCGAGGTCCTAGTGGAAACTAAGGGATATTAAGGCCTTCTTTTAATAGAGTACTGGACCAAAGCATTAACACATAGTGAATACATGAACTCCTCAAACTACGGTCATCACTGGGAGTGGTCCCGATTATTGTCACTTCAGGGTTGCCGGATCATAACACATAGTAGGTGACTATAGACTTGCAAGATAGGATCAAGAACACACATATATTCATGAAAACATAATAGGTTCAGATTTGAAATCATGGCACTCGGGCCCTAGTGACAAGCATTAAGAATAGCAAGTCATAGCAACATCAATCTCAGAACATAGTGGATACTAGCGATCAAACCCTAACAAAACTAACTCGATTACACGATAGATCCCATCCAACCCACCATCACTGTCCAGCAAGCCTACGATGGAATTACTCACGCACGGCGGTGAGCATCATGGAATTGGTGATGGAGGAAGGTTGATGATGACGATGTCAACGATCTTCACTCTCCGGAGCCCCGAACGGACTCTAGATAGCCCTCCCGAGAGAGATTAGGGCTTGGCGGCGGCTCCGTATCGTAAAACGCGATAATTCTTCCTCTCTGATTTTTTCTCCCCGAAAGTGAATATATGGGATCCAGAGATACGTCGGTGGAGCACCAGGGGGCCCACGAGGCAGGGGGCACGCCCTAGGGGAGGTGGCGCGCCCCCACCCTCGTGGACTGGGTGTGGGCCCCCTGGTCTGGATCTTCCCGCATGTATTTTTTATATTTTCCAAAATAATTCTCCGTGGATTTTCTGGTCATTCAGAGAACTTTTTATTTCTGCACAAAAACAACAGCATGGCAGTTCTGCTGAAAACAGATCAGTCGGGGATAGTTCCATTCAAATCATGCAAGTTAGAGTCCAAAACAAGGGCAAAAGGGTTTGGAAAAGTAGATACGTTGGAGACGTATCAAATCACAAAATATAACATCAATATTCTTCCTAAAACATAATTACTCATTAACATGGCTCACATATCACTATCATAAAATCTCAAAACTATTACAAGGAATCAAGTTTATTTTGTCCAATTATCTTCATGAAAGTTTTTATTATATCCCCCTTGGATATCTATCATATTGGACCTAATATTATGTGTTGCTTTTGATAAGCTCAAACAAATATAAGTGAAGAACATGAGAATAATATTTTCTTCTCTCAAATTAATCTAAGTGAAGCATGAGAGATTTTCTTCAAAAATAATAAATCACACCGTGCTCAGAAAGATATAAGTGAAGCACTAAAGAAAATGACAAACTACTCCAAAAAGATATAAGTGAAGATCAAACGAGTAGTTATGTAAATAGGTAGTTATGTGAAGACTCTCTTTTATTTAAAACTTTAAGATCTAAGTATTTTATTATAACAGCAAGAAAAACAAAATAAAAAGACATTTCAAGAATAGCACATCTCATGTGAAGAAGCAAAAACTTAGGATCAACCGATACTAGCAGATAATTGTTGATGAAGAAAGGTGGGATGCCTATCGAGGCATCTACAAGCTTAGATGCTTGAGACTTCTTGAAATGTTAACTTGGGATGCCTTGGGCATCCCCAAGCTTGAGCTCTTGTGTATTTTTCATTCCTATTATATCATGGTTTCCCTAAATCTTAAAAAACTTCATCCACACAAAACTCAACAAGAACTCGTGAGATAAGTTAGTACAAAATCAATGTAATAACCTTATCATCCTCTACTGTAGAAAATCACTAAAATTATAATTTAACATTGCATACTAAATGCCTCTGCATATTTAATAGCCCTATCCTTAAATAGAATCATAAAACATGCAAACATATGCAAACAATGCAAACATGACAGCAAATTGTCAAAACAATACAGTCTGTAAAGAATGCAAGAGGATCCATACTTTCCTAACTCAAAAAACTCTGAAATTTTAACATGTTGTAGGAAATTTATCATATCTTACTATGCAACCAAATTCAACTATTTATAACATTCTGACTTTTCTTGGGAATTTTTGCAATGGCGACAAACTTTCTATTTTCAAACAGCAACATGTAGACTTGCAAAATAAGCATGGTAAAAGCTATCCTTGACACTTTTATTAAAATAAATGATACAAAACATTATTATGAATAACAAAAAGCAATTTCTAGCAAAATAAAATGACGCTCCAAGCAAAACACGTATCATGAGACAAACAAAAACATAGCTCCTAGTGAGGTTACCGATAATGTTGGAGACGAAAGAGGGGATGCCTTCCAGGGCATCCTCAAGCTTAGTTGCATGGGTATTCCTTGAATATTTTCTTGGGGTGCCTTCGGCATCCCCATGCTTAGGGTCTTGATGCTCCTTATTCTCCTCATGTCGATATCTCACCCAAAACCTGAAAACTTCAATCACACAAAACTTAACGGAACTTCGTGAGATGGGTTAGGATGATAAAACAAATCATTCACTTTGGAACTGTCAAAGACAAGATTCATATTTTTTTTTCACACAATGCCTACTTTAGAATATCATTTCTACAATTTATATTGATCAATATAAGCCATAGAAACTAGAAAACAAGGAATATATGCATTGAAAATAGAATCTGTCAAAAACATAAAAGTTTGTAATGATCTGGTGAACCACCATACGTATTCAACTCTATTTTTTAAAAAAAATTAGGACAACGTATTAAATTTTTATAGCAATCGTGTGTCAAATTTCAGCTAATTATCACGTTCCAGTGATATATTGCATTTTATGCACTGGACGCAAATCTTTCTGCTTTTGCACAGAATCAAATCAACTATCATCCACACTATCCCAAAGGCTTTACTTAGCACTTTATTGAAACAAAACATGTAAAACATGATTAATACAATAGCATAATCATGTAAACACACAAAAATAGTAAGGTTAAGTGTTGGGTTGTATCCCAACAAGCGCTTTTTTATAATGCCTTTTAGCTAGGCATGATGAATTCAATGATGCTCACATAGAAGTAAAGAATTGAAATATAACGTGAGCATCATGAATCATAAGGTCCTCTCTCATAATAATTTTCAGTAGTATGATGAATGGATTCATCAATATAACCATCACACAAAGCATTCTTTTCATGATCTACAAGCATATAAATTTCAATACTCTCCACATAAGCAAATTTATTCTCATGAATAGTAGTGGGAGAATCATATGAAACTCGAATACTATAAATTGTTTCCACATTAAACGAGTGATGTTCGGTAAAAGGATATTAAAAATTATGACAATAATTATTACTACTTTTTATAACATAAGTATCATCACAATAATCATCATAGGTAGCAGGTTTGTTCTCATCATAGATAGGACGCATCCAATCGTCATAGCAAATTTGATCATCCATACTAGCGGGACTAAAAAGATCATCCTCATTAAGCATAACATCCCCAAGCTTGGGAAAAACATTAATTGTAGAAAATAAATTCTCAAACATGACATTCTCATCAAACATAGCATCCGCAAGCTTGTGGCTTGGCGTATCATAAGCATAATCACTCTCATCATTAATAGTATGAATAGCACCAACGGTATAACAATTGCTATCATCATAATTTCCAAAGTTGGTGCCAAAAATATTTCCGATATTATAAGAAGTATCATTATCTTCCCAATCATAATCATCACAACAAGCAATAGGCATAACAAAATCATCATCCATAGTGCTCTTGGACATCGTGCCATAAGACAAGGAAGCAATATCATCATGAAGTGCATCATCTTCCACAATTATTTTTGATTAATTCTCATGAGGCACAACAATAATAGGAGCAATATCATTTGGGAGGCATACCTTTTTACCTCTACTCTTTCTTCTTTTCTTCTTCTTGTTCACCACATCATGTGTGGGTTTAATTATTTTTTCCAAGCTTACTATTGATGAGATTAGTTGAATAGGGAGCTCCTCCTTGTCACCTATTACATCATAAGAGACAATAGGAGGGAAAGTGGAAATATTTACCCTTCCATTAGTATTCCTTTTATATTCTATTGGTTCTCCCATCTTTCTATAATTGGCAATATAAGCATTCTCATTGCAATTTACCACACAAAACATATATATTCCTTTCATGCTAGTTTCAACATGGTCCGTGAGTATGAATGCTTCAAACCAACTATTCTTATGTGTCAATTATTCACACCCCAAACATAAACAAAATTAAGTGTAAAGTTGTGGTGATCAAGTTATTGCAATATTTGGACATGATTCGATCATGAAAAAGCATGCACTGGAAATTAAGGTGAGCAACTTTATTGCAAAGCTCACAAGTAATAGGACAAACTGAACATAATTTTGTAGCAAACTCATCTATCACTTTGAGGCATCGATTGGTTTCATCATGTTTATGCTTCTTGCAAAATCTATCATCCCTATGAAGCATGTCTTCATAAAGTCTTTCCACACCACAAAAACTGGCATGCTTATAAGAAACATTTTTGTCATGACTAGTGGTATCATCATTAGCATTTTGGATACTCATAGAATTCACACTAACAACATTGCAATCATTCTCATCATTCAAATATTTTGTGCCAAACATTTTATTGACTTCTTCTTCTAACAATTGAGCACAATTTTCTGATCCATCATTTTCAAGAAAGATATTATAAAGATGATCAATAATATGATGCAACCTCAATTCCATTTTTTATAGTTTTCTTTTACAAAGCCAAACTAGTGATAAAACTAGAAACTAAAAGATTCGATTGCAAGATCTAAAGATATACCTTCAAGCGCTCACCTCCCCGGCAATGGCACCAGAAAAGAGCTTGATGTCTACTACACAACTAGTTCTTGTAGACTCGTGTTTGGCCTCCAAGCGCAGAGTTTTGTAGGACAGTAGCAGATTTCCCTCAAGTGGATGACCTAAGGTTTATCAATCTATGAGAGGTGTAGGATGAAAATGGTCTCTACAACCCTGCAACAAAATAATAAAAAGTCTCTTGTGTCCCCAACACACCAAATACAATGGGAAATTGTATAGGTGCACTAGTTTGGCGAAGAGATGGTGATACAAGTGTAATATGGATAGTAGATATTGATTTTTGTAATAGTAACAATAAAAAACAGCAAGGTAGCAAGTGATAAAATGGAGCACAAACGATATTACAATGCTTGAAAATGAGGCCTAGGTCCGTACTTTCGCTACTGCAATCTCTCAACGATACTATTATAATTGGATCACATAACCATCCCTCAACGTGCGATAAAGAATCACTCCAAAGTTCCTATCTAGTGGAGAACATAAGAAGAAATCGTTTGTAGCTATTCTTTTCGATCGATCTATCCAAGAGTTCGTACTAGAATAACACAAATTATTCTTTCCGATCGATCTATCAAAAGTTTGTACTAAAATAACACCAAAACAAATGCAGATTCATAATACTCAATCCAACACAAATAACCTCAAAGAGTGCGCCAAGGTTTCTACCAGAGAAACAAATACAAGAGTGTGCATCAACCCCTATCCATAGATTACCCCAATGTCACCTCGGGAATCCGTGTGTTGAGTGCCAAACACACGTCAAGTTAATCAATATGATTCCCCATTGTCACCATGGGTATTCATAGCAAGACATACATCAAGTGTTCTCAAATCCATAAAAGTATTCAATCCAAATAAATCTCAAAGGGAAAACACAATTCATCACAACAAGATAGAGAGGGGAAAACAACATATGATCCGACTATATTAACAATGCGCGTGATATATTAAGATTGTGCATCTCAAGAACATGAGAGAGAGAGAGAGAGAGAGATTAAACACATAGCTATCGGTACAAACCCTCAGCCCCGAGGGTGGACTACTCCCTCCTTATCATGGTGGCCGCCGGGATGATGAAGATGGCCAACGGTGATGATTTCTCCCTCCGGTAGGGTGCCGAAAAAGGATCTAGATTGTTTTTTCATGGACTACAAAGGCTTGCGGCGGCGAAACTTTTAATCTAGGTTTACCCCGAAGGGTTTGGAATATTTGATGATTTATAGGGCAAAGAGGGGGTACGGGAGGACACTGAGGTGGGCACAACCCACCTGGGCACGCCTGGGGGCCCAGGCGCGCCCTGGTGGGTTGTGCACCCCTCGTGGCACCCCCCTAGGTGCTCTTCTGGCCCTTTGGATGGCTTCTGGCCCATTAAATGTTTCGCGGTGTTTCGACTCCGTTTGATATTGATTTCCCGCGATGTAAAAAACAAGCAAAAACCAGCAACTGGCACTGGCTCAATAGGTTAGTCCCAAAAAATAATATAAAATGATTGTAAAACATCCAAGAATGATAATATCCCCGGACATGAACACGGCAGCACATTAATCCCCCTGTCTCTTCTAAGTCTGGACCCCAATAGGTCTCTATCACTTTGTCTCTCGGGCATGCACACATATCTTCCCCCACTGTCTAGGTCTCCCGACATCTCTCATTCCCAAGCACACGTACTATATAGAGTGTATCTTTCCCATAAACACAAAAACGTCGCACCTAAATGTCTATCTCCCTAGTTATGTGGTTCTCACACACTCACCTCACTCACCACCGCCCACTACAAACAAGCACCATTTGTCTCCTTGTGCACCACTCTCCTCTTTCTATCTCTCCCACATGCCGACCTGACCCAGGTCCTTCCCTATATACATATATGTCATAACTCTTTCCATAACTCCCAAACGTAGCATCGTTCTCAATCTCGCACGTTGTTCTCTACACCATCTATTCTAGATCTCTCATGAAGTTTCTATCACACACACTATGACTCGCGTCCCTTGCGTCTCCGTACATAGGCCACTTTCGAACAACATCAACCTTGTCTCCCTATCGATACGCCACTTCCGGACACAAACGACCCCTCTCCCACCCGTCTCCCACACACATTCAATGTCTCTTCCAAATTGTCTGCTCCACGCCCGCACCAGTGCTATCCCGCTGCTACACATGCCTTTCTCTCTATTTGACACACATGTTACACCATTCCGCCTACCCTACTAGGTTTACATCATTAGTGGTCTCTCTTCTCCACATACACACACTCCCTCTCACACAGACATGCGCGCACAAACACTCACAGACACGCACAAACACCCATCTATCTAGATCCTTCTTTTAAGACACACACCCTTGCGTATTCTCTCTAGCTCTAGGTATATATGTATATATACCCCCTTCTCTCTAGCTCACATGCACACCAAAAATCGCCATCTATCTAACTCACACATCTCTCCCATGTCTGCATCTGTATCTCACACAGTCACTCTCTGATTATGTCTATGTGTCTCCACGTTACACAACATAGAGCCCCATGCACATGTCTCTCTCTATCCTCCACACACAACGACCAGTCTCTACACATATCACACAAGCACGCGTTATCTCTCTCTCTGGCACACAGGCTCAACCAAAAGGTTTTCTCATGAATAACTTACCGTCTATTAATCAATAGCCATGGCAGTACGATGAACATGAGACATGAAAAAGAATAAATCTACACGTCCGTAGACCACCTAGTATGACTACTAGGACTAGAGCGAGCCGAAAGTGCGCCGCCGTCACCCCCTCCTTATTGGTGACGGGAAAACCTTTGTTTTACACAATCGAGAAGTCGTCATGCTAAGGCCCACATGCTCAGCCGTTGAATAGAATGTAGATCCAAGTTTATGGAAACAAGTATCGATAATACATTTGCATATCCAATCATCTTGTTGTAAAAAAACCGAGTTCGGGATGATGGTATGCCAACCATCTTGCAATATAGACCATCCGATCTATATCAGATGGATAGAAATTAAACAAAAAGATACCCGCACCTCTCTCCACATTTGCAGACAAGGCCTTCCCTCATTCATCCTTATCTCCCACAACCTCATTGTTGAGGAATTAAAAAAGGAATCCTCTAGAACAATCTGGCATGGTGGTCAGATACACGGCTTAGTTCCGAAGCTTAACTTTCACTCCTACTGACAATATGTAGAGTGTTTAACAAAAAACTACCACTTTCACCCAGCCCTAGGAAGAAACTATTGTACAAAAAATAGCAAAAACATGCCCAAACTTTTTTAATCCGCACCAAAAAAGTACTACCTAGTGCCGATTAGCCTCGTTTAAACCCGTTTATGACAGGGTTGGCCCACACGTCCGTGCTGTCGAGGCAGCTTAAACCAACACATTTTGCTTGACCGTTCACACAAGGGACCCACATCTAACTTTCTATCATGTTCTTCCTCCTCCAATCAATTTTTTTCCTGAACATTACTTCAAACAGTTCTTATGCCTGTTCGCCGGTGGCACGTGTGATGAGCGAGCTGGCCGCCACTCCGCCGGACGGGCCAGACGCCGCGCTGGCCTCTGCACGGGTTGGTTGGCTGGGCCGAGCGTGGCTCATGCACGAGTAGGCCTCCGCGCTGGACTTTGCTCGAGCCAGATGGCTGGCCTTAGCGCGGCGCGCGCGAGCAAGCTGCCGCACCATCGTGCCAACCTAGCTAGCAAACCTTGCGGACAAGCAGCTGGATGCATCCAGCAGGGTGTATGCTAGATTGGCTAGCTAGCGGCCGTGAGCGCCGGATGGAGCTATCATCCGGGCTGCAGCAAGATGGGCTCCGTGCCACTGGCTCTTTTGACCTCGCCTTCTGCCGGCTGCAGTAGCTCCATCCCATGGCCGAGGATCACTAGGTGGAAAGGCCGGAGGTAGGCGATTTTTGTCCAGACTGACATGTAGGTCCCACAACTTATAACGCGTAACTTTCCGATAAAAAATAAGGCGTTGACTTAAGGGGAGACATGGGTTGAAACGTGCCTATAATGGTACTTGGTAGTTTATTGCAACGGATTAAGAAAATTTTGGTATATTTTCGCTAATTTTTGTAGAGTAATTGTTTCTTGAGAGGGCTGGCTGGTAAGTGGTAGTTTCTTGGTAGTGGTTTCTTGTGAGGAACAATTTACTAGCGACAAAAGGCGATTCTAGGTTGCATTGTACTCCAACGAGTACTACTAGTGGTCGTGGGAGTGTATAGCTTGTTTTGTGGGTTCGATCCCGGCGGAACGGACGAAGACATTTTTTGAAGTCGAACGGACGCATCGCACCACTATGTGGGTTCACTGGATAGCCCTGCCACGTGGACGGGTTTTCCCTCCCATCATCTCGTGGCTCGCCTACGAGAGTAGCACTCCTATATATCATTTCACACCATGCAAAGTTTCTATCTTGCGTGCTCGCTCTAGATGCACCTTGCTTGCAGGTTCCTCATCAGCTACCATATTTCAACTAGTGCCTACCAATTAAGCCCAAGAAGCCGGAAAAGCCTGGCGGGGCATTGGGAACTGTGCAATATGGCTCTGTATGTAAGGTGCTACTCTGTAGCTTGTGGCGTTGCACGCATGGACTTCGCTCCATTATCGGCTCTAAACTCTATAAAAAAATTCCTATTGACATGATTTTTTTAAACAGAGTCAAAGGCTTTGTCTCATCTCATTCGTAAAGATGGACTAACAAAGTTTGACGAGATCCATTACACCTCCACAAATGGAAGCGAAAAGCCTAGTCTCGCGTATCAAAGAACTCAAATGGTCTACCCCCGCAGTAACCGTCGCTGATAAATAGGCTGCTAGTGTGTGCGTGAGAGGAGCAGCTGAGTAGGCCAGCTACGTGCTTGAATAGAGCACGAAGAGTACGCACTACACAGGTGTACTTTCCCTACATTGATAGTACAATGATGGTTCTAGAGAACAGTATTACCCTCCACTTGCAACTGTAGCTCCTTGGCCTTGAGATTCAATAGTTCAAAACTGGTGCACTATAGAAGTATAGTACATCGCACTACGTTGAGAAAGTAGTACTACTACTGCTACAGTACAACATAGTAAATAATAACCTCATCATCGCGGGGCACTAGGCACTACCACTATGCGTGCCCTCATAACTTCCTTAATGAAGGGACGAGGCCCTGTGGTTATGCTCTTATCTCCTCCTCGCCAGTTCCCCTTCCCCGAAAGAGACCAAGGCAGTTCGTCGCTGCTCCCATGGATTTGCCAGGAGGTTCTCCTCCTCGTCAGGGCTGCGAGACCATGGATGACGATCCTCTAGGACAAATCGCACGCCGCTCCGACGTCCTCACAGCTGCAAGACTCGGTCCTTCCTGCACCAACTATTTAAGATGGTGCTTAAACATGCTTGGGTAAAGGCCATGCTTGTTGGTCTTCCATGTGTCCTCATGGAGAAGGTTATTCTATGGGACAATCCATCGAACAGTCAACCGCTCCCTCGCCATCATTGCACGTTGACTCCGCTAGAGTTGCCGGCGTTGAGAGGTAATCGGATTTTGTCCGATGAGCAGGTCGATCATGGAGTTTGATCATGTAGTGTATATTCTAATTATAGTACTGTACTTAGTTATTCCATCCCGTAATTTCTCCGCTTCCCACCATCTTATATATAGGTCTGGGTTGGTGCCAACGAAGATTGTCTTGCATACCTCCGGCTGAATACGACCATCATTTTGCACAACATCCACAACAGCACGGCCATTCATGTAGACCCCTTCTCCACCATTGGGATCGGCCTTCTGTACTTGCTGGGATTCAATATGTATTATGATGCCTACATGAGATTGAAGAAGATAGCAATTGCGGACCAGCCGACAAAGCAACACGACTACGACGATTACTATCTCATCGCGGTGTTCGATATAAGGATTGCCATCAATACCAGAGGCAGTAACGGCAGAGGTTGGCACATGTTGGCTACGACATATTTGTACAGCTACATGTTCGAAGACGTCGTGTGCCATGTAGGCCGCATCTTTGCGATGACAAGCCAGGGGACTTGTTTCATCTAGTTGCCATCCTACGGTACGGGAGATTACAAACGGAATGCACAAACCATCATTTGCATCCCTAACGGCACTCCATTATTTTGGAGGGACCAGTCATCCGCCGATCAGAATAAGATCGCCGATCCTGGATGTGCATTTGCATCCGCGATTCGGTCTAACCTGGAACCTTGTAGCTAACTTTGGCATATTAGGATCAACTATCTTAGCAGTCGTTGTTCATGGTACCACTGATGTGCACCATGGTCACACGATCTACCATGATCGGACCGTCACCATCTACCCAGGTATTCCATGTTCTCATTGTTGTGTGTTAGAGTAGTAGTAACTTGTTAGTTATTTTTTTTCTTGACTGGGACATGTTTACTATACTAGTACTACATTTTAGTATTAGATTTTTTAACCCTCTCGCCTTCTCTTTCATTGTAGTACTAATTTTTACCGTGGATGATGTGTATAGCTAACTAGGCCCTTGAAGACTTGAACCCTCTAGCTCCCACCATTTTTGCTTTTCCATGTCTTACTATCTCATACATGTAGCCAAGAGTAGCTATATATAATAAGCCAGTTATTTTACTTCCTCTATACCAAAGTAGTACTATTTGCTACACAATATTACTGATCGTCATATTTGAGCACAACATTATTATGCATGGACCTTGACTATGTACGTCACCATGTGTCCAGATCTGAGATGTCGCGTGTACCAGATGAACGGCGCTGAGTTCGACCCCTGTGATGCTATGTGGACTAGAAAGTTGTGACAATAATTCTCGTTGCCCACCGCTATGGATTGTGCCATCTATGAAGAACGCCTGGGACTGGAACCTGTAGGAGGACATGGAGCCCATCTATGATGTGTAAGTGGAGTGTGGTAAATTGTGAATGGTAGCGCTGTAAATATATGTAGACTATTCGTGCACAAATTTATCACATGAAGTGGAGATGAACTTGTGTGGCATACTAGCATTTGTCCTTTAGAATTTATTTACTAGTAAATGTGTTAGGTGTACGTGCAACTTTTGTGGATGTTGCACGGGCTCCAACACACTCTATGAGAAAAAAAGGTGCACAACTTTGGATATAGGTGACGTGGCGGCATCATACAGTAGGGATCGTACGCTATAGTTGTAGTACTAGGAAGACAACTCCTGTAAACCGTGCGCCTGGATCTTTACCTCCTCGGGAGGTTCAACAGTTCGTACTCCTATGAACCTTGCATTTGGCGCTTCGCCTGTTCGAAAGGTCCAACAATGATGATACTGCAAGACAATATGCTTTTGGCAATCTGACACCGAATGAACAACCGCACATCCACCGCGAGGGCGAGGGAGATAGTGATGTAGTCAGAACCCTCTCCTTGTCCTGCGAGCCACCACGCGCGTGGGCGAGGGAGACGGTGTTGGCATACGTAGTAAGCAAGCTTCTCCTCCTATGAGCCACCGCGCGTGGGCGAGGGAGAGGGCGTAATAAGAAAGCTTCTCCTTGTTCGGCGAGTTGAAGGGACACATCAAAGTAGTACTAGTCCATACTGCATCCTTTCCGGTTCAAGCATGGTTAATAGTACAGCCGCTTGCTGGCTGTATTGAGTTGACACGTCATCTATAGCCAAGCTTATAGCCGGCCAGTATAATAGTTAGATGTAAATAAGTACTACTTTATTGATACTAGTACGTAGGTACGTGCATAGCATGTGCAAAATTCAATTCAGGAAAACAAAGTTCCTTAATAAATATTTCAAAAGAAAAACAAACATAATGTCCTTGCAAAGTTTATTTTGTATGTAAAGTTGTCCTTACTTCAGTAATCATTACAGTGGGTGGTTCCTACACAATGTAATAAAATTATTTTTAGCAATGCATACCATAAAAGGGAAATATCTTATAGTCACATCCTTTATAGAAGAGAAATTTTTTTATCATTAACTTAGGAACAAGATTTTTTTTGTCAGTGTCATATATTTTAGTGTTATACACTAATCACCAGGTGACTTAACTAATGTACTACCATGTGTGTTTTATTATCTAAAAAATTATATATTACAAACGAATATGGTAGTACAAAGCTTCGCCACAAAAAATATTGTGATGCCTCGCAACACGTGGAAAACAACAACTTGCCACATTCACACCATCCTATTCCCTCTTTTTGCCAGCTATGTATCGTTTATCAGTAAAATAAATAAAAAAGAATAGAGATGAGAGTACGGGACAAGAAGCTTGGCGTGGCTACGAACTGATGTCTGCTGCTCTACATGTCCACTGCTTGCCCGGCCTTGCAGTACACAAGCAAAATATCCTACAATAAATAATTCATGATGGCCTAGATTTCTCTAGAAGAAAGTACAGTTACATGCTGGGTACTGTACACGCGAATCCCTCCACTTTGGACCACAGGATTAATGTAACACCCAAAAATTTTGATCTTGCTTAAGTAATAAAAATTTTGACCAGGTTTTTAAACTTTTCCCTTCTCTGGGTTTTTCTTTGATTTTCAGAGCTGCTTTTCTGTTGTTATTGTGGAGTTTTGCCCTAGTGAAAGTTTGTGTGTATGTTATTTGGACTTAATTGCCCTAAGCAAAGGAGAACAACCTTTCAAGTTGTAGGATCATTTGCATTATTTCCCCCCTGAGCTTTATTTATTTAAAGTGTTTTCCTTCTGTTTTAGGTCCCTGTTTGCACTACAACCCTTTGATGGAATTGTCCAAAAAATTCCACTAAAATTCAGAGATGTGAAGTAAAGCCCCTACATCACTCTCATGCAAAAATCCTTGGGTACCCTTTGGAAAAGTTGAGCAAAACATCCTCTTTTGCTCTCTGGTCCAGTTGGTCACTTTCTACTGCAACCCTATTCTAACTTGCTCCTTTGGCCTTGAGCTTTTTCCAACTTGTTGTCCTTCCTACCAAACCCTTAAGTCTAGGAGATGGGAGCATTTGGATCAACTTTGGTCCCTGTAAATGTGACCTTTTTGTTCTGTCCAGAATTGTAGCTTTGCAAGAAGTACACTAACAAGTTTTTGCTTTTGATAAACTAACCTCACCACCTTCTTACTCATCCTAGGAGACACTGACCTGGAGAATTTGGCCACCCCAAGAGTTGCCTAGATGCCTCTGGCATTTTGTCAAACACCCTGAGTGCATGACCAGTTTTGGCTTAGTTTCTGGTTAGTATTATGAACTTGATCCCCTGACTAGACCAGCATGTCACATGGATCTGCCCTAGCCTATAGCCCCACTCTGCTAACCAACTGTGGTTTGGATCCCCCTAGCATGCCTTGACATATTTCCGAGCACGTCGTATGCGTGCTCTGGGCGCGCCCAGAGCGCGCGTTTTGCACGTGCGTGGGCTCGGGTCGCCGCGTCGCGCCCCTGGCCCCAACTCACCTGCAGAGCCGCGCCCGGCCTTATCCGCACACGAGAACACTCCAAGCCGTCCCTTGGACTCCACAACACCGTTGTCAGAGCATATTTGGCGGCACGCGGGCGATCATAGTGGATCTCTGCCATGGTCGGCGCCGCCCGAGCCACACGCACTCGCTAGCTGCCTCCTGGAGCAGTGCAAGCTCATCCGCAAGCTCGTCCTCAAGCGTTCATCGCTGCCACATCTCCTGCTGCTACAGAATGGCGGTCGCCGGTGATCTTATCCCCGGCCGCCGCAGAACCGCCATTACCCGCTTATATAAGGAGCCCCCGAGCTCGTCAGGCCCTCAAGGAAACTCCCATACTCCCTCACTGATCCGCCCGTAGCAGTAGAAAGACCAAAGAGGTCGTCTTCTTCCTCTCCGGCAACCACGGCCGCCGCCACTGTCTCTATCACTCCGGTGCCACCAGGGCCTCCCCCGCCCATCTAGTGCCTCCATCGCCTTCCCCTCGACCTTGCGGGGCTGCCCGAACCCTCGAACGCGATCAAAATCCACCACAACGCAAACCCCCAATTCTGCCCGGAGCTCCCTCCGCCGCGAAGCTCGCCGCCGGCGGCTCCCTCCATCCCCGCTGGCCAGTCGACCACTGGGAGGACCACCTAGGAGTGACAGATCTATTCTTGGCCTCGATTCCCCTCGAGGAGCCTCCGTTTGCCGGCGACGATCGCCGGAGTCCCGCCTCTGCTCGGGCAGAGGAAGAGGAGGGAGAGGCGACTGGTCAAACCTGACCAGTGGGCCCCATGGACCCACTGTCAATGACACAGCCCCATCTCCACGCGTTTAAGTGGAGGCATAAAACTCAGAGTATGTATTCCCTAGCCCGAAAACGTATTCTCGGCTGAAACGTTCTCTTTTCTGTTTTAGTTTAAAAATCAGAGTTTGACTGAACTTTGACTGGCTTTAACTTTTTATTTATAACTCCAAATGAATGGATTCTTTTTCTGTTGTTCCTCAAGTTTGGTCTAGTTTATTTTCAGATTTATTTGAAAATTTTCCAAACAACTTTTTGTGCTGTTATGATTCTATGTGTTAATTTCATTTCCTTTCTATTAGGATTTTTGAAGAGGGAGAAAACATCCAGAAGTTTTGGAATACATTTCTCCTCCCATCTACTTGAAGGCAATCATTTTTTAACCTTGTTCTAAAGCACGTGATTACAACAATATGGATACATTCTTTTCTTTCATATGTGATGATATGATCCTACCCATGAGTGCATGAGGTAGACCCCTTCCTGTGAATGTTAAATATGCATGACGGTATCCCCTCGTCTGCTTCCCATGCCTAACGGAAGAAAGCCGTGGAAGTCGTGGTCTTGTGTAGACACGAGCTTGCCCTTAGCTCCTTGTTGAGACGACGGAGTCCGGTATGGCTTGGTGAGGTACGACGGATGGCGATTCCAACTGTGGTTATGGAATTTAATGATTATGCTAATCAGGCAAGTGATGCTGAAACTTCCTGAGTCGACCATAGATCGAGTCTTGTTCCATTAACCCCCATACTCGTTTCCGTACTACCACTTGTCCCTACTATAGGTAGGGTACGGTTCAGTAAATTGTTGACCCCTTTTTTAGCACACACCGTACAGAGAGGCCATGGTGGAAGATACCGGCTGCATCCGGTAGGCATGCCACCTGGTCCGGGGGCATGGGTGTTTCGGTTGAAGCCGAAGGAGGTAGCTTCCCCAGTTTGCGCGCATTATAAATTTTGTGATCCCATGCTAGTCGAGGTTGTAGCCTCCCCACTTAGAGTTTGGCTTGACAAGTGTCGTGGGTGATTCCAGACACCGATAAGTTAAGCTGGTGTGTGCGGCTAGACGTGTCTTCAAATTAAAAGACCGTAGACGGAATTAGTCCAAAGAGACTAAAGGAATCCGTTATTTGTGGGTAAAGAGTACACCCTCTACAGAGATTAAATCTATTCGAATAGCTGTGTCCCTGGGTTAGGACTACAGTCTGGTAAGGGTAAAGTGTCGGTCTTAGCGTCGGTCTTCGGAGGAGAAAACTACTAAAACCAGAACCTTGTTTATGAAGTGTGGCATATGGTGACATTGATTATGATGAACTAACCCATGTATGATGCAAATTATTGAGTATCCCTGGGATGGTCCTACCTCCTGGATATTCACTATCATCCATCTTTTATTTCTAAGCCCTTTATGTGATGTCGCTGAGACGTCCGACTGTGGCATTTTGTTATTTGCTTTTATTTATAAGCCCTTTATGTGATGTCGCTCAGACGTCCGACTGTGGCATTTTGTTATTTACTTTTCTTTATAAGCCCTTTATGTGATGTCGCTCAGACGTCCGACTGTGGCATTTTGTTATTTACTTTTCTTTATAAAGCCCTTTATGTGATGTCGCTCAGACGTCCGACTGTGGCATTTTGTTATTTGATTTTATTTATAAGCCCTTTATGTGATGTCGCTCAGACGTCCGACTATGGCATTTTGTTATTTACTTTTTTTAAGCCCTTTATGTGGTGTCGCTCAGACGCCTGACTGTAGCCTGATTCGCTTTTATTTTATTACGTCTCCCCGAATGCATATGCATTTTTATACACATAAACTGCTTGCATCTTGGACGGTCATATCTTAATTAACCTCGTGATCATCAAGTATTATCGAGCATGATTATATTTCACCCTATGTTCATAATGCTTGCGAGTACATTCAAAGTACTCACTGGCTTGTCCCTGGCTATTGTCTTGGCCAGATTTCTTGCATGGAGAGGAGCGTCAGGACGACAACCCGGAACCTATACAACAGTGATAGTAGCCTTGCGAAGATAGGAGTTAACCTGGTCAGCTGTTCCCGTGGGAAATGGAGTCCCACAGACGCCGATGTATCACAACCGCTTCCGCTATCAGCCACTAGAAACCTCGTGTTGTACTTAAAGGCCAGAATGGTCTTGTACCACATATTGTACCTTTGCTTTGAAATTTCTGTATCAAGAGGTGCCTCACCAGCTAACAGTAATCCTGGGGCTGGTAAGCACATGGGCCAATTTTTGGGAATTTAATACCCTGAAAATCCGGTCCTGACAATCTTGGTATCAGAGCCAGGCTGACCATTGGCTAATCCTACCTTAGCTAGGTCAAAAACCTAGGTTAACCACCACACCATACCATATCCTAACCTCGGCCAAGCTTCCTGCGTAAGATACCCACACAATGGACCGACACCTTTGGCGGTCGGTGCCCAACCTATCAGCCTAGCCTATCGATCATGCGCAAGTGACCGACACCTAAACAGTCCCTTCTGCAAGCATGCGAAGGAAGACTCCGTCCTTTCCTATAAATAGGGCACGCTAGCCCCAAACCCACCACAGCACATCCTCTACCCCAGACCGAGCTAAAATGCCAGCACCCATTGTCCACAACGAAACCACAACAACCAACCTTGGAGGTTTTGTGACCGTGCTCTCAAACATCACCCGCCGTGCCTTTACGTTAGAGGAGCCCCCCAGAATATGTGGTGTGCCAAGAATCCATGGGCGGTGAAAACCGTCAATTCTGGGCTACTGTGCACATCTACGGCAGGGGTCTGTCACCAGAACGTCCCTACAGGTTCACAGGAAGGACAACTTCCTTTGAGCCGCAAGCTATCCAACTAGCTGCTCGAGAAGCTATAGTTCAACTCTGCAGTTATCGCCCAGAGTTAACTGTCGCTCATTCTACTACTACCCCAATCGTAACGGGTATAGTAGGCCTCCCCGAGTTGCGAGCGGAGACCACGAGACAGATCCAGCGCTATTGCACCTGGTGCGCTATGTAAGTGTTCTAGAGGAACTGTTCGATCAAGTCACTCTTGATCTGATCGCAGCTCGTGGAGAAATGCTTCGCCGAGCCCCGGCAAGAGGAGGAGACGAGTCCGGCACCGACAACCCAGTCGTGCTGTTCGGACAACCAATCGAGTCCTTGAGGCCTGCCTCGGTCATTGACCAAAATGCCTTGGTGTCTCCAGAGGTGATGCATCGCCTGTTTGGCGCACGCTCCAACGGGATTGTGGCCAACAATCCCCGCGAGGGACATCATCACTGCCCCGACCCTGCAGCCCCTCAGCCACCTCCAGCCAACGCGGATAATGAAGCTCTTGGAGAAGCTTCAGCATCCACAAGGCAAGGCTGCTTGGATATAAACGAGGCTGATTAAATCACCCGAGTAGTACCAAGCAGTATATTGTCCACACCCCGTGGAGATATAACCTGTATTTCCATATGTACGTACAGTCTACTTTTGCGCTCTTATCTCTATAGCATCCGTGCACAGTTATGTCAGTGTACAAATGCATATTTTATTTCAGGTGTGACTTCCAAAGCACCTCACCGAGAACCCCCATAGTAAACACGTCATTTTGCAAGACGTGAGTACCTGTAGCATTGACCCCGACCTCGTAAAGCGAAACCGACGATATAGAGGCCCCTCACCATGATCCTATAAACCAGCCCGGTTGCTATATAAAGGCCACACCATGACCTTGCCAAGCATCCCTCACCTGGTGCACTACTCTCACAGCCATTTCCTTCGCCATGCCGATCCCTTGTATTTATCTAAGAACACCAGATGCATCCCCCGGTAGTTTCGTGAAGATATTGTGGGATTTTACCTGCAGTACCATGAGTGTCACCCGTCCACCCCAGTATGAACTGCTCAAATCGAGGATCACACCATCCACCTCAAAATATTGGGCAGTAGTACACATCCCTCCCGCAAACCCAAACCAAGACCCAACAGAGGTTTCCTTCATGGGGAAATCCATGCCAACTCCTCAGATGGCCATAGAGGCTGCCGCATGTGAAGCACTTGCTCGCCTTCAATTCGCAGCGCCCTATGCCAGTGAAGGAGGATATTACTACTTTCCGAGCCGCGCAGCACCCGGAGAAGCAGCATCTTTTCCTGGTGGACGAATAGAGAGAGACCCAGTACTAGCCAACCTTACGCAGTACGTCATCGCACACGAGCGTTTGATCCAGCGGATAATGGGTTATCTCCAGAGCCTCGCTGATTCAAATCCTCGGATCGCCATCGACAGACCATTGAGGCCTGGGCAGGAGAAGCACATTCATCGAGTGGTCAACCCGCTCCCGCCGATAGAAGAAGAGTGTCCCCCAGCACCAGAGACTTTTTCGCAGGACCCTGTCCAGTTGCCGTTTGTGTTTTAGATGTAACTGCTATGTTTTGTTATCCCCGCGATCTTTTCATAAGTTGTAAATTGTGTGTCGTGTCATGTGTTAATTAATTTAAATTTATGGAATAGTTCCACTATTGATAACTCTGGACTTAATTTATTTTTGCGCTAAGTAAAAACCTAGAGTGAGATTTTTATATGTTTTCTTTCCTGAGTTATTACAGGATACCTCTCCGCATAGCGTAGATATTTTATTTTTCCCGCACAGCACCACAACAACAGCAGAATTACAACTACGGCCACTCCACACAGTGCACTAAGTAGCTAATCCACGTACACCTGTTGCAGCTAATTGATCACCTCACCACAGTCTCTTGAAGAGAAACTCGTGGGAGTTTATTCAAGCACTAGTTGCTTACCGCGCACTAACAACCGTTAGCACCCGACACTCACGCCTAATCCTCGTGATCACCGCCGCAGCGAAGAGCTAGCACTCGAGCCGCCGCATCGCGACGATCGTCGAGGATCATCGCACACAAGAGCGCGGATACCCCCGGCAATGCCACCAACCCCACGCACACGAGGATCATGCACCAGTCCGGCATCACCTCCGCCATTAGAGCCTCGACCCGAGCTCCTACAAACACAAATGGAGGAGAAGGAAGAAAAGAGAAGAAGCGAGGCCAGGTGTGAGGAGGAAGAAGGAGCACCTCGGTCGTTTTATAGCTCGAGATCGGTGTACGGTGGGCGTAGTCCACAAGCGCCGCTCGTAGCATGAACGCCGGTGTTCGAAGGCAAATCCGTGAGCAGTGCCGACAGCACGCTGGCCCGCGAGGTGAGTTCACGCTGCACCGGCAGCTAGCGCGCCGCGCACTACGGCAGTACGGCCTAGATGCCCTACGAGCTAGCCGTCGCCGGTGGAGAAAGCGCGGCAAAGCACGCGGGAGAGAGGAAAAGAGAGAACCAGAGGTAGAAGAAGAGACTGACAGTGGGTCCAGGCCCCACCTGTCAGCCAGTGAGAGCACTGTACCCTCGGGTGCAACCGACGTATTTGTAAATTTAGAAATATCTTTTCGAAATTTACTATAGCCCAGAGTAGAGATATCTCGTTTTCCATGACCGTAGATTTTTCCATGCCGCGCCAGTGTTTAACACTGCAGTTTACACCACTTATTGCCCATGCACTTTAGTGGCATTTTTTTGCATTAGCAGAATGGTTAACTTTGGTAATATCTTTGCGTGGCAGTAGAAGATTCTATAGTAACCCCTGGCAAATCTCGAGGACGAGATTTTTCTTAAGGGGGGTTGTTAGGGATATTACTAGCAGGTATAAACCGGCTAGTGTAAACCGGATTATTATAATATGTTTGTGTGGTTGTAATATTTAGTAAAGGCTACGGCCCATGAGATCTTAGGCCCATGTATAGAGTTATAGTTTGTAAACCACCCGATGATGTAACTTGAGAGATAAGGAAGAAAGAGCAGAGACCGAGGCGGACACGAGTAAGAGCCGGCCTCGGGACTCTGTAAACCGGACCGGGCGTCGCCTCTATATAAAGGGACGACCCAGCGACGGTTCAGGGACAAGCAGGAAACAACCCGTCGAGACACAGGCAAGCGATCCGCTCCCTGTTCATCGACACCCAAGCAATACCAAACCAAACTAGACGTAGGCTTTTACCTTCATCGAAGGGGCCGAACTAGTATAAACCCTCTGTGTCCTTTGTGTGCTTTTAACCCCTTCGAGCTAACCTGTGCGATGGTTCCATCATCAAGTCCGTTAAACTGGACATCTGCCGTGTTATTTCCACGACAGTTGGCGCCCACCTTGGGGCCTCCGCACGATGGTTTCGAGTTCTTGAAGGGCAGCTTTGAAGGGCTCAAGGGCTACGTTGTCGGCCGGATGACCAAGAGTCGCCGCGGCCGGATCTACATCAATGACGCAGGTTGGGGACCGGAGGCCGATTCAATCGAATACGGGTATCGGGTTCCCTTCGGTGGCATCCATGTCTTCATCAGCAAGATCGGCGAACCGGGACCTGAGCCGGACATCTTCCCCAACATCATCGAGCCGGCTCAGCGTGCGAGATCGGCCCGGATTCAGCCCGCCATGAAGCACGTTTTCGTTGGAGCAGTTCATGGGGTCCAAACCGAGGACGGATCGGAATCCGGTGGCGAAACAGTTGTTTGCTCCGATGACGAATCCTCATTCGGAGAGACTGAGTCTTTGTATCAGTTGCAAGACGGCCGGTCTGAGGGTGAGTCCGATGGAAACAGAATTCCGGGCCCCTTTGACCCGCCAAACCGGGTGGCTATCTTTATGTCCGGTTCACAACCTTCGCTACAGTCTACGGTGAACGGGGCGACAGCGGAAGCTGGTGTAGGGGGGAGTGGCCAGGC
The DNA here is from genome assembly GCA_902687465.1 of Secale cereale. Classification (NCBI taxonomy): domain Eukaryota; kingdom Viridiplantae; phylum Streptophyta; class Magnoliopsida; order Poales; family Poaceae; genus Secale; species Secale cereale. The sequence continues at coordinate 318,109,546 of LR738712.1, read as the reverse complement.
CCTCTCGCCCACTGACGTTCTATCCACCTTAGTCGAGGAGTTCACGGCCCGAGCCATGGCAGAGGTAGCTCCAGCAGACAAGGGGCAACATGATGCAGAGCTCCTTCAGCTAAAGGGCCGGATTGATCAAGCAAGGGATGATCTGAAAACAGAGAAGGCTATGATAGCGATAAGGCAGGCGGAATTGAGTGATCAGGCTTTTCATCTAAGGATGGAGCAGGCCTCTGTACAGGGAGTAAGGGGTCGGAAATATCAATCTCGTCTACCATCGGTTTACGAAGCGACGGATCTGTTCAGGACGCCTGGGGCTGGGGCCAGCAATGATCCGGCGCTAAACCGGAGGGCGCCCCTAAGGGATGAGCCGGTTCAACAACCTCCCGCGGAACAAGATCGACGAATTAAATCTGTGCCTCACGTTCCTACTCCTCCGGGTCATTATTCCAATCCTTTGGACAATATCGTTGCCGCTGCTTTGCGCTTAGCCGCTTTACCCGTTGAGGGGACATCTCCGGTGGCGTTGGAGGCACGCAGGGTCAAGGATCTTCTTAATACGGCATTAATACAACAGCAAGCATATTCTCATAGCAGGGAGAGGCTGCATTCAACACCACGTCCCAGCCGGAGTTACACTAGGCATTGGGAGGAACCGGAAGTATCTAGCAGTGAACGCAGGCGGCACCGTCACAGACGAGATAACCCGGCAGGAGTGGACGCAAAGGCTCAGGACGCAAACCGGGTTAGATCAGTAGCCCGGGAGGAGGTCTGTCAAACGACGCCGGTTCACACAACCACAGCAGAGACAGGAGTCACAACGAGTTCCTTTGGGGTGCAGTTTCTTATCCCCGCTTTATGGAGCGTGAAGCTGCCCAAAGATTTCAAAGGTCCGCGTAAAGTGCCTAATTACACAGCAGATTTGGCTCCGGAAGCTTGCGTTGAGAGTTACGAGATGGCCATGGAGATGCTAGATGTAGATGAAGCGTCTTGTGCAAAGTATTTTACTATGATGCTTGAAGGTACGGCACGAACCTGGCTAAAGGGTTTACCCCCTAACTCCATCGGGTCATGGGGAGAGCTACGTCGCCAGTTTATCAAAAATTTCAAGGATACGTGCAAGCAGCCAATGTCAGTAGTAGATCTAGCAGCCTGTGTACAAGGAGAATAGGAGTCTACAAGCGCATGGGTGCGGCGAGTGTCAGAAATTTTACACTCTTCGAACGGTATCAATCCCAGTACGGCAATAGTGACTTTGGAAAACAATTGCCGGTTTGAGTCTCTAAAGTTAAAACTAGGACGGCTTAAACGGGATTGTAATGATATGGGAAGTCTCATGAGCGCTCTGGTGAAGTATGGGGACTCTGATAACACTAAGTATCTAGAAGCTGAGGGAGACAAACCAGGAAAGGTTAACAAGCCTGGTAAACCGGCGCAGGTTAATCCGGCTACGGCAAGCTTCTTAGGTAAGCAGAAGGCGGAAGGTGGCTCTGATTTCGTGGCCAATACCCAAGTTCAAGAGGGTTTCCAGCGCAATAGAGGCAAACCACCCCCACAAACCGGCGGAGGAGATGTTAGTTGGAACCAGGAGTTAAGTCAGCCTTGTCCGAAGCATAGCACAAGGGGACGACCAGCGAAACACACTATAGGAGAATGCAGGCCCTTGATGGAAGCCATAATGGGCCGCTTCAATTCTAATGACAGGCCTCCAAATGGTGGTTCAGGCCCGGGGTTCTATGGTCCGGGTCATCAGGGGAACAGCTCCGGATCAGGGTATCGGGGCAATAACAGTGGTTATCATGTCCGGGCCAGCAATCAATACGGTCAAGGTGGTTATAATAACCAAGGCAATCAGCCGCATAGTCAGGGCGGTTACAATAACCAAGGCAGCCAACAGCTGGGCCCAAGTAATCACAACAACCAAGGTAATCAGCAGCGTCAGCAACAGCAGCAGCAATCCGGATATCAGAGCAATCCGAAGGAGCTAAGTAGTGGGCAATATCATGTATTCACCACGAGTTTGTGTAAACGAGATCAAAAGGTTTTAAAGCAGGCAGTCCACGCGGTTGAACTGGCGACACCACAATTCCTGCGATGGTCAGAGCAGCCCATTGTCTGGAGTAGGGAGGATCACCCGATGCGGGTGGATAATCCGGGCCACTTGGCCCTGGTGGTAGCACCACAGGTGGGTGGCTACAAGTTCACTAAAGTGCTTATGGACGGCGGTAGCAGCATCAATATCTTGTACTATGAGACCTTCCGTCGTATGGGCCTGACGGATAAGAAGCTAAGGCAGCCAAACATGGTGTTCCATGGGGTGGTTCCAGGTAAGTCAGCTTATCCAGTTGGGAAAATTGACTTAGAAGTTACCTTTGGAGATGAGCATGATTCCAGGTCAGAGATGATAACTTTTGAAGTCGTCAAAATCTGGAGCCCTTATCACGCTCTGTTCGGGAGGACGGTTTATGCCAAGTTTATGGCCAGACCATGTTATGTTTATCTGCAGCTCAAGATGCCGGGTTAGGCACGATCACGGTTCACGGGAGTCGCAAGATAGCAGTGGAATGTGAAGAGGGAGACGCTGCTTACGCGGAGGCAGTATGTGCCACAGAAGAGTTGAAGTTTTATAAGGATAATGTTGATCCGACAGATATGACCCCGTTGAAGAAGCCAACTACAGAGCATGATCCGGCGTTGAAATTTAAATCGGCAGAGGAGACCAAGCAAGTTGATTTTGTGCCAGGCGACTCGTTCCAAGCAGTTCACGATCAGTGCTAACCTTGATCCCAAATAGGAAAGCGCGCTCATCGAGTTCATCCGTGAGAACCGGGATATCTTTGCATGGAAACCTTCTGACATGCCAGGTATACCGAGGGAACTCGCTGAGCACAATCTTAATATTGATCCGAAGTTTAAACCGGTCAAACAATATCTGCGCCGTTTCAATGAAGAAAGACGCAAGGCTATAGGAGAAGAAGTAGCCAGGCTTTTGGCAGCAGGGTTCATAGTGGAAGTTTTTCACCCAGAGTGGTTAGCTAATCCGGTGCTAGTGCTAAAGAAGAATGGAAAATGGAGAATGTGTGTAGACTACACAGACCTCAATAAAGCTTGTCCAACAGATCCTTTTGCTCTCCCTCGCATTGATCAGATCATCGATGCTACAGCGGGATGTGAGCGGCTAAGTTTTTTGGATGCATACTCGGGATATCACTAGATCAAGATGGCAGTTAAGGACCAAGAGAAGACAGCCTTCATAACTCCTTTTGGTGCTTTTTGCTATGTATCTATGCCTTTTGGGCTCAAGAGTGCCCAAGTAACTTATCAGCGTTGCGTACAGAACTGTCTTAAGGGGCAGATAGGAAGAAATGTTCATGCCTATGTGGATGATATCGTGGTGAAGTCAAGGAAAGAAGAGACACTGATAGAGGACCTCAAGGAGACCTTTGACAATCTTTGGGCCTATAAAATGATGCTCAATCCGGAGAAATGTGCTTTTGGTGTTCCGGCAGGCAAGCTCCTGGGATTTTTCGTGTCAAACAGAGGAATAGAAGCTAATCTGGAGAAAATCAAGGCAATCACATCTTTAACCAAGCCGGCTTGCATCAATGATGTTCAGCGTATCGCTGGCCGGATTACAGCATTGAGCCGGTTCATTAGTCGTTTGGGGGAGAAGGCGATTCCGCTTTATCAGATGCTGAGAAAGACGGGTCGGTTTATATGGAGTGATGAGGCAAATGCTGCGTTTGAGGATTTGAAGCGGCAGTTAGCGAGGCCACCAGTCCTGGCTGCCCCTGTTGATAATGAACCTTTACTGTCATATGTCGCCGCCAACGCACGGGCAGTTAGTGTGGCGATCGTGGTTGAACGCAAGGAAGTAGGGAAGGAATATCCAGTTCAGCGTCCGGTTTATTACGTGAGTGGGGTACTCATTGAGTCTAAGCAGAGGTACCCACATTGGCAGAAGCTGGTGTATGGAGTGTTCATGGCAAACCGGAAGTTGAAGCACTATTTCCAAGGTCATCCAATAACTGTTGTTAGCTCAGCACCATTAGGGGACATAATCCAGAACAGGGAAGCTACGGGCCGAGTGGCGAAGTGGGCCATTGAGCTCAGCCCACATGAGTTGAAATATGTGCCACGCACCGCTATAAAATCTCAGGCATTGGTGGATTTCATCAATGATTGGACAAAACTGCAAACATCAGAGGAGAAGCCGGATCTTACATATTGGACGATTCACTTTGACAGTTCAAGACAGTTAGAAGGCTCGGGGGCTGGAGTTGTTTTAACTTCCCCGCGAGGTGATAAGTTTTGTTACGTCCTCCGTTTATTGTTTCCTTGTACTAATAATGCAGTGGAGTATGAAGCGTTACTTCATGGCTTACGGATGGCAAAGGAGATGAACTTGAGCCGGGTCAAGTGCTTTGGCGATTCAGATTTGGTGGCACAGCAAGTTTCAAGCAAGTGGGATTCGAGAGATCCTCTCATGGCAGCTTACAGACGAGAAGTAGAGGCAGTGGCTGGATATTTCAAAGGGTATCAAGTGGACCACATAGACCGGCGAAGGAATGAAGCGGCTGATGCTTTAAGCCGGCTGGGTTCTCAACGTAAACCGGTACCACCAAATACTTTTTTGGATGAACTGCATAGTCCATCAGTACAAATACCATCGGAGGAAGACCTGGCTGTTCCTGATCCGGAGGCACAGCTAGTTGCGGCACTTCATGTTATTCCGGATTGGACGCTGCCCTATTTGGCATATCTGAGCCGAGGAGAGCTACTGGACGATGAGATAGAGGCACGACAGATAGTTCGGCGTTCTAAATCCATGACAATTGCAAACGGGGAACTTCATCATCGCAGCGTGTCTGGAGCATTTCAGCGGTGTGTGTCAGCTGAGGAAGGTTGTGAGATTCTTTGCGAGATCCATGAAGGGGATTGTGGTCATCATGCCGGTTCAAAATCATTGGTGGCTAAAGCTTTTCGACATGGGTTCTATTGGTTAACAGCTCATGCTGATGCGGCGGATCTAGTCCGGAAGTGTGATGCTTGTCAGAAGTTTTCGCGACGTGCTCTTGTTCCGGCACAGGAGCTCCGGATGATACCAATAACCTGGCCGTTTGCGACTTCGGGGCTTGATATGGTTGGACCCTTTAAGCGATCCCAAGATCAGAAAACTCACCTACTTGTGGCAGAGGATAAGTTTACAAAGTGGATTGAGGCAGAGCCTGTGAGCAAGTGTGATGCCGCCACAGCAGTCAAGTTCATCAAAAAGGTAATTTTCCGGTTTGGCTTTCCACACAGCATTATCACAGACAACAGCACCAATTTATCTAAGGGTGAGATGGAAGAATTTTGTCAACGAGAACATATTCACCTAGATGTATCTTATGTGGACCACCCTCAAACAAATGGTCAAGCTGAAAGAGCAAACCAGGAGATTTTGCGAGGTATCGAGCCCCGGCTTATGACTCCCTTGCAAAGAACCCCAGGATGTTGGGTCGAGGAGTTACCGTCTGTCCTTTGGAGTATCAACACTACACCAAACCGGTCCACGGGTTATACACCTTTCTTTATGGTATATGGTGCTGAAGCGGTCCTTCCAAGCGATATCCGTCATGATTCACCAAGGGTGACAGCCTATGTTGAAGCGGCCAACGAGCAGGCGAGACAAGACAGTTTGGACCGGTTGGATGAAGAGCGTGATATAGCAGCCGCACGGTCTGCGATCTATCAACAAGACTTGCGCAGATATCACAGCCGCCGGATCAAGACAAGGACGTTTTAGGAGGGCGACTTAGTACTCCGGCTCATCCAAGATCAAACAGATATGCACAAGTTATCCCCGCCTTGGGAAGGAACCTTTGTGGTCAGCAAGAATCTGCACAACGGTTCATACTACCTGGTGGACATTCGAGAACACAAGGACTCGCGAACATCAGAAGAGGAGATAAAGAGGCCGTGGAACATCGCCCTCTTACGGCCCTACTATACCTGAGCCATGAGCTCCACTGTATCCTATGTATATATTATGATTAATGAATAAACCGGCACCCTCGGTAAACCGGGGGCTCAGCCTTTTTTCCAATACAAATACCTTATGAGGACAACCATACATATATTATCATATTTCAAACATATCGATCGGTTTAAAACTAATTTTGCAGAATATATGCACCCAGAAGCAATAGACTCCCTGAAGAGCGTAAGGTCATATCCGGCCCAAAGAGGACGCTTCATGGAAGCCCTCTGGATGGTAAGCCATCCAGTGATTGGCTAAAGATTTACCCATTGTTTCATGGAACCATGGAGGCCCTCTGGACAGGCGACAGCCATCCAGTGATTGGCTAATGATTTAACCATGGTTTCATGGAACCATGGAGGCCCTCTGGACAGGCGACAGCCATCCAGTGATTGGCTAAAGATTTACCCATGGTTTCATGGAACCATGGAGGCCCTCTGGATAGGCGACAGCCATCCAGTGATTGGCTAAAGATTTACCCATGGTTTCATGGAACCATGGAGGCCCTCTGGACAGGCGACAGCCATCCAGTGATTGGCTAAAGATTTACCCATGGTTTCATGGAACCATGGAGGCCCTTTGGACAGGCGACAGCCATCCAGTGATTGGCTAAAGATTTACCCATGGTTTCATGGAACCATGGAGGCCCTCTGGACAGGCGACAGCCATCCAGTGATTGGCTAAAGTTTTACCTATGGTTTCATGGAACCATGGAGGCCCTCTGGACAGGCGACAGCCATCCAGTGATTGGCTAAAGTTTTTCTTATGGTTCCTATGGATGGTACCCGCATACATCGACCGGCCCTCTGGATGGTAAGCCCATTCCATTGATTGGCTGAACCTTGCTTTGAGCCTGGCAGCTCGTAAAAAGCATCGACTACATGGTCTTATTTGCAAAACTTGCTTTTTCTGATGTTTAGGTTTTATGATTCTCTAAACCGAAGTGGAACAGCTCCAGAATTTGACCACGTATATATATAGTTAAAATTCTTGGTCATGAATACCAGCATGAGTTAAAAGTCTGGGTTATAAAACACCAGCAAGGGTCAATCCGGTGTTCATCATCACCCGGAACAATCATCATGATCTAAACGGGCAACTTTTATAAGACCCGGGATTATTAATGGGTCTATCAAAAGACTCCCTTCAAAGAGGCAAAATTCGCCGTATTAAGAGTATCAAGCATACTTGATCTCAGGTATAAAGTTATTTCTGATATAAGTATACGCTTGTTTGATATATTCTGAGAACAATTTAATTCGTCCAGCGGTAAACCGCTAGGACATATTTTCAGTGTTATTTATGCAGGAACATATCAGACCAAATTTAAATTGGCAAACGTTAAAACAAGAAGTCAGAATATCCGGATCAAAGCGAACAATGTTTCCAGCTACCCTATTACAAGGCATAGCAAGCCTGACGGATTAAAAATTGTTTGGTAAAGTAAGACTGCGATTACAAAGATATGCTACGAGCTACGCTCCCTCCTGCTGCGACGGCTGAGAATCGACTTGGTCCGGAGTCTCCTCCTCTTCTTAAAGCGGCTGGAAGTCAGGGACGCGCCAGTCAATTTTTGTTAAAGCACGAAAGTACATCTCTTCATTGATGAGTTCACACGGTTCGATATCTGGAGCGAAGGTATGAGGGCGTACTGGTGGGATTAGATTGACGGTATCATAAACCGGCCGCTCCACCCGCTCGTTCTGCAAATCATACCCCGGATGATACCTGGATAAGTCTGATTCGGCAGCAAGTTTGCTGGCGAGAGGGCGCATCTCCTTCGTCAAGACATGGAGATCCTTTGCAGTAAAAGCTGATCCGTCTTCCTTAGTGTCAGGATACCCACTAAAGGCTTCCTCCGGATCAAAATCTGGGATAGACAGACAGCTTCTCTAATGTGCCTTGGATAGTGGTTGGGGCCGGTTTATTAAAAGATGTTGCACTTATGATCCTTTGAGCGCCGGAATACAGCTGCTCGACCAAAGTATAACACGCCTTGAGTTTTTTCCGCAAGTCATCCCCAAGATGGGAGACACGGCGCCCTGCATATGAGTATCACAGTTAAACCGGCACAGATGAAAGATTACAAGGATGAAAGCAGGAACACAGATTAACTACTTACCTAAGACCGCAGAAGTCATCATTTCTATTTGCCGCTTTAAACCGGTTAACTCTTCAGTAACCGGATTAAGAGCTTCTTCAGCATCCTTAGCCCTTTTTTCCAGATCTTTTTTCTGAACCTCAAAGGCGGCTCGTTCTTCTTCAAAGAATTTCTTCAGTTGTTCAGCAGTCTTTAAACTCAGCTTCAAGTCTTTTTTGGCCTTAGAAGCATCAGACTCCGTTTCAGCAAGTCTACTCCGGAGTTCACTAATTTCTTCAGCCCTCCGGTTTAAATCAGCCTGCAAGGAAAATCAAGTGCTAAGTAGCAAAAGTCAGATAAGTCACAAGCACACAAACAAGTTGTATACTTGACACTTGGGGGCTAATGGGCAGTTGAAGCAGTAAGCAGTGGCAATTCAAACACAAAGTCTCAAGCACACAAACAAGTTGTCTACTTGACACTTGAGGACTAATGGATAATTGAAGTATCAAAGGAAAAGTCAGGCAAGTGCCAGTCACATAAACCAAGTTATGCCCCTGGCACTTGGGGGCTAATGTAAGATCATTTGATTAATCAGGAAGTACCGGTTCACCTTCTAAACATAGCTAAACCGGAACATGGGGGCTGATACGGTATGGACAGAAGTACATTGCAAGTCAAAAGAAGATGCAAAGGATTACCTCATACTTGTCCTTCATCATGTTAATCAAGCCTGCTTCATAGTCTCGGCCAGTGTGGAGCCGGTTCAAGTACCCGGAATAGAGCTCCTGGGCACTCATGTCAGCAAAGTTGGACAGTTCGGTACTCCATTTGCCCTTTTCTTTGTGCAGCTTCTCCGCTTTAGCCGTATGTTTGGCTAAGACAGTGGGCTCAGCAGGAGCGGTATAAGCCGTGTGAGTTATTTCCACCTCCGGAGAAGCAGTTGTTGGTGGTGGGGTTGCGGTATGAACCGGACTAGAAGGAACCGGATTGGTCGGAGGAGAATTGGCCCGGGCAGGACTAGCCGGTTCATGAACATTTTCAGCATTGGGGTTCTCAGGCATAGTAGTATGATCTGTAGGAACAGGATCTTCAAGTGGAATTGTGGGTTCGCCTTCCGGAGGGATAGTTGAGTCCGGATCAGCCGCCGGATCATCAACGGCAGTCTCAGCAGTTGGTTGGTTGGCTTTCGGTTTTTTGCTAGGTTTTGGCTTGCTGAAGGAAGTTGGAAAAACAAGTTGGAACTATAAGACAAAGTGCAATCATAAACCGGATAAATTAAAAAGACTTACCCTGGGACAATTTTCAGGGGTGGAAGTTGTGTGGCAGTTGATTCACCGGAAGAAGATAACGGAGTCTCCTGATAATCAGGGTCAAACGGTTTAAGAGGTTTGCGTATAAGCCCGGCCTTGGGATGAAGGAGGGTTGGAGAGAGTATAACCTCAGAGCGGCGCCTCCGAGCCGGAGTAAGAGATATTCCGGATGATTCCACTGCAAGACCGCTATGGCGAGTGGTCCGGCGAAGGGCTTCATGTTGTTGTTTCTTCAGAAGAAAATTAGGATCCAATTGAGCATAAGGGTGAGAAAACTGATATTTTCGGACTGTCCGACGGCTTTTTTGAGGAAGTGGTTTTGAATCGGAAGAAAGGATAGTTACCTCAATTTCGGCCGGTTTATCTCCTTCAGCCAGCTCCTGTGAAAAGTTGTTATTAGATACAGATATGGGTAAAAGTAAGCAAGTTAAAACCAGATTAATTCATACCTCAGAGTCCGGATCGTCATCCTCAGCATGAGAACTGGAGCCACCAGCCGCTTTTCTCTTCTTGGTAGCAAAGGCTTTCCGGCGTGCCTGTTTTCCGGTTTTCTCCTGAGGTTTCCTCTTCCAGAAAGGATCATTAGCCTGTTCAAAAGGTAAAAGATAAATTGAAAGAACCATTTAAAGGAACGGATTACAAGCATATGAAAGAAAGTAAGACATACCGCAGGCAGCTTGTTTTTCTTGTAGTATGGAGCCAGTCTAGTTTGGCTACATTCTTCTAAAGTGATGTTAAGCATCTTCTTGGCAGACTCAGTGACTTCCGACTTAGAAAGTTTATCCTTAGAGAAACGTTGAGGATCATCCGGTTTACCAGAGTATTGATACATCAAGCTGGGTCGTGGGCTCAGAGGAAGGATACTCCAAGAGAGCCAGCAGCGCATGAAATCCACGCCTGTTAAACCATTGGCCATAAAAGCCTTTAACTTGGAAAGTTGAGAGGCAAACCGGGGCTGCTCTGAGGAGCTGAGGCGCTGCGGCAAAGGGTGGTCCTCCGGAAGACGGTGCTCGCGATAACCCGGCAATGGGTTTTCCCCCACAGGTGAAGTATCAATACAGTAAAACCAAGATTTATTCCAGTCATTGGGATGTGTGTGGAGAGCGGCATGAGGAAAGACTACATCTTTTCTTTTCTGAATACTGACCCTGCCTAGCTCTTGATGCGGTCCACTAGTAAATTCAGTACGCCGGTTTAGGTGGAAGAAATCCCAGAACAAGTCAATTGACGGTTCTTCATGCAAATACACCTCAGAAAACACTTGAAAATCACAGATGTTGGAAACAGAGTTGGGACCTATGTCCTGAGGATGAAGCTGGAAAGCGACAAGTACATCCCGGAAAAACTTCGAACCGGGAGGAGTAAAGCCCCGAGCAATATGGTCAAAGAAGACAATAACCTCCCCCTCTTTGGGAGTAGGAGGACATTCATCTTCTGGGGCCCGCCATTTTAAAACGGATTGAGGGCCTAAGGTGCCGATTGCAGCAGCATTGACTAAATATTGTTCCGTAATAACGGAAGGAACCCAATTGCACGAGACAAACTGTTTGGCCATAGCAACAGAAGAGCAAGTGCTGAAAGGGTAAAATATAAATCCGGATTACTCAAGTACAGTGTCATAAACCGGAAAATATATGAAAGGATTACGCAACGATTTAAGCAAGGGACTAATGATATGGATAACCCGGCGATAAACAGGAGACTGTATTACTACCGGTTCATGACCACAAAGGAGGAAAAGTTAAACCGTCGCGTTCGTTATGATTTTTTTTTACAGAAGTAGCATATGACTGTTTAAACCGGAGCATACTTAACAGATCTACAAAGGAGAAGAAACAAGTTTTCACAGACAGCTAAAGTAAAACAGATCTGAGCATCCAGGAAAAGAAAAGTAAATACAAGGATATTACGGGAAGAACTACAAGGGTCCTATACAGAGTGGATAAATCTACAGGTTAAACATAAATGACGGGATTTAAGGCATATAGCAGCGGAGTAGAGGAAAGATTTAAAGGTCAAAAATTCTGCGTACTTGGCGCCTACGAAGAACGAATGAAGCTACCGCGAAGGTTTAATGGCGGAGATGCGAGAAGGAACCCTAAAGCTACGGATCTGCAGTGAGGAAAATGGCGTACCTGGAACGGCAAGAGGCAACGGCAGAGGTTCTCTGGTCGCGCTCAGGTTGATGCAGCGGCCGGCGAAGTCTCGGATTCAACGGTCGACGGCGGCGGCTTGAGCTCGACGGGCGGCGACGGAGTATAGAGTTCGAGCGACGGAAGAAGAAGAACGAAACGGAAGGAAATAAAGAACAAGGGCAGCGGTATTTATTGAAGGGCAAAGTTGAAACGACAGGCGTGAGATTCGAGGAGGCAAAAGATTGTATAAAGATCCTCTGTCAGCTCGATTCTCGGGACGACCATTAAACAAAGCCGATAGACAGCTGGGCGCATTAAATGCGGAGGTGATGTCACGGTCAGATCAAGCGATTTTCGAGAATGACGTCAGGGGCGGTTTACAAAAATGAGAAGACACAAGGAAAATTATGCAAGACAGGGAAGATTGATGTGAACAACTTCAAATCATTCTGGGGCCTATTGTCAGGGATATTACTAGCAGGTATAAACCGGCTAGTGTAAACCGGATTATTATAATATGTTTGTGTGGTTGTAATATTTAGTAAAGGCTACGGACCATGAGATCTTAGGCCCATGTATAGAGTTATAGTTTGTAAACCGTCCGATGATGTAACTTGAGAGATAAGGAAGAAAGAGCAGAGACCGAGGCGGACACGAGTATGAGCCGGCCTCGGGACTCTGTAAACCGGACCGGGCGTCGCCTCTATATAAAGGGACGACCCGGCGACGGTTCAGGGACAAGCAAGAAACAACCAGTCGAGACACAGGCAAGCGATCCGCTACCTGTTCATCGACACCCAAGCAATACCAAACCAAACTAGACGTAGGCTTTTACCTTCATTGAAGGGGCCGAACTAGTATAAACCCTCTGTGTCCTTTGTGTGCTTTTAACCCCTTCGAGCTAACCTGTGCGATGGTTCCATTATCAAGTCCGTTAAACCGGACATCTGCCGTGTTATTTCCACGACAGGGGTGGTGTTGTAACACCCAAAAAATTTGATCTTGCTTAAGTAATAAAAATTTTGACCAGGTATTTCAGCTTTTCCCTTCTCTAGGTTTTTCTTTGATTTTCAGAGCTGCTTTTCTGTTGTTATTGTCGAGTTTTGCCCTAGTGAAAGTTTGTGAGTATGTTATTTGGACTTAATTGCCCTAAGCTAAGGAGAACAACCTTTCTAGTTGTAGGATCATTTGCATTATTTTCTCCCGGAGCTTTATTTATTTAAAGTGTTTTCCTTCTGTTTTAGGGCCCTGTTTGCACTACAACCCTTTGATGGAATTGTCCAAAAAATTCCACTAAAATTCAGAGATGTCAAGTAAAGCCCCTACATCACTCCCATGCAAAAATCCTTGGGTACCATTTGGAAAAGTTGAGCAAAACATCCTCTTTTGCTCTCTGGTCCAGTTGGTCACTTTCTACTGCAACCCTATTCTAACTTGCTCCTTTGGCCTTGAGCTTTTTCCAACTTGTTGTCCTTCCTACCAAACCCTTAAGTCTAGGATATGGGAGCATTTGGATCAACTTTGGTCCATGTAAATGTGCCCTTTTTCTTCTGTCCAGAACTGTAGCTTTGCAAGAACTACACTAACAAGTTTTTGCTTTTGATAAACTAACCTCACCACCTTCTTACTCATCCTAGGAGACACTCATCTGGAGAATTTGGCCAACCCAAGAGTTGCCTAGATCCCTCTGGCATTTTGTCGAACACCCTGAGTGCATGACCAGTTTTGGCTTAGTTTCTGGTTAGTATTATGAACTTGATCCCCTGACTAGACCAGCATGTCACATGGATCTGCCCTAGCCTATAGCCCCACTCTGCTAACCCCCTTGTGGTTTGGAACCCCCTAGCATGCCTTGGCATATTGCCGAGCACGTTGCATGCGTGCTCTGGGCGCGCCCAGAGCGCGCGTTTTGCACGTGCGTGCGCTCGGGTCGCTGCGTCGCGCCCCTGGCCCCAACTCACCTGCAGAGCCGCGCCCGGCCTTATATGCACACGAGAACACTCCAAGCCGTCCCTGGGACTCCACAGCACCGTTGTCAGAGCACATTTGGCGGCACGCCGGCGATGCCAGTGGATCTCTGCCATGGTCGGCGCCGCCCGAGCCACACGCACTCGCTAGCTGCCTCCTCGAGCAGTGCAAGCTCATCCGCAAGCTCATCCGCAAGCGTTCGTCACCGCCACGTCTCCTGCTGCTACAGAATGGCGGTCGCCGGCGATCTTATCCCCGACCGTCGCGGAACCGCCATTGCCCGCCTATATAAGGAGCCCCCGAGCTCGTCAGGCCCTCAAGGAAACTCCCACACTCCCTCACTGATCCACCCGTAGCAGTAGAAAGACCAGAGAGGTCGTCTTCTTCCTCTCCGGCAACCACGACCGCCGCCACTGTCTCGATCACTCCGGTGCCACCAGGGCCTCCCCCGCCCATCTAGTGCCTTCGTCGCCTTCCCCTCGACCTTGCGGAGCTGCCCAAACCCTCGAACGCGATCAAAATCCACCACAACGCAAACCCCAAATTCTGCCCGGTGCTCCCTCCGCCGCGGAGCTCGCCGCCGGCGACTCCCTCCGTCCCCACCGGCCAGTCGACCACCGGGAGGACCGCCTAGGAGTGATGGATCTATTCCTGGCCTCGATTCCCCTCGAAGAGCCTCCGTTCACCGGCGACAATCGCCGGAGTCCCGCCTCTGCTCAGGGAGAGGAAGAGAAGGGAGAGGCGACTGGTCAAACCTGACCAGTGGGCCCCATGGACCCACTGTCAGTGACACAGCCACATCTCCACGCGTTTAAGTGGAGGCGTAAAACTCAGAGTACGTATTCCCTAGCCCGAAAACGTATTCTCAGCTGAAACGTTCTCTTTTCTGTTTTAGTTTAAAAGTCTAAGTTTGACTGAACTTTGACTGGCTTTACCTTTTTATTTATAACTCCAAATGAATGGATTCTTTTTCTGTTGTTCCTCAAGTTTGGCTAGTTTATTTTCAGATTTATTTGAAAATTTTCCAGGCAAATTTTTGTGCTGTTATGATTCTATGTATTAATTTCATTTCCTTTCTATTAGGATTTTTGAAGAGGGAGAAAACTTCCAAAAGTTTTGGAATACATTTCTCCTCCCCTCTACTTGAAGGCAAACATTTTTGAACCTTGTTCTAAAACACGTGATTACGACGATATGGATACATTCTTTTCTTTCATATGTGATGATATGATCCTACCCATGAGTGCATGAGGTAGACCCCTTGATGTGAATGTTAAGTATTCACGACGGTATCCCCTCGTATGCTTCCCATGCCTAATGGAAGAAAGCCGTGGAAGTCGTGGTCTTGTGTAGACACAAGCTTGCCCTTAGCTCCTCGTTGAGACGGTGGAGTCCGGTATGGCTTGGTGAGGTACGACGGATGGCGATTCCGGCTGTTGTTATTGAATATAATGATTATGCTAATCAGGCAAGTGATGCTGAAACCTCCTGAGTCGACCATAGATCGAGTCTTGTTCCAGTAACCCCCATACTTGTTTCCGTACTACCACTTGTCCCTACTACAGGTAGGGTACGGTTCAGTAAATTGTTGACCCCTGTTCTAGCACACACCATACAGAGAGGCCATGGTGGAAGATACCAGCTTCATCCGGTAGGCATGCCACCTGGTCCGGGGCCATGGGTGTTTCGGTTGAAGCCGAAGGGGTTAGCTTCCCCATTTTGAGCGCGTTATAAATTTTGTGATCCCATGCTAGTCGAGGTTGTAGCCTCCCCACTTAGAGTTTGGCTTGACAAGTGTCGTGGGTGATTCCAGACACCGGTAAGTTAAGCTGGTGTGTGCGGCCAGACGTGTCTTCAAATTAAAAGACCGTAGATGGAATTAGTCCAATGAGACTAAAGGAATCCGTTATTCGTGGGTAAAGAGTACACCCTCTGCAGAGATTAAATCTATTCGAATAGCTGTGTCCCTGGGTTAGGACTACAGTCTGGTAAGGGTCAAGTGTCGGTCTTAGCGTCGGTCTTCGGAGGAGAAAACTGCTAAAACCAGAACCTTGTTTATGAAGTGTGGCATATGGTGACATTGATTATGATGAACTAACCCCTGTATTATGCAAATTATTGAGTATCCCTGGGACGGTCCTACCTCCTGGATATTCACTATCATCCATCTTTTATTTCTAAGCCCTTTATGTGATGTCGCTCAGACGTCCGACTGTGGCATTTTGTTATTTGCTTTTATTTATAAGCCCTTTATGTGATGTCGCTCAAACGTCCGACTATGGCATTTTGTTATTTCCTTTTCTTTATAAGCCCTTTATGTGATGTCGCTCAGACGTCCGACTGTGGCATTTTGTTAT
>LR738712.1:317754179-318093506 GCA_902687465.1 Secale cereale | reverse complement strand
TTTTGTTATTTACTTTTTTTTATAAAGCCCTTTATGTGATGTCGCTCAGACGTCCGACTGTGGCATTTTGTTATTTGATTTTATTTACAAGCCCTTTATGTGATGTCGCTCAGACGTCCGACTGTGGCATTTTGTTATTTACTTTTATTTTTAAGCCCTTTATGTGGTGTCACTCAGACGCCCAACTGTGGCCTGATTCGCTTTTATTTTATTACCTCTCCCCAAATGCATATGCATTTTTATACAGATAAACTGCTTGCATCTTGGATGGTCATATCTTAATTAACCTCGTGATCATCAAGTATTATCGAGCATGATTATATTTCACCCTATGTTCATAATGCTTGCGAGTACATTCAAAGTACTCACTGGCTTGTCCCCGGCTATTGTCTTGGCCAAATTTCTCGCATGGAGAGGAGCGTCACGACGACAACCCGGAACCTATACAACAGTGATAGAAGCCTCGCGAAGATAGGAGTTAACCTGGTCAGCTGTTCCCGTGGGAAACGGAGTCACAGACGCCGACGTATCACAACCGCTTCCGCCATCAGCCACTAGAAACCTCGTGTTGTACTTAAAGGCCAGAATGGTCTTGTACCACATATTGTACCTTTGCTTGGAAATTTCTGTATCAAGAGGTGCCTCACCAGCTAACAGTAATCCTGGGGCTGGTAAGCACATGGGCCAATTTTGGGGAATTTCATACCCCGAAAATCCGGTCCTCACAATTAACCCCATCAACGGCTGAAATTGCTTTTGAGGATTGAGTTTCAAAATTTCAAAACGCATACACTATATAGTAGTACAGAACATTGGCCCACTCTTCACTCTCACAAAGTGTCTAGGAGCACGTGCTATAGCCGGCTATTAGTTAGTAGCCCGCTTCTTCGCTCTCTGCTCTTCTCTTCCTTCCAACTCAGCACAAATATACTATGTTATGTCTTACAGCCCACCTACATCATCCTATTATACTTGCTCTTAATATGGCTTAATTTGAAACGGGAAAAATACACTGGTTGTCAACGTATGTAACAATACGGTTATTACGGTCACTATGTAGTTTTGCGGTGATTATACGGTCGCTAGCTCACCGTACTACACCCTACTGACCGGCTACATAGTCGACGTGGCACTTTATTAACTGGTTAAATTAACACTGGGTTTCTGGGTCCCACCTATCAGTTGGCAAAGCAAAGAAATCAGTTAAGAAAAACTTTACGCTGGCGCGACAGGAGTCCAACCCTTGTGCGCGAACCACCCTGGCTGTGTATGTGAGTACATGCACGTGTGCTCCCTCGGTCCGTGAAAAAAAATGTACATCTAGCATTAGAAAACACGACATGCAATGGTCAGTTCATTACATGCAATGCTATTAATTAGAAAATAAACATTAAGTTCTCTCGTTTCCCACTCTGCCTTGGTTGTTAAATATAAGTGTTTGTAGAGATTTCAACAAGTAACTACATACGGAGCAAAATAAGTGAATCTACACTCTAAAATTTGTCCACATACAACCGTATGTTGTAGTCCATTTGAAATGTCTAAAAAGTCTTGTATTTAGGAATGAAGATAGTACATGTCTATCCTTAATTACATCATGCAACAACCTTCATTTAATTGTTTTCTCTCAATGGTCGCATGCAGACATAAATCTCCTACTTTTGGTCGTTAATTATGCCATGAAGTTCTAGTTCCTCTTGGTCAATGTGTAAATCTCTATACGTACAATTTTTCACGGACGCAGGGAGTTGGCTGAGCACTTGAGCGTGAGCGTGTGTGTTACGTCGTGTGATGTGTGCCGCATGGATGCGTGAGTGTTGCGTGCGTGCATGTGTACGTGTGAGTGTTGTATGTTGCATGCATGCAGACCTGCGTGCATGAGGCTTTTACTCCCTCCCATTGACATTTTCATATTTGAAGCTTCATTAAAACGTTGCATGCAAGAATTAAGGCTGGCCATAGTGGAGAGTAACATACACTAGTAACATACATTTTCGGGAAAAAAATCTTCGGGCACTCATCATTTACTACCTCCGTCCTGGTTTATTAGTCCCATTTGTAATTTGTACTGTACTACCTTGGTTGGTGATTTTATTATTGACCTGTATATAAGCCTCCGTACTAGTTTATTGGTTCCCTTCGTACTTTGTGTAACATTTTGACCGTAAATTTAACTTACAAAGTGTCCATGCATGTCACAAAAAACTATAGCATTAAAAACTATGTTCAAATACGAATCCAGTGATGCGATTTTTGGTGACATGCAGTAACATTTTATTACTTAAATAGATGGTCTAAGTTTGACACAATATACTACTAGTACTCCTACATTATTAACCTCGGGTGCCTTGGCCAATGTTTCATCTTGTTGGACAGGATGAGAGTAGAGGTATAGGGATACTATAGATAGGGAGCCTTGGCGATCCATTATTCCCCATCTCGGTCAGAGAGAACTATTCAACTAGTCTTCACAGTGAAGTGACAATACATGCTGCAGCAGATGGGACACTTCATTACTAAGGTGAACCAGCGTGTTAGTGTTACTAAATCAGCCTTACCCAGTACTTACATCATGTTTGCCAGTGGAGCATGCTTCTGCAAAAACGCCTACGCACCTCTCTCTTCCATTAACTGACATATGGGCCCTCTTGAGGTAGACCCACATGTAAACGGCTTTACTATTTACACTCCGAAGGATGGTATATCCTGGTAGTAGTACTAGTAGAATCGAGATTACGAGGATGCACTTTCTTGCCCGTCTTTCCCTATTCTTCCTTGATGGGGGGACAACCCGATAGGAGGCCGATCTTTCAAGAAAAGGAGGGATCCTAAGGAAGAACAAGAAGATCACGAGGAATAACACGAGAGAAACAAGAAGAGAACACTCAAATCAACAAGTTTAGGTCACACATATGCTAGATCCGGAAACACAAAGAGTGATACATGATCCATAATCAATTAAGGATGATACAAGTAGCGATAGTCTTCTCCGTAAGGAAGTCTTGAACCCGTGTGGATCTTCTCCGTGGAGGCAGTGGTCTCTCGAGGAGATGAACCACTAGGGATGAGCAATAATCAAGGTTTAGATTAGATATCACAATGCTAACCCTAGAAAGAGGTAGGTGGAGGAGTATATATAGTCTAGGGGGTGAAGGGGGTATATGGGCCACGGCCCAGACGAAATGCACGCGGGCATCAGAGGCTAGACGTCCGCGCGTCGAGCCGGATGTCCAGATTGTCACGAGGTGCCGGATGTCCGGGCCTGGCGCCGGATGTCCGGACTGACCGGGTCGAGCCACGGCTATGCTTCTGTGGTGTGGCGCCGGATTTCCGGGCGCGGGGCTGGATGTCTGGGCCCTGTTTGGCCGGATGTCTAGGGTCTAGCCGGATGTCCGGCCCCTATAGCTTCAGCTGTGGGGTCTCGGTGGCCGTGGATGCTCCAGGGGCCGGATGACCAGCCTTGGGAGCCGGATGTCCAGGGCCTGGAGTCTTCTATGGTTCCGCTCGATGTTGCTCTTCCTCCATAGGCTTGGGGACTTGTCCATCTTCATGAGCCTCTTCGAGTGGGTCTTCTTGGCACTTGAAAAATGCAAAGCAAATCCATTTGAGGTAGTATCCCTGTCTCGCATGATTCGCATGGAAGTTGGTTAAGGAGAGATGTCACCTAGGTCTTGAGAGCTCTTGCACGGGCACGAGTCATGGGTCCACTTGGCACTTGGTGAGACAAAGATAGGTCCATGGGGATGACCATGGGATGCTCCGCATCATCTCCCCTCCCTTGGGAAAGATCTGACCTCGGATCAAAATCTTCATCACCATGGAAAGGAGAGAGATCCTTGACATTGAAGGTATCCCTCACATTGTACTTGTCGCGTGGAATGTCGATCTTGTAGGCATTGTTGTTGTAGCATGCTAACACCTTGGAGAGTCCGTCGGCTCGAGGTAGTAGTTTGGACTTGCGCTCGTTGGGGAAGCGGTCCTTGCAAAGATGAACTCATATCAGATCTACCAGTTGGAACACCCTTGATGTCTTGTGGGCGTTGAGCTTGGTGGCCAGGTGATGGACTTGGCGCTCGATCGTTGCCCATGTATCTTCATGCAACTTCTTGAGGTAAATTGCTCGTGCACTTGTGTCCATGTTGATGCGCTCTTGCAGAGGTAGAGGAAGAATGTCCAATGGGGAAAATGGGTTGACGTCATAGACGACCTCAAAGGGAGACTTGCTGGTTGTTGAGTGTCTTGCGCGGTTGTAGGCGTACTCAGCGATGGGCAAGCAATGCTCCCATTCCATGATGTTCTTCTTGATCAACACACGAAGAAGCATCGATAGCGTCTGGTTCGTCACCTCCGCTTGGCCGTCCGTTTGTGGATGGTAAGCCGATGAGAATAGAAGCTTGATGCCGATTTTGGCGCATAGAGTCTTCCAAAACTAGCTCTAGAATTTGACGTCACGGTTTGAGATGATCGTCTTGGGCACACCATGTAGGCGCAAGATTTTCCTACAAAAGAGATTCGCAACACGTGAAGCATCATCTATCTTGTTGCATGGAATGAAATGAGCCATTTTGGAAAATCTACCCAGTACAACAAACATGTAATCCTTTCCATTTTGAGTCCTAGGCAAACCAAGTACGAAGTCCATGCTAATGTCTTCCCAAGGTTGACGGGGAATAGGAAGTGGCATGTAAAGACCATGGGATTGAGCTTTGGACTTAGCTTTGCGGCATGTAGAGCACCGGTTGGTGAAGCGTGAAACGTCACGGAACATCTCGGGCCAATAATAGTTTTTGGAGAGCTTCGCAAATGCCTTTTTGCGTCCAAAGTGTCGCATAAGTCCTCCTCCATGAGATTCCTGCAAAAGGAGCAAACGAAGAGACAACTCGGGAATGCAAAGTTTGTTAGCTCTCATAAGATATCCATCCTTGATATAGTTTCGTTCCCAAGAAGTGTGCGTCACACATTTTGCATAAGGATTTGCAAAGAAAGGATCATGCTCATACAAGTCTTTTATGTGCTCAAAGACAATAACATTCAACTCAAGTGTGGTAACAATCATGCATTTGCGAGAAAGCGCATCTGCTACAATGTTCTCTTCGCCTTTGATGTATTTAATGACATAGGGAAAAGACTCTATGAACTCACTCCACTTAGCATGACGCTTGTTCAAATTAGTTTGACCCTTAAGATACTTTATCGTATCATGGTCAGTGTGAAGAATGAATTGATGAGGTTGAAGATAGTGTTCCCAAACACGCAAAACTCGTACTAAGGCATAGAACTCATTATCATATATGGGGTAGTTAAGTTGCGCTCCGGAATTTTTTTTTCATTAAAATATGCAATTGAGCGCTTTTCTTGCATTAACACGCCTCCTATGCCGGTACCACTAGCGTCAAAATGTACATCGAAAGGTTTGTCAAAGTTTGGTAAAGCAAGTAGAGGAGCGTTAGTAAGCAAAGTTTTAAGCTCATGGAATGCGGTGTCTCGCGAAGGACCCCAAACAAAGGGTGTGTTCTTCTTGCTCAAGGCGTGTAGAGGCATAGCAATTGTGCTGAAGTCCTTCACAAAACATCGATAGAAATGGGCTAAACCACGAAAGCTACGCACCTGTTGGAGATTCGTTGGTTGGGGCCAAGTTTTAATTGCTTCAATTTTAGTTTCATCAACATGAACACCTTGTGAAGAAATGACAAATCCTAGGAAAACAACCTTTTCAATGCCAAAAGTGCATTTGTCCATGTTAGCATAGAGGCGTTCTTTTCGGAGGGTTTGCAAAACCATGCGGATGTGTGCGATGTGATCCTCAAGCGACTTGCTAAAGACGAGGATGTCATCAAAGTAAACCACTACAAAGAAGCCTATATAAGGTTGGAGAACGAAATGCATGAGACGCATGAATGAGATGGGCGCTTCCGATAAGCCCATCGGCATGACCAACCACTCATAACCCAAACTTGGTTTTGAAAGCTGTTTTCCACTCATCACCCTCTTGAATGCAAATTTGGTAATAGCCACTTTTAAGATCGATTTTTAAAAAAGATGGTAGCACCACATAATTCATCAAGCATGTCATCTAAGCATGGAATAGGGTGACGGTATCTAACGGTGATAGCATTTATCGAACGACAATTGGAGCACATGGGAAAACTTCCATCTTTCTTAGGCACGAGAATAAATGGAACGGCACAAGGGCTTAAGCTTTCACGTACATGACCTTGTCGATGAGTTGTTGTACTTGACGTTGTATCTCCTTGGTTCCCTCGGGGTTGACGCGGTACGGAGCCTTGTTCAGAAGTGGTGCACTGGGTATGAGGTCGATGCGGTGTTTGATGCCGAGAAGTGGAGGTAGACCCGGTGGTAACTCATCGGGAAAGACGTCGGATAATTCCTGCAACAATTGAGACAACACAAAAGGTAGAGGTGGTGAAGTGTTAGTAGGTTTTGCTTCCACTTTGCATAGAAGCACAAGGTGAAAGATGCTCGATGGGTTCTCACACACTTCTCTCATCTCACTTATGGTGGCGAATAACACTATTTGTTTCTTGTCGCTCATTGTGGAGGCGCTCGAATTTTGCTTGTGGCTCTCACTCTCCTTTTGGTAGTTCACTCTCTCACCATTCACTCCATGATGGTTGGTAGGAATGTGTTTGTCAGCGACCACTTGACTTGGTGACATTGGACGTAGCACGAACTCTTTACCTTTCATCTTGAAGATATAATGGTTGGTTCGTACATTGTGGGTGACTCCGCGATCGTATTGCCATGGTCGTCCAAGTAGAAGGTGGCACACAAACATAGGCACCACATCACACTCCAATGTGTCTTCGTAGGCGCCTACCTTGAAAGATACTTGCACGGTGTGCTCGGCGCGAATAGTTCCGGCGTTGCTAATACATTGGACCTTGTAGGGGTGAGGGTGCTTCGTCTTGACCAATTGTAGCTTGTCGCAAACTTCTTCACTTGACAAGTTATGACAACTTCCTCCATCGATGATAACCTTGACGGAACGTCCATTGATGTCGGCCTTGGTATGGAAGATGTGACAATGTTGATCTTCATCTTGATGATGTTCAAGTGTCAAGACCTTGGAGACATGATGGTCTTCATCTTCATTCACTTGGCGATGCATAGCTACGTGTTCAAGGGCTTCCATTTCATCATCCCTCATTGAGTCATATGATCCGTCTTCATTAATGATCATGGTGCGAACGATCTTTGTAACATCCCAAATTTTACCAAATTTTGGAATGCTAATAATAAACATATCATTGAGTGAATTGCTATGATTTTCATTGGGAAATAAAACCTTTTGAGTTTTGTTAAAAAAATCAATCCAATTGCTTTTCTTTTGGACACCTATGAAATAATTTGAAACCACATTCAAAGTTATGGAGTGAGAATATAATGACTTTCTCAAATGTGGAGAATGCATATTTCATTCGAAGTTCTTTGAATTTTCTTAGTTTCATTCCAAATTGTATATTGTTTGGAGTTTCATGATATTTAAATATTTCCAAGTTATTCGACAAAAAAATAATGAGAGGAGACAACGTGACTTCTCCAAAAACATATTTGAAAATATTAAATATAGCATAATTATTGTTATTGGCATTCTTTTGCTAGTTAATTTCTTAAAACAAAATTGTATAAGTTTGATCGTCCAAAAAACAATTGTAATAAAAGAAATGTGTGCAAAGAGCATTTAAAATAAATAAGTACACATTATAAATTTATTTTTGTCCTAAAAATATTTTACATGGGTACAAATATTATTTTCTAAATTATGACCTTTTTCCAATAAATAAATAAATAAATAAAACGTGCACGCCCAAGGCCCAGGAAGGCCCAACCTTCGTCACTATGGTTGTCTTCAACCTCGTGCTCTGTACACGAGCAGCAGCAGCGCATGAGCGCCATGCCCGCACCCTGCCCATGCCTGACCCCCTCCCTTCCTCCCCCTCACCCAAACCCTCTGAACGGGTTCCTCACACCTTCCCTAACTGCCTCCCTTCCGTTACCTGCACCTTCACAAGCCCTAATGGAAAACACTCCTAGAAACGGCTGCCATTAAAAATACCTTAACTCGGACATCGTCTACTCACCTCCAGCCCTCCCCTGGCCGCTATAAAACCCCAAAGCGTCGCCCATCTTCTCCTCATCTGAAGCCCCATCATATGGGCACTCCTCCCACACTCTCTTGCGCGCAATTGCTCGCCGGAGTAACTCGCCGCCGCAGCCGTTCGTGCGAGATCCCGGCAATCCAAAGGTGATCCTAACCTCCTCCTTCTCCCTGTCTTCTTAAAAGTTTGTTCCTCACGTTATGGACATTGTAGAATCTCTATAGGTGTAGCCGGAGCGTGCCATCTCCATCTCCGTGTTCGGTCGGAGCTCCGTTCAACTCCGGCAGCCTTCCGCCACTGCCATGTGAAGAGGCCAAGCACCTCTCTGTGTCCTTCGCGACCGCCTCCTCGACCCCTACACCGTTCGGGTGCTCGTTGACGCTGGAGACTTCTCTTATCCAACTCCGGCGAAACTCCGGCGAGATAGGCGCCAAACTCCGATGAGACCCCTCTCTGTTTCTGTAAAAAAACGAAGGGGTACCGGCCTATCAGATCTGGACATGTGGCAGTTCATATCAAATCCCGTAATTCTTTTTCACAAAAATGCCAAATCTTTAGAAATTCATATCTTTTGATCTAATTATCCAAATTTGACAAATAAGATATCCCTGGATTGTTGAGGACATCTAGTTTATTTTAAAAATGTAAAATTTCACTTTTGAGTAAACTAAAAATAATTCTGATTTAAATACGAATTTGGGTAATTTTGTTATATCTTTTATTCTATAAATCGTATGAAAAAGTTTTATATATGAAAGTCGGTCTTTAGAACCATGCCAATCTTCTAGAACTCAAAGAATTAATTTTCAGCAAGGTTTAGTTACTATTTTTGTCAATACGTAGTTTTGACCTTCTTTGATCATCGATGGATAAACTCATTAAACAAAAAATTGTTTCATTGTTAATGCCATTAGATTGACCCCTAGAAACCATCTCTGTTCATTTGTTGTCATACTGAAATTTGGAATTAGTTTATTTCACATGAGCCCATGCCATTCGTATGAACCGATCCAATTGCATAAACTTGAGTCATATGTAGTTAACTTGCTAGGGTTGTTTGGCGTGAATTGAGTGTTGGATGGTTTTGCTTGAGCACTTGTTATGTGGATGCTTGACGTGTGAAGTGTCTTACTTAAGTCACTTTATTGTGTTAGATTGCGACGAGTGTGGCGGCGAATTCTATGAGGAGGTTGAACTTTGTTACCAACAATCCAAAGGCAAGTTGCAATTTGATCATAATTTGTCCTATGATTTTGGAATATGCATGATCTATTTAAAATTTACTACTATGCATGTTTTACTAAAAGGTTTTGCAAAGCACTATTGCTAGCTAAATCCCTGGGAACTTGTAGCTATGCTTAGCCATGCTTACAAAGAAAAAGGGCTGGGAATCACACAGGTTATGAAAGAATAAACTTACACACTTTTGGGCCAACATTTTGTGAAAACTTTTTTGAAACAAAATTATAGATTATTTTATTTCTACTCTCTGGGCGGAATGGTATTGACGGGAGTGTCTACTAGTGATTGCGCCCATCGGGGTCTAGCAGTGAATCCGTCCGACTGGGGTCTTGCACACAGGTTTTTGGTGGAGATCGCCGTCCTTGGAAATTAGATCTTCCAAGTACAGTTTGATGTAGCTTCTAGTAAAGCTACCTGCTGCCCCATGCTCTGGCTTAGCTTAGTACTGACGGGAAACCTTTACCTCAGGACCGCCATCGGAGGGAGGCTTTCATTGACTAAGTTGCGAGCGCTTGGTCAGGTATAGGGGGCTGTTACGGAAAGGCTTTGTCACAATCTTCTCCTAGTCATACACCAGTGTCTAATGGTAAACTGGGTTGGTTGTGTCATGTGGGGAACGTGTACGACCTCTGCAGAGGGTTTAACCTAATCGATTAGCTGTGCCCCCGGTTACGGGCAATTTTGAGCAAATGAAGACTTGGACTGGAGAAGAATATCCCCTCTCTTTTCTAAACATATGTTTTAAGGGTTAAAGTTGAGGAATGAGCACAGTGAATGTGTTTCACTTCAACCATATTTATGTTTTGCCAAAATTTGGAGAATGAGCACTGGTGTGTATATCCAAGTGTCTCACTCCTACCTTTCTAAATTAAAAACTATTTATTTCAAAGAAAGTTTACAAAATTTAGTATAGGAAAAAATTGGCTTCATGCAAAGGAAACCTCCACCATATTTAACCTGCATATAAATTCTGTTAAAACTTTTCTTTGCAACTTGCAAGTACATTCCACGTACTCATCTGCACATGTCATCTGCAGATCTCGACAGATTAACACACGATAGGGTTATGGTCTACACTCAACGAGCCTAGTGGCATTGATGGAGCCCTAACTTAGCAACTGCGTTTTGTTCCACTGTATTATGCGCTAGCATAGAGTTGTGCCAATGGTATGTATTTTCTTAATTCTGTATCTACCGTTGTAGTAAAATGATGCATGTTTTACTAATATTCATTCTTGTTACTGTGTGTGCAAGCTACGATCCACGAATAGCACAGTAAGCACAGAGACATGGATTTTTTTTAAATCCGGGTCATGAAAAATGGTATCAGAGCATACATTGACTGTAGGACGTGACCCTAGAGAATGTTTTAGAAGTAGGAAGACCCTTTTAGGAACAACATTGATTTTTCGGTAGTATTAATAGCATTCTCATATCCTCTTTTTTGCTTTACTAAGTTCTTGTCTTCTTTCAAAAACTTAGATGACCAATGTCCCAAACTCCAATGACCTGATATGTTGTATGGATTTTAAGAGCCTAAAGGATACTTCTAGGAGATGATACTAAACAAATGCATCTTCAATACCGAAATTTACAACAAGAGGTTACCGAAGACAATCAAGACTAAGATGGCCAAGAAGGCTGAAGATTTACCCCTATCATGGACTATCGTACATAATTCTAATAGTATCCAAGCCACCATGAGAGTTCGGAAATAAACGAAAGAGTGTGAGTAGTGTGCCCGACCATGAGAACTCATGTGGATGAAGGTACCATAGGAATCGTTTGTTTGAAATCTATGAGTGAAATTTGGAGTTTTGTTGGAGTTCTTCGCCATTGATTTGATGTTGTTGTCATTTGAATTGTGTAATTTAAGATTTTGCGTTATTAGGATACAAACTTCGTAGGTTTGTATTATTTATTTAACGCTAAGAGGTGCAAGTTACGGATGATTAACATGATACGTTCATACGGGTGAAGCATCACACACTGAAGACTTCCAAGAACTAAAGGATTGAAGACTTCAGGACGAAACACAAGCCTATTATAAGCACTAAGAACATTGAGATAGGAGTTGGTTGTTGATTGTGGCGTGTGTGTGTGTCCATCTCTTTTCCTTCATAATCTCTAACTCACCCAGACCAAAACCTTGAACCATGGATCCACCAACCACTAAACTTTTCCTCATGGAAACAACCACATTTCTTCGAAGGAGATACATACCTTGTTGTTTTGAACTCTACCTTCCCTTTTTCACCTTCAGATGGCAACCCTTTACGAGCCATTCCATAAGGGACCAGAGATGATCATGACTTTGACTAGTGACCATGATTTTCCAAAAATCTTGAAGGATATGATGGGACATATTCACCTTGAAGGAGATGCAGTCTACAAGAGTTATCCTTTCATTAAAGCTGTCGGGACCCCGATCCTAAGTCACACAGGTCTAGCCTATAACACATCATATCACTTTGCGGCCTCACGCACGGTATCCCCACGGGTGCGACCTTACCTGGCCCGGGACCGTTTGCGCATTTTGGCACACGTATATGATAGTGTCGCTAGCATCCATATGACAGAGAACCCGGGCCGACATGACTAGTTATAAACCAAAAGTGGCACTAATTTACAGAAACATGCATACATGACCCAGCAACGAACGTGTCGGTCATCAACGTATGAACCCAAGTCGTAGCAAGCTACAACGACTTAAAGGAACAACGCGTGACATTTCCCCTAAGGGATAGACACAGGAATGAAGAAGGACACATGTCGGCCAGCCTAAGTGTTCCGGAGCACTAGCAAGCTACCAAGGCTCAGTGGAAGCACTAGGAGACATTTCCCTGTAAGATAGGCTACCAAGGGTAAACAACTAGGTGTCGGATCCCAGACATAGCAATACACATTACACGTACGCATAACATGCAAGTATGTGCTGTACAACATGGCATCACAACATAACTCAACAACTCATATAGATAAAGGACCAGAAGAGCCATCATGGCATTTATTACAAACAGAGGTCACATGACCCAACATACAGAGCATACAGGCAACTGAAGCATAACATGTCTGAGTACAGACAACTACAAATGAAAAAGGCTGAGAAGCCTGACTATCTACAAGACCCTCCCAAGGGTACAAGATCGTAGCTGAGGTTACAAGCTAAACGTCGAAGTCCATGCGAAACCACTAGCGAGACTGAAGTCTCTCTGCAAAAACATAAATTAAGCAAACGTGAGTACAAAGGTACTCAACAAGACTTACATCAGAGCTAACTACATATGCATCAGTATCAACAAAGGGGGGTGTAGTTTGACTGGAGCGAGCCAGCTTTTACTCGGTGGCTATCCTGAACTACGACTCCAAGTAACTCTTTTGAGGTGGCGCACACGAGTCCACATATTCACCAATAATTACACCACTATGGATCTGCTCTCGTCTCCCTACGAGAAGGCCATCCATAGCACTCACGCTTATCTTGCGTGTTTTAGAGTATCCACTTTCACTTGTCTATGAACTGTAAAGGCAACCCAGAAGTCCATTTCCGCGGACACGACTATTCAAATAGATCATATATAACCCTGCAGGGGTGTACTTCTTCACACACGCTCTCGCCACTTACCGCCATGTACACGTCACGTATCTCGGCAACCTTCGAGCGGAAGCCTGGCGAGGGTGTCGGCCATGACCTGACTAACCACACAAGTCTCTCCTCCAGGTTTATCGCCTATTTGGGTTCCATCCGTGGGGAGATCCGGCCGGGGTGTCACTCACGGCCCCAAAGGATGTGTACAGGGTTCCCGCCTCACCAAACAGGCGATCGGTACACCGTGCCACGTACCTGTCGCGTCACAACCCACCCCGAGGGTTAGCGCTGCGCACGACCTCCAGTAAACTACAAACACCAGAAACTAATTGCAACTCCTGGACAGAGATCATGTTGATTAATAAGTCGAGACAGTCAATTAAGGATCCCAATGTGTGGTAGTAGCTGTTTCATGGATCAAAAAACAGAACTCAGTTCCTGAGGACGGCTGAAATGAGACAGCCCACCATGTACTCCTACATGGCCTCTCATCGCTACCTTTACCAAATCGTGTTCACACATTTAGCTCTCAATAGTAAGACATGTTCACCACATTCCAATTCATCCCCGATGAATCAGACCTGACACAACTCTAAGCAATAGAAGGCATAACCAGAAAGCATGAAAGAGTAGGCACAACATGGCTCAAACAACTCCTACTCTTACTAGTGGGTTTCAACTATTTACTGTGGCACTGACAGGTCATGCAGTGGAAAGGGGTTCAACTACCGCAGAAGGTAACAGTTGAAGCATTGTTGTCCTAATGCATTAAAAGAGAGCAAGAGCGAGAGAGTGGGATTATATCAGAATGCTCAATGGGGTTTTGCTTGCCTGGCACTTCTGAAGATAACATTGGGTCTTCATCGGTGTCATCAAACTCATCGCCGGAACACGTCTACTGAAAGGGAACAAACACCGGCAAACAAGAGAGAACACAATCAATGCAATGCGACAATATGATGCATGATCATGATATGGCAATATGCTGTTGATTGAGCTAATGCATCTAGCAACCATGTTAAATGAAGTTGGTTTGAACCAAAAGTTCAAATTCAAACTCCATATGTGATTATTTAAATGCCATTTGATTGATTTGACCTGATCAGCAGGCTTAACTTGTTTAAACATGCATGAAAATGCCATAAACAGATTCCTTGAATTTTTCTGATCATTTTTCATATATAAATTATTTTCATATGAGTTATAGAATTTTTTTTCTGTGATTTTTAGAAGTTTTGGCTATTTTCTGAAATAAATAAATCATTTCTGATTTATTTAAAATTCCAGAAAACACTTATTGCGTCAGCATGACGTCTTTGTGATGTCAGCAATCAACAGGGGCTTGTCCAGGTCAAACCTGACGTGTGGGGTCCACGCGTTAGTGATACAACTAACTAACAGGGTTAGTTAGTTTTAAGTTAACACTAACTAAACTGTCAGTGGCCCAGGGCCCACATGTCTGTCTCTCAGGGCCTAATTAAGTTTAGTTTTAAACTAAACTAATTTAACAGGGCTGGCCCCATGTGTCAGTGACTCATAGAGCTAAGCACATAGATTAGTACTTAATCAAACCTAAACTAAAACTAGTCAACGGCCGGCCCCACATGTCATGGACACACGGGGGGTCCAGCCGGGGTCAAACATGGTCAAAACCACCGGCGGCTCGACGCCGGCGAAGCTAGACGCGGCGGAGCGCGTCGGGTTTCGCCTACAGAGGATCTTTTGGCATGAAGGGAGCAGCTACGGGAAGAGGCGGAGTGCCGCATCCAACGGTGGCGATGATGGAGGCTGGGGTGGCCGGAGTTATCGCCGGCGACGATCTTGGCGGTCGTCGGAGTTCGGGCGACGATGGAAACGGCGCTGCGTTGCACTAGGGAAGGAGCTAGGGGTGCAATAGGTTTCTGGGGGCACACTGAAGACGATGGCGTGCTCGGAAACAAACCAACGTGGCTGTGGCCACGACGGTGACGTGCGGTGGCGGCGGCGGGTGCGGCTGAGCTCGGTGTGGTCGCTGTGGTGCACAAGAAGGCAAACAAAGAGGGGGGAAAAGGACAGGAGCTCACAAAGATTCCGTAGGGAAGGCCAGCGTGCTCTGGGGCGTCCTCGACGGCGCGAATCGACCAGCGACATCCGGCGGTTCCCGAGGTTGAAGACGACCAAATGGAGACGGTGCAGGGCCTCCCGCGATGCGTGGCTCAGTGTTGAGGACTAGGGGGGCTCAGCAATAATTCTGAGCTCAACGGCAGGGCGAGGGGTGGCCTGTAGCCATGGCTACGGCGAGCGGCGGCGACGGTGGCGTTCGGCCATGGCGAGGAGGGGCTGGCGAACGAGGGGAAAGTGAGTGCGTGGAGGTGAGATGGAACGAGGGGACCGTGGATGTCTTCGTGGCACGACTAGAAGGTCGGAGGCGTCGCTGGAAGCAGGAGGTGGCCGGCGTGCCGCGGGCACGCGCCCTCCGTCCCTCTGGCGTGAGGAGGGGGATAACTGGCATCGGCCAGTTGGGTTGGGCCGTGCTGGGCCAGGCTACAGGTAGGTGGGCCTCAGGTAAGCTTCTCTCTCTCTCTCTCTTTTCTTTAAATTGTTTCTGTTTTCTAATTATTCTATTATGTTTTGATTTAGTAAAAATACTAAATCATTTGATAAAATCCTGGAAATAGTTAGGGGTGGTTTCTGAATTATTCTAGTGACCCTTGACAATTTCCAACATTTTTGGAGCATCTAAAATATATATAGCATTTAAATTGCTCCAATTCAAATATGTTTGAATTAACCCCAAGTCCAAATATGTCCTCCAAAAATGTGAACCATTTTTGGCAGATGCTTCCACATTGATCCAGAAATGATCAGCATTTTTAAAGGTCAATTGAAAACATTGGAAAAGATTTTTGTTGAACCTATTTGGAAACTTTCTGGTGCTAGGGTTTGAACATCCCCATTTCCAGTTTCTGAGAAATTTAAACATGATGCACATGAAGACCAAGCAAGGCAGGCAAGGGCTGGTCTAGGGCTGTGACAACTCACCCCCACTAAACAAGAATCTCGTCCCGAGATTCAAGCGTAGGGTAAGAAATCAGAGGGAACACTAACTAAAACAATCTTCATGATCCAAGTGCCCTTCATAAGAATGTTGATTGCTTGCATCATGTTGATCCTGGCATCCTTGCCTTCGAGATCTTTGTCCAAGATAGTGACGATGAAAGAAACTCTACAAAATTGATCTTCTGAAAATCGAGCAACTCAAGATCAACTCATGGGGTGAGACGTAATAACACCTCTTGAGCTGAGACACGGAACACACATCCGGAGGGATGGAGTGAAACAAATGATGAAGATTCACTTGACAGGCAATAATTCCACACCTAAGAAGAAGGTGATCGAGGTCATCAGACGGGGCACCTTAGAGAAGGTGACTCGTAGAACTTTCCCCTTAAGTGGCAAAAAGAATTACTTTTGATATAGAGATCATTGAAACTCTCTATATCAGCCGGAGGCAAATCACATCCGATCGTTTGGCGGAGTTCGAAAGAATGACATTCTTGGCCAGAATGGATGATGTGGACTACCTTGTTGAAGACAACACAAGGGATGATTTTGGTTATCATCGGAAATGGATGGGACCCATGGCAAGCCCACATCTGAAAATAATCCTGAACAACAGTGGCCGAGAAAGGCAACCCATGGAAAATTGGCACATTGGCGGTGCAAGCTAGGAACAAAATGCCAATGCTGGGAATGATTCTGGTAACTGGGGTGAATCCCAACAGTAGAGAGTAAATATACTCTTGAGGGGTTATAGCATAACCAAAAACACTGGGAGCAATCCCGGTTAGTGCCGGTGATAACACCTAGTGCTTGTGCGTGCTCTCAAGAACTTGAGTATTCCCATATTCATCAAGGTTTTACCAATATCCGTGTCAAGAATCCTGGCAGCACCACATACTACCATGATGAATAGCGAGGGACGATGCAGATGCAAGGGAAGATAACACTTCTCAGATTTCACCTTAGCGGAGTCAAGGTGCAAAATCTGGATGAACGACCGAGAGACATTTAGCACTCCGCTTCAAATGTTCTCCTTGATGTGCTAGCGCAACCCATTTATTAAAATGGTTTGGTACCTAGAACGTCAAGTAAAAGGTCGGACTTCAGGAGCACAAAAATCCATAAGAAACAACTAGGGAGTAAATCCTACGAAGTCCTTATGAGGAGGTGGCCAACTTCTTCAATCAAGATTCTACAATAATAGGCCTTCCGGCTAGGTGTGTTGGCCACGACATCCATGTTACCGGGTTACAGAGAGACCAACATTATAATCTTGGAAATTGCTCTAACCATCATATCTGCCTGAGATTCAGTTCTGGTTGGGGTCAGGATATTCCAGACTCATCGAGTCTAGAAAGAAAAAAGAAAGTTTGCAACACAATTCGACGAGATGACGTTGCGAGATTCTCGGGAATGAACTACGATAGCAAGCTCCAAAACATGAGCTGGTTCTGCTACAAACTTGTGAACACGTTGTCCAAGACAAGCATGACCACGTAGTAGTCTTATGATAAAACACTACCGAGTTTAGGTGGGAACCATCATCGAGGATATCGAAGTCCTTGCATAAGTCTAGCTCTTAAGAAGAAACTTCTTCTCCTTGAACAAATCAATCAGTGGCTTGGTGTGTTAGGGATACGTATAGAGTGAAGGTTGCAAGTCTCCAAACCACAGAATACTTCGCACGTATGCATGACTGACTTGGGATGATTCCACAGGAAGCAAAACAACTTACTCAAACTCACGGTGGCAACTTAGATCAATTACACATGAATTAGGGAAAGTTTCTTCTCTCATCCAACATATACCTCATGAACGGGACACGAAGGCAATGCTTACAAAGTTTCCAACACTAGCTTAAGGTCCTACAAAATCATGGAGAAGGTAGTAGTGTTGCTGATGGGCTCAACAACAATTCATCCAGGTTTCCATGGAGATGGAATTCCATAATTATGTGAACAAGTGATAGTATTGGTCAGACCCAGAAGATATAATGGTGTATGCTCGAGGGATCAGCCACGAGTAAGACAACATTATGAACATCGTTGGTTCTGATTTGATTTGATGATAGCCCATGCTCAAATCAAAGTTTTGATATGACAATAGGTCCAACAAGTGATCACAAGGACCAATTGATGAAGATATCATCTATCTTCAACACACGCAAATATACCCCTTGAAACGAACTAAGCTGGCAAGCTTTTATCTTCCAACTCTCCAAGTTATTGTTTAGCTTAACCAATTAGCTCAGGGGGTAACCGACACAGATTCTTGGGGAATGGATGGTTTACAAGAACCAACTCGATCACGAACTCAACATAGCGGTCAGGTGACAACCTGGTAATATTTCCGAGAATATATTCGGAAAATCATGAACCACCGATATGTTACTAAGCTCGAGATCAATCTTGCTTTTCAGGGCAAGACAATATGATCAAGTGAGCGAGGGATTGACACAATCCTAACTCATTGATCGAAGAGTGCACCAGAAATAAGGACTAGGTAGCACGATCAATCTTAGGATGATGATTTAACAACCAACACGCTAAGAATGAGAATAGTGTCCATTAACTACCAAGCAACACAGTTGCTAGGAGTATCGATTTCACACAACACGATTCACTTGTCGGCATTCCGGTTGCGATAACACAACACCGAGGAATGAATAATGATGGCGAGAAGTATCACTACATCAAGAATTCATAAGAGTTGGTGCAATTATCATGACATTCCTGACATCAAGAGGGCAATACTTCAGATTGGAACAGAACAAAGGCTGGATTGGCATTTTGATCTACGGGATACAACTACATTGACCCAATCCTAGATATGGATAAGGTACTGGAGTTTGTTTCTCCTAGTCATTCCAGAATATAATGGCTTGACGGACCACAAGAGTAAAAGGCATCGATGAACACGAGTGCACGACTACTCCTGACTATCAACTGATAGACGAGGGTCATAATACAACTAGAAAGGAACAACTCAAGGAACATATAACTTTCTGAGTTGTGAATACATAGATCAGTATGTCGAACTAGTTCAGCATGTTTCTTCCGGATAATCCATGCAGAAAGGTAGGACTGGCAGAGTCACAATATGAATGGAGTACTACTCAGGAGCACTCTGGTTGTGATCTTTTGGTTCGGAAGAACTTCTGCCATAATGGTTCATGGTATTGGAAGAACGTTAACCACAGACCTCGAGGGCTATCACAAGGTTACTAACATCCTAAAGGGACGAGCAAATGGTACCAACAGGAGATAAGTGGAGTGAGTCTTGGGTTCAAGAACCCAGGAGTAGATTGCCTACTAACTAAATGGCATCACAGGATGCTTTCGAGAACAATGGCCAGAATCATCACACTGGGAATATAAAACATTGCTGCATTACTGGGTGATCCTCGAAGACAGCTAGGGTCATAATAATAACTCCAACACATGTGTCAAGGTAACTGAGTACCTCCACACATCGACTAGTGTGATTAATCTGGCCTAAAAGGACATCGGAAACAGGGAGGAAAGGTTTGCAAATGCATCAGACTATTTAGAAACCTGGGATGACTCGGACAGCATAACAGCTGTAAATGCTCGAAAATACTTTTGAGATCCAAACAGAAGGGTAGCATAACCACTTAACATCATCATGTCAAGGTTCTGAGACCAACAGTTGAGTAACAGAAGTAGTAGAAACTGAACCGAGGGTTGAAACCACATTAATGTGATCCTAATAAATAGAATGAGAATCCTAGTTCTTAATCCCTGTAGAAGAAAAAGGTGACTCAGATCAGAAGGTCATAGGGTAAAGGGGTAAAAAGAGCCTTACGTTCCCTTCCACAATCAATTCCCTTACATAACTATAGAATTTCTAGACACGACTTCGACTAGTTTGGCTTACTAATCCTACAGGCAGAAATGCTCTGATACCAAAGCTGTCGGGACCCCGATCCTAAGTCACACAGGTCTAGCCTGTAACACATCATATCACTTTGCGGCCTCACGCACGGTATCCCCACGGGTGCCACCTTACCTGGCCCGGGACCATTTGCGCATTTTGGCACACGTATATGATAGTGTCGCTAGCATCCATATGACAGAGAACCCGGGCCGACATGACTAGTTATAAACCAAAAGTGGCACTAATTTACAGAGACATGCATACATGACCCAGCAATGAACGTGTCGGTCATCAACGTATGAACCCAAGTCGTAGCAAGCTACAAGGACTTAAAGGAACAACGCGTGACATTTCCCCTAAGGGACAGACACAGGAACGAAGAAGGACACATGCCGGTCAGCCTTAGTGTTCCGGAGCAGTAGCAAGCTACCAAGGCTCAGTGGAAGCATTGGGAGACATTTCCCTATAAGATAGGCTACCAAGGGTAAACAACTAGGTGTCGGATCCCACACATAGCAATACACATTACACGTACGCATAACATGCAAGTATGTGTTGTACAACATGGCATCACAACATAACTCAACAACTCATATAGATAAAGGCCCATAACAGCCATCATAGCATTTATTACAAACAGAGGTCACATGACCCAACATACAGAGGATACATGCAATGGAAGCATAACATGTCTGAGTACAGACAACTACAAATGAAAAAGGCTGAGAAGCCTGACTATCTACAAGACCCTCCCAAGGGTACAAGATCGTAGCTGAGGTAACAAGCTAAATGTCGAAGTCCACGCGGAACCACTAGCGAGACTGAAGTCTCTCTGCAAAAACATAAATTAAGCAAATGTGAGTACAAAGGTACTCAGCAAGACTTACATCAGAACTAACTACATATGCATCAGTATCAACAAAGGGGGGTGGAGTTTGACCGCAGCAATCCAGCTTTGACTCGGTGGCTATCCTGAACTACGACTGCAAGTAACTCTTTTAAGGTGGTGCACATGAGTCCACATATTCACCAATCAATACACCACTATGGATCCGCTCTCGTCTCCCTACGAGAAGGCCATCCATAGCACTCATGCTTATCTTGCATGTTTTAGAGTATCCACTTTCAGTTGTCTAAGAACTGTAAAGGCATCCCAGAAGTCCATTTCCGCGGACACGGCTATTCGAATAGATCATATATAACCCTGCATGGGTGTACTTCTTCATACACGCTCTCGCCACTTACCGCCATGTACACGTCACGTATCTCGGCAACCTTCAAGCGGAAGCCTGGCGAGGGTGTCGGCCACGACCTAACTAACCACACAAGTCTCTCATCCAGGTTTATCGCCTATTTGGGTTACATCCGTGGGGAGATCCGGCCGGGGTGTCGCTCACGGCCCCAAACGATGTGTACAGGGTTCCCGTATCACCAAACAGGCGATCGATACACCGTGCCACATACCTGTCGCGTCACAGCCCACCCCGAGGGTCAGCGCTGCGCACGACCTCCAGTAAACTACAAACACCAGAAACTAATTGCAACTCCTGGACAGAGATCATGTTGATTAATAAGTCGAGAGAGTCAATTAAGGATCCCAATGTGTGGTAGTAGCTGTTTCATGGATCACAAACACAGAACTGAGTTCCTGAGGACGGCTGAAATGAGACAACCCACCATGTACTCCTACATGGCCTCTCATCGCTACCTTTACCAAATCGTGTTCACAAACTTAGCTCTCAATAGTAAGACATGTTCACCACATTCCAATTCATCCCCGATGAATCAGACCTGACACAACTCTAAGAAATAGCAGGCATAACTAGAAAGCATGAAAGAGTAGGCACAACATGGCTCAAACAAATCCTACTCATACTAGTGGGTTTCAACTATTTACTGTGGCAATGACAGGTCATGCAATGGAAAGGGGTTCAACTACCACAGCAGGTAATAGTTGAAGCGTTGTTATCCTAATGCATTAAAAGAGAGCAAGAGCGAGAGAGTGGGATTATATCGGAATGCTCAATGGGGTTTTGCTTGCCTGGCACTTCTGAAGATAACATTGGGTCATCATCGGTGTCATCGAACTCATCGTCGGAACACGTCTACTGAAAGGGAACAAACACCGGCAAACAAGAGAGAACACAATCAATGCAATGCGACAATATGATGCATGATCATGATATGGCAATATGCTGTTGATTGAGCTAATGCATCTAGCAACCATGTTAAATGATGTTGGTTTGAACCAAAAGTTCAAATTCAAACTCCATATGTGATTATTTAAATGCCATTTGATTGATTTGACCTGATCAGCAGGCTTAACTTGTTCAAACATGCATGAAAACGCCATAAACAAATTCCTTGAATTTTTCCGATCATGTTTCATATATAAATTATTTTCATCTGAGTTATAGATTATTTTCTGTGATTTTTAGAAGTTTTGGCTATTTTCTGAAATAAATAAATCATTTCTGATTTATTTAAAATTCCAGAAAACACTTATTGCGTCAGCATGACGTCACTGTGATGTCAGCAGTCAACAGGGGCTGGTCCAGGTCAAACCTGACATGTGGGGTCCACACGTGAGTGATACAACTAACTAACAGGGTTAGTTAGTTTTAAGTTAACACTAACTAAACTGTCAGTGGCCCAGGGCCCACATGTCAGTCTCACAGGGCCTAATTAAGTTTAGTTTTAAACAGAACTAATTTAACAGGGCTGGCCCCACGTGTCAATGACTCATAGAGCTAAGCACAGAGATTAGTACTTAATCAAACCTAAACTAAAACTAGTCAACGGCCGGCCCCACATGTCATGGACACAGGGGGGGGTGTCCAGCCGGGGTCAAACGTGGTCAAAACCACCGGCGGCTCGACGCGGGCGAAGCTAGATGCGGCGGAGCGCGTCGGGTTTCGCCTACAGAGGCTCTTTTGGCGCGCAGGGAGCAGCTACGGGAAGAGGGCGGAGTGGCGCATCCAACGGTGGCGATGACGGAGGCTGGGGTGGCCGGAGTTATCGCCGGCGACGATCTTGGCGGTCGCCAGAGTTCGGGCGACGAT
The DNA here is from genome assembly GCA_902687465.1 of Secale cereale. NCBI lineage: Eukaryota > Viridiplantae > Streptophyta > Magnoliopsida > Poales > Poaceae > Secale > Secale cereale. Next base: position 318,070,554 of record LR738712.1, on the reverse strand, counting down.
GGAAATGGCGGAGCGGTGCACTAGGGAAGGACCTAGGGGGTGCAACAGGCTTCTGGGGGCGCATTGAAGACGATGGCGTGCTCGGAAACAAACCAATGTGGCTGTGGCCACGACGGCGACGTGCGGTGGCGGCGGCGGGTGCGGCTGAGCTCGGTATGGTCGCTGTGGTGCATAAGAAGGCAAACGGAGAGGGGGGAAAAGGACAGGAGCTCACAGAGACCGTAGGGAAGGCCAGCGTGCTCGGGGGCATCCTCGACGGCGCGAATTGACCGGCGACATCCGGCGGTTCCCGAGGTTGAAGACGACCAAATGGAGACGGTTCAGGGCCTCCCGCGATGCGTGGCTCAGTGTTGAGGACTAGGGGGGCGCGGCGATGCTTCTGAGCTCAACGGCAGGGCGAGGGGTGGCCTGTAGCCATAGCTACGGCGAGCGGTGGCGACGGTGGCGTTCGGCCATGCCGAGGAGGGGATGGGGAACGAGGGGAAAGTGAGTGCGGGGAGGTGAGATGGAACGAGGGGGCCGTGGACATCTTCGTGGCGCGACTAGAAGGTCGGAGGCGTCGCGGTGGTAGCAGGAGGCGCCCTCCGTCCCTCTGGCGAGAGGAGGGGGATGACTGGCATCGGCCAGTTGGGCTGGGCCGTGCTGGGCCAAGCTACAGGTAGGTGGGGCTCAGGTAAGCTTCTCTCTCTCTCTTTTCTTTAAATTGTTTCTGTTTTCTAATTATTCTGTTATGTTTTGATTTAGTAAAAATACTAAATCATTTGATAAAATCCTGGAAATAGTTAGGGGTGCTTTCTCAATTATTCCAGTGACCCTTGACAATTTCCAACATTTTTGGAGCATCTAAAATATATATAGCATTTAAATAGCTCCAATTCAAATATGTTTCAATTAACCCCAAGTCCAATTATGTCCTCCAAAAATGTGAACCATTTTTGGCAGATGCTTCCACCTTGATCCAGAAATGATGAACATTTTTAAAGGTCATTTGAAAACATTGGAAAAGATTTTTGTTGAACCTATTTGGAAACTTTCTGGTGCTAGGGTTTGAACATCCCCATTTCCAGTTTCTGAGAAATTTAAACATGGTGCACATGAAGACCAAGCAAGGCAGGCAAGGGCTGGTCTAGGGTTGTGACAGAAAATAGAGTGGAACTTTGGTATGTGGAATTACACCGCTTTCGTGAAAAAGGAGTTTGCCCAAAGACTACTGGGCAATACTTTTTCATTTCCCGAGTACCCCGAACCACCTTCTTCGACTCTGTTCGTGAAGCTGCCATGGAAGCCATACGTTAGATTGGGGAAACCCTTGAAGCCAGACTCCATCATGCCCAAGAGTACTTGAGGGAAGTATATGTTGAGCTGATGGAAGTTCATGGCCGCCACGAAGAAACAAAGGATTAATGATTTCAAGGATTACATCGCGCGATTTCAGTTGGACTAAAGCTTCTCAAGGAGAACAAAGGAATAAGGTTGGAGGATAAATGCTTGACCATGCCAATCTATGATGATGGTAGCACTTGTAACAAGCTATGGTTCTGAACTTGAAGTTGTAAGAGGTGTAAAAGGATGTAACAAGGATTTTATGTGTAAGTAGTATGATTATCATTCCTACTCGAAAAAACCACCTGCATAGGATCAATGTCACCGAAAAGCGTTTTACTAATTTGTAGGTGAAGACCTCTTTAAGAGGAGTGAGAAATACCGAGTGTTAGAATACGTGATTCACCTATCTACATATGAAGTAATGATTTGAGTACGAGATGGATTGGCCCCCATACCGGAGACTCTTATTACATAATTTCATATGTTTGATCAGTAAATCAGAGAGACTTGAAACCCTAGAGAGTGTCGATACGACAAGCCTAAAACCATAGAACTGTAAGACGTATTACTCATATAGATAGGAAACTGTGCCTAACGTAGATTCGACGTGGGAAAAAACATGAAGATCTTCAGGGAGTTCCATCAGATGATAATTCATTGGCCCCATGAGCATCTCGATAGGTATTTCTGGAAATTATGGACTTTGAGTGGTGACTTGTTCTTTTGAGCCAAGGCTCGGTTCTGGCCCTTGGGGAGCTTAATTGAAACCATCATGGAGTAAAGAAATTTGGGAAATCCCTATAAGTTTGTTCTAAAGGGTGGTAGCACCCGAACACCCTCGAAGGATAATTGGGTCCTACGAAAAATCAGTAGAGAGTCCAGAATTGTGCGAAACACTCAGACAAAGGCATGCTGAAGAACCAGAATACAAGGAATTATATTAACAGAAGACCTTCCCTCAAAATAGGAAGCAAAATGACAAATCAATAGCGTGCATCTGTTATGCCAAAACCCTCGGGAAGTAACCCAAGAGACCCCAATCCTAACCTACTTCTTGCTAGCCTCTCCAAATCTCGAGGACAAAATTTCTTTTAAGGGTGGTAGTTTGTAACATCCCAAAATTTTCCAAATTTTTGAATGTTAATAATAAAGATATCATTGAGTTAATTGCTATGTTTTTCATGGGGAAATAGAACATTTTGAATTTTGTTCAAAAAAATTTAAATCCAATTGCTTTTATTTGGACACCTATGAACTAATTTGAAACCACATTCAAAGTTATGGATTTAGAATAAAATGACATTCTCAAATGTGGAGAATGCATATTTCATTTAAAGTTCTTTGATTTTTTTTAGTTTCATTCGAAATTGGATCTTGTTTGGAGTTTCATGACATTTAAATATTTCCAAGTTATTCGACTAAAAAATAATGAGAGAAGATAACGTGACTTCTCCAAAAATATATTTGAAAATATTAAATATAGCATAATTATTGTTATTGACATTCTTTTGCTAGTTAATTTCTTAAAACAAAATTGTATAAGTTTTGTCGCCCTATTGTAATAAAATAAATGTGTGCAAAGAGCATTTAAATAAATAAGTGCACATTATAAATTTATTTTTATAGTCATAATATTTTACCAAGGTACAAATATTATGTTCGTACTTATGACCTTTTTCCAAAAAAATATATAAAAAAACGTGCACACCCAAGGCCCAGGAAGGCCCAACCTTTCTCACTATGGTTGTCTTCAACCTCGTGCTCTGTACACTAGCAGCAGCTGCGCACGAGCGCCATGCCCGCACCCCACCCATGCCTGACCCCCTCCCTTCCTCTCCCTCACCCAAACCCTCTGAACGGGTTCCCCACGCCTTCCCTAACTCCCTCCCTTTCGTTACCTGCACCTTCACAAGCCCTAATGGTCATCACTCCTAGAAACTGCTGCCATTAAAATTGCCTTAACTCGGACGTCGTCTACCACCTCCAGCCCTCGCCTGGCCCCTATAAAACCCCAAAGCTTCGCCCATCTACTCCTCGTCTGAAGCCCCATCATATGGGCGCTCCTCCCACACTCTCTCTCGTGCAATTTCTCGCCTTAGTAACTCGCCGCCTCAGCCGTTCGTGCGAGATCCCGGCAAGCCAATGGTGATCCTAACCTCCTCCTTTTCCCTATCTTCTTAAAACTTTGTTCCTCACGTTATGGACATTGTAGAATCTCTATAGGTGTAGCCGAAGCGTGCCATCTCCATCTCCGTGTTCGGTCGGAGCTCCGTTCAACTCCGACGGCCTTCCCCCACTGCCATTTGAAGAGGCCAAGCACCTCTCTGTGTCCGTCGTGACCGCCTCCTCGACCCTTACACTGTTCCGCTGCTCGTTGACGCTGGCGATTTCTCTTGCCCAACTCCGGCGAAACTCGGGCGACATAGCCGCCAAACTCCGGTGAGACCCCACTCTGTTTCTATTAAAAAAACCAAAGGTGTACCGGCCTATCAGATTTGGACATGTGGCAGTTCATTTCAAATCCCGTAATTGATTTTCACAAAAATGCCAAATCTTTAGAAATTCATATCTTTTGATCTACTTATCCAAATTTGATAAATAAGATATCCCTGGATTGCTGAGGACATCTAGTTTATTTAAAAAAATGTAAAATTTCACTTTTGAGTAAACTACAATTTAGTTCTGATTTAAATACGAATTTGGGTAATTTTGCTATATCTTTTATTGTCTAAATCATAGGAGAACATTTCATATATTAAAGTCGGTCTTTGGAACCATACCAATCTTCTAGAATTCATAGAATTAATTTTCGGCAAGGTTTAGTTACTGTTTTTGTCAATACCTAGTTTTGACCTTCTTTGATCATTGATGGATAAACTCATTACACAAAAATTTATTACATTGTTAAAACCATTAGATTGACCCCTAGAAACCATCTCTGATCATTTGTTGTCATCCTAAAATTTGGACTTAGTTTATTTGACATGAGCCCATGCCATTCGTATGAACCGGTCCAATTGCACAAACATGAGTCATATGTAGTTAACTTGCTAGGGTTGTTTGGCATGAATTGAGTGTTGGATGGTTTTGCTTGAGCACTTGTTATGTGGATGCTTGATGTGTGAAGTGTCTTAGTTAAGTAACTTTATTGCGTTAGATTGCGACGACGAATTCTATGAGGAGGTAGAACTGTGTTACCGACAATCCAAAGGCAAGTTGCAATTTGATCATACTTTGTCCTATGATTTTGGAATATGCATGATCTATTTAAAATTTACTACTATGCATGTTTACTAAAAGGTTTTGCAAAGCACTATTGCTAGCTAAAGCCCTAGGAACTTGTATCTATGCTTAGCCATGCTTTCAAAGAAAAAAGGTTGGGAATCGTTTTGAAAGAATAAACTTACCCTCTTTCGAGCCAACTTTTTGTGAATTTTTTTTGAAAACGAAATTGTAGATTATTTTATTTTTACTCTCTGGGCGGAATGGTATTGACGGGAGCATCTACAAGTGATTGCGCCCATCGGGGTCTTGCAGTGAATGCGCCCGACTGGGGTCTTGCAGTGAATGCGCCCGACTGGGGTCTTGCACACATGTTTTTGGTGGGGACCGCCGTCCAGGGAAATGAGATCTTCCTTCCAGTACAGCCACATGCTACTATGGGCTCTGGCTTAGCTTAGTACTAACTGGAAACCCTTATCTCAGGACCGCCATCGGAGAGAGGCTTTCATTGCCTAAGTTGCGGGCGGCTTGGTCAGTTATAGGGGGCTGTTACGGAAAGGATTTGTCACAATCTTCTCCTAGTCATCCACTAGGGTGTTATGGTAAACGGGGTTGGTTGTGTCATGTGGGCAACATGTACGACCTCTGCAGAGGGTTTACCAAATCGATTATCCGTGCCCCCGGTTACAGGCAATTCTGAGCAACTGAAGACTTGGACTGAAGAAGAATCTCCCTCTCTTTTCTAAACATCTGTTTTAAGGGTTAAGGCTGAGGAATGAGCACAGTGAATGTGTTTCACTTCAACCATATTTATGTTTTGCCAAAATTTGGAGAATGAGCACTGGTGCGTATATCCAGGTGTCTCACTCCTGCCTTTCTAAACTAAGAACTATTTATTTCAAAGAAAGTTTACCAAATTTAGTATAGGAGAAAATTGGCTTTATGCAAAGGAAACCTCCACCAATATTTACCATTCATATAAATTCTGTTAAAACTTTTCTTTGCAACTGGCGAGTACTTTCCACGTACTCATCTACACCTGTCATGTGCCTATCTCGACAGATTAACAGACAACAGGGTTATGGTCTACTCTCAACAAACCCAGTGGCATTGATGGAGCTCTAACTTAGCGACTGCGTATTGTTCCACTGTATTAGGCGCCATCATTGAGTTGTGCCAATGGTATGTATCAGCTCAATTCTGGATCTATCACTGTAGTAAAATGATGCATGTTTTACTGATATTCATTATTGTTCCCGTGTGTGCTAGCTACGATCCAGGGATAACACAGTAAGAACAAAGACTTGAATTTTTTTTAAATCCGGGTCGCGACAGCCTTTCACTCAAATGACATGTGGCCTCGTCCTTGGCATTTGAAACACTTGATGGAACTCGTCTTGGAGGTATCCTCGGTTGGAGTGGTAGATGATGAAGCTCTTGGCATGAAGTCGTTCGAAGAAGGGGGACGACTTGATGTAGTCGAATTCATGTAGCTTGACTTGTCACCTAATCTTGTAGATGGTTTGGTAGAGGTAGGAGGTGCCGAAGTCGTTGAAGCTTGGTTGTAGGAACCGTAGTTCTTGGAGGTGAACTTGGAGTACTTGTAGTCTTCTTGTACTTGTTGCTCCGCTTTGGTTGCTTGGTGTGCTAGCTCTAGGAGATTTGTGTATGGTTGAAAGTCCGCAATCTTCTTGATAGGATAGTTGAGTCCATTCAATAATATCGCCATAGTTTGCTCTTCATCTTCCGTGATGTTGGCTCTTATCATGGAAATCTCCATTTCCTTGTAGTACTCTTCAACGGACTTGGTTCCTTGCTTGAGTAGTTGCAACTTTTTGAACAAGTCGCGGTTGTATTGTGTTGGTACAAAACATGCTCTCATGACTTCCTTCATTTGACTCCAAGTAGTGATACGCGGTTCGCCTGTTGCTTCTCTTCTCTCTATGATTTGCTCCCACCAAATGAGAACATAGTCTTGGAACTCAAGGGATGCCACTACGATCTTATTTTCTTCATCAAAGTTGTGGAGGAGAAAGATCTTCTCAACTTTCAATGCCGATGAGTGGTAGTGTTCGGGATCAATGCTTCCGGAGAACTTTGGCATGGTGAACTTGAGCTTGCCATAGCGATGCTCTTCATTGTTTGCTTGCCTATTGTGAGGGCGTTCTGGATTTGGAGGATCGTCAACCTCATGTTGTTCTCGATGGAGTTGTTGCTCATTGTCATGTTGTTCTTGCCGAGCTTGTGGTTATTGTAGAGGTTGTTGCTCTTGTCGTGCTTGAGGAGGAACTTGACATTGCATTCATGCATGATAACGCCTCTCTTGCATCTCATCGTGAAGTGCTTCATCCTCTTGACGAATGTGTCGGATGGGAGTTGCAACATTGCAATGTGAGTCACGTAGGGCATGCTGCGCCTCAAGAGCTTGAGCTTCTCGGCGCTGTTGTACTGGCGTTGTGCCTCGGCGTCTTGCTCTTCTTGGTGTTGGCGCGCTCGCTCTTCTTGTTGTTGGCGTGCCTGCTCTTCTTCTTGTTGGCATAGTCGTTGCCGTTCTTGTGCTTGCTCAAGTGTAGCTTGGTTTTGACGATGTCGACTTCCTTGCTCTTAAAATAGCTCTTATGAACTCTTGTCATGAACTGGGTTCCGGTTGTCATGTCGAGCTTGACGCGCGGCTTGACGAGGAGTGTTCGATGTAGGTGTACTTGAGCCGGAAGTATAGTCAGTATGATGACTTGAGCGGCTTCGTCTTTGGGAAGACATGGATGAAGAGCGTCGGTTGACTATCAAAGTCCATAGCTCGTCGAATTGGGTAGACATGTTGGTGTTGATGATATCGAATTGCTCTCGTGTGTGTGCTTCGAATTGTCGTGTGTCGGCAGTGACTTGTTTAATGCTCTCTTGCATAGCTTCATTCTCTTGATGTAGAGATCGTTGGACACCGAATAAATGTAGTTTGGTGACGTAGTTGTTCGATTCTTGAGGATCGTCGAATAGTGGGTTCGTAGATGTACTTGGCCTATCCTTCATTGCAAGCAAGAATGTGTGAGTTGGAGAAAGGAAGAACTATACCAAATGTACCTTGACCGAAGTTGAAGATGGATCTATGATCACCCAATAATGTAACCTGGAAATAGCACAATTGGTACCGTATCTCATCGATCTCTCACACCTACACAAGTAAAGCTTTTGGTGGAGCTTGGTTAGGATAGTGGCACAAAATCAAAGCAACCGTTAACAAGAGTAAATGATGTTGGAAATGATTCACAAATTTTCTCAAGCAACAAGTAGATCACTAGCAATAATAAGTCAGACAGAACACACGCACAAATAGATAGATGTGGTTGTGCAACCAAGGGTGAGCGTAAATGTGGAAACAACAGAAAATGCTCGTGTTGCACAACACCAGAGAGACAATAACCGATTGCTTAATAGGCAGTTACACACTTGTGCACGACCTATAGAGGCAAAAAGTAGCGACTTCCTGTGATAATTATGCTATAAGTGTATGATATGCCGATGCTTTATCACAAGATGTTGTATTGCTATTCCATAAGATCTCTTTGATGCACGATGTATGATGCTAAGGTCGATTGCTTATAAGCTTTTGGATGGCTTTTTTTCTTAGAAGGTTGAGCTCTTTCTTTGGCCACTTATGCGAGATTCTTGTAGCAAGATAGCTATTGTCTATGCGGCACACCCTTGTGACACACCGGGAAGTAATGATGTAATATGCAATATCTATGAATATCACTAATGTGCACAAGTGTCGTGGCCCGGCAATACTCAAATGGCTAGTCTCAATAGGAAAGCTACGCAAAATGGTGTATGGGGTGACAATGTAATTGCAAGGTAGGATACACAAAGAGTCGTCGATGTTACCGTCCTTGTCGAGGTTGAGCGTTGGTGTTGTCGAAGTCGTTGCGTTCCAAGTTAGACTAAACACCCGAGGAAACAAAGAAAACCACAACTCAAGTATCCAAGACAAAACGTGACAAAAATTGTCGTATATCATAGCGGATAAGCGATGGTGGTTGCGGAGATGGGTGGAGGTATGCGGAAGTGGGCAGCAAGTGGGGAATAGAATTGGGCTGCGGGCACCTGATGTCCAGGCTTGGAGCCGGATGTCCGGGGTATCGGGCCGGATGTCCGGGCTCCCCAATCCGTGAATAACTCGTTTGGAAAGAAAATTTTGGGGGAAAATTTGATGGAATTTTGTTGATAAATTTTGAGGAAAGGCGGGGGAAGTAGTAGATCCACTCGTGGCAAAGAAAATCTATGGATCAAATCCAACAAAACCTCATCAAATCAACAAATCACAAAAAAAAATTGGTAGGGTTATTTTTGTGGGGATTTTGAAAATTGGGACAAAATCAACAAAACAAGGCTAGAAAACATGGGTAGGGGCTCCAAATTCGTGATCAACCTAGGCTCAAGATACCATATGATGCGGGGACAACCCGATAGGAGGCCGATCTTTCAAGAAAAGGAGGGATCCCGAGGAAGAACTCGAAGATCACAAGGAATAACACGAGATAAACAAGAAGAGAACACTCAAATCAACAAGTTTAGGTCACACATATTCTAGATCTAGAAACACAAAGAGTGATACACGATCCACGATCAACTAAGGACGATACAAGTAGCGATAGTCTTCTCCGTGAGGAGGTCTAGATGTCTTCTCCCTGAGGAGGTCTTAAATCCGTGTGGATCTTCTCCGTGGAGGCCGCGGTCTCTCGAGGAGATGAACCACTAGGGATGAGCAATGCTCTAGGTCTAGATGAGCTATCAAAATGCTAACCCTAGAAAGAGGTAGGAGAAGGAGTATATATAGTCTAGGGGGCGAAGGGGGTACATGGGCCACGGCCCAGACGAAATGCACACAGGCATCAGAGGCAGTCACGAGGTACATGGGCCGGGCGTCGTGCTGGATGCCCGGGCACTCATGAGGCGCCGGATGTCCGGGCTGACGGGGTCGAGCCATGGATATGCTTCTGTTGTGTGGAGCCGGATTTTCGGGCTCGAGGCCGAATGTCCGGGGCCTGGCCGGATGTCTGGCCCCTGTAGCTTCAGCTGTGGGGGATCGGTGGTTGTGGATGCTCCAGGGGCTGGATGTCTGGGCTTCGATCGGGATTTCAAATTACCAACAACCACCCACCCTGGAAAAAACACTCCAAGTAAATCCGGATCTCCGGACATAAATGATCTTGCGAACATACATCAGCAGCCCGAGGAGACGGTAAACCACTTTTGGGACAGATTCCTGCTTGTCAAGTACAAGATTAAGTATTGTTGCGACGATGATGCAGTCCACTTATTTCACCGCAATAGTACAGATGAGGGAGTTTTGAACGCCCTCAACCGACGTCGTGTTCTAAGTTTCATAGACCTATCGCACTTAGTACGAAAGTACTGCGCAATGGAAAACACTTGGAAAGCCCAGAATACACCTCTGGAACAGTCCATATTCGGACAACTTGTTAAGGCCAAACGGACATACCCTAGCAAGTCATCCGATAATATGGCTATTGGCAAGAAGAACAAACCTTCTACAGGATGCATGTCCGTACTATACGAACTGCTCGGTAAACCTTGCCAAAAACATGTAGCCCCGGACAATATCCCAAACCACTGCCTGAGGGCATGTTGGGTACTTCGGCAGGTAGCAAAGAGCGATACAGCAATCCTCACCACTGCAGTATCAGGGGAGAAGGACGTTGGTGTCTTCACTGTCTTCAAGACATTCTCCTCAAACAACAGCCGCAAGAGAGCAAATCGTGAACTTGCCAAGGTCTATCAAATTAGCTCTGCAAGCCCATGGAGCGACACTACAATTAGCTTTTCTGCCGAAATCGCACCTCGAGTCAGGACGGTCCGAGCAATAGCAGCTCTTGTACTAGATCCAATAGTGGACGGCTTTTGCCTCACTAAAGTACTTATGGACGGAGGAAGCAGACTCAACCTCATATATGAGGAAACGCTTGTAAAAATGCAGATTGACAAATCCCGTGTTGAGCACACTAACACAACCTTCAAGGGAATTATTCCCAGCCGGGAAGCCCGGTGTTCGGGAAGGATTAAGTTCGATGTAGTATTCGGCGCATCCGAGAATTACAGGTCGGGGGGACTGCTCTTCCACATTGTTCCCTTCAATAGCGGATACCACGTCCTTTTAGGACGGTACGCTTTTTCACGCTTTCAGCCATACCCCATTATGGGTACATGAAGGTTAAAATGCCAGGTCCCAATGGAGTAATCACAGTAACAAGTGATCCGGACAGAGGACTCCGCGCTGAAAACAAAACAATGTCCTTACCCCTAGAGGCATTATCCGAAGCCCTAGCGGCCGAGGAACTAACCACCTTACGATCCACGATGGACAAGGACGATGTAATCCTTGCCAAAAGACCGAAATCTACCTCCTTCAAGCGACTAGACGAAATTTTAAAATTCAAAGTGCACCCAACGGACCCTAACAAGACAACATCTATCAGGGCACAGCTGGATCTCGCGGTGGATAGCGCGTTACACACTTTTCTTCGCGAAAATTGGGATATATTCGCCTGACACCTTCAGATATGCCAGGAATCCCACGCAGGCTGGCCGAACACAGCCTCAACATTACCAAAGGGTTCAAACATGTCAAGCAGTAACTGCAGCGATTCTCCGAACCCAAAAGGCAAGCAATGGGAGAGGAGCAAGCCAAGCTACCAGAAGCCAGATTCATTGGAGAAATTAAACATCCTGATTGGCTAGCCAACTTGTCATGGTACCGAGGAAGGATAAATCCTGGCGCCTCTGTGTCAGTTTTAGACACCTAAACAAGGCTTGCCCTAAGGATCCCTTTCCTATGGCTCGCATCGATCAAATTATCGATGCAATGGTTGGACACGACTCATTGTGTTTCCTTGATCCTTACTCCGAATACCATCAAATAAAGATGCAGGAATCCAATCAGGCCGCAACGGTATTTATCACCCCGTACGGTCCTTTCTGTTTCAACAATATACCCTTTGGACTTAAAAATGCTAGTGCCACATATCAACGCATGATTCTAACATGCTTAGAAAAACAAATTGGCAAGACAGTGGAGGCATATGTTGACGACGTAGTCGTTAAGAGCAAACACGTCGAAACATTGATGGATGGTCTCCGCCTTACATTTGATAACCTTAGAGCATATGACATAAGGCTCAATCCGGAAAAATGCGTCTTCGGTGTTCCGGCCGGAAAGCTATTAGGGTTCATTGTATCCCATAGAGGAATCGAAGCTAACCCAGCTAAAATTCGGGCCTTGTCAGAGCTCAAAACGCCAACTGATCGCAAACAAGTGCAAAAACTAGCAGGCTGCGCAGCGGCGTTGAGCCACTTCATCTCCAGGTTAGGAGAGAAAGCATTTCCACTTTATAGATTGCTACGACGCACTGACAACTTTGGATGGACGGACGCGGCCACAGCGGGATTGGAAGAAATAAAAACTCTACTAGCAAGCAACCCAATCCTAGCCGCCCCGGGTGTTGGCGAACCAATACTAGTTTATATATCAGCCACTCACCAGGTAGTGAGTGTCGTGTTTGTCATCGAACGAGCCAAAGAGGGACATAAGTTTCCCGTCAAAACTAAGGACAGATGATCACTCATTCAAGATTTGGAAGAGACCTTTGCAAACATACGCAAGATCAACTTGAAGTTAAACCCTGAGAAGTGTGTATTCAGCGTCCCCTCCGGCATGCTACTTTGTTTATTCACGTCCCACCAAGGGATCGAGGCCAACCCCAACAAGATCAGGGTAATTGAGTAGATACAAGCACCTAGGACTGTCAAGGATGTGAGGCGCCTAACTAGATGTTTTGCTGCGTTAAGCAGGTTCATTTCCAAGTCTGTTGAGCGGGCCTTGCCTTTCTTTAAAATTTTGAAGAAGGAAGGGCCGATGAAGGGGACCCCGGAGGCAAAAGAAGCAATGCGACACCTAAAAGCATACCTTTCCTCTACTCCTACCTTAGTCTCTATTAAGCCACAAGAGCCATTGATGTTGTATTTAGTAGCAATGAATGAAGTGGTTAGTATGGCGCTCGTTGCACAGAGGGAAACATATGAAGAAGGAGCTGCAACACCTGTTCCCTCCGAACGTGGAACTGCATTAGTCGGGGCAGGCTCAGGAACATATCAGGAAAAAGAAGAGCAAGTTGGCGAAGGCAATTCCAAGACTGCGGCAAGGAAGAAAGTGGTGCAACGGACATTATACTTTGTCAGCTCCATGTTACACGGGGGCTAGGTCAAGGTATTCTAGAGTGCAAAAGCTAATCTTTGGCCTCATCATGGCCTCGGGGAAACTGAGCCACTACTTCCAAGCCCATGAGATCATGGTTGTCACTCGTTTCCCACTACAGCGCATACTCAGGAACCGCGAAGCTACCAGCAGGATAGTAGTGTGGGATATAGCGTTGTCAATCTTTGGCCTGAGATATGAAAGTACCTCGACCATTCGAATCAGAGCATTGGCAGAGTTCATTGAAGAATGGACGCCCACCCCTGATGAAGAAATCCCAGAGACAATTATCCATTTTTAGTGTATGATATGTCAAAATGTTAATCTCTCTATGCTCTACATGATGGTGTGATTTGCATGCATGTTAGGATGCATTATGACATATTAATCTCTATATCAAAAGTGTTTGTGGCTGTTAACTGCTGAAAACTAATATAACTTGCTCATTTGTCTTTTTCATATCTTTTTGTGTGATTTTTGTTTGAGCATCATGTCAACATGTTTTAGGAGCATAATCATGTCATCTTTACAATGGTGTAATCCAGTTTTTATGACATGCCGTGTGATGAGTGCAACAAGCTTGCAAAGTGACCTACTCACTGTTTGCTATTTTCTGAGACTTGTTAAAGCTGCCAAGTCTGAATCTGTCATATTGTGATGCCATGTTTGCTTGATGCTACAGTCAAATATAAGCATGTTTTGGAATTCACAGTGGGAATATTTTGAAGACCATGTTATGATATATAAATCAATGACCTTGTTTGTAATTATAGCCTGATGTAGCTTGTTGTTTCATTGCTCTCAACTTGCTTGAAAATATATCTGTCGGCCTGTCAACATCATGATCAATTTGGCAAAACTTGTTGTAATCAATGTATACATCTTATGAAGCTATGCAAATGGAGTTATTTTGGGTATGCCATGCCTACTACATGTTCATGACCTTTTCATGCTTATTACAATTGATATGCTTGTTGTTATGTGCCTCCAAAGTCAGCATCATAATGTTGCCGTTTTGCATTCCCAGATTTTCAGTAAGTCTGAGAATCTGCTATATCATGTTTGGATCTTGTTTTGAGGAATTCCATGAACCTGTTGCTCCCATGTATAGGCCATGTTGTAATAATTGAGCTCCATGTTATGTACTAGCATGCCATGCTTTTGCTTGCCATGTTCTTGCACTGTAGCTTAATTATTTCTTGCCTCCAACATGTCAACATTTTAACTCTGCACATGTATGCCCAGTTGTTCACCAAGTAATAATCTGTGATATAAAGTTTCCTTGTTGCTTAGATCATGTTGGATTAATCTTGATGCCTATGAACCTTAATATTAATTATTCTTGAAGCATGTAATCTGTACTTTGAGTTCATACCATGCTTGCGCCTATGTTGTACTTGTAGCATGTTGTTTTGATGCTTGTAAGATGCCTAGTTGATGTTTTGGACAGCTTGTCCTTTAAACTTGTTTCATGTGTATGTGTTGAACCGTCGCTCTGTTTGTAGCATGATCTATATGAAACTTGCTTGGTTTTGCATGTAGATGCATCATGTCATGTTGCATCCATGTTTTGAGTGTGTTTGCTTGATGTTTGAATGCATTTTGCATGGTGCCATGCTTAACTTGTTTTGCTAATATCTTCTAGGCCGTAGCTCCGAATTAAATGAACTTTATATGTAACTTTACTAGAAATTCATATAGATCATCATGGTGCATCTTAAATTGCTGTTTATAAACTTTAAATCAGCGTTTTTTCAGATATGTACAATTTCGAAATTTTCATATGAGGACTTACCGGAATTGTTATAAGTTGTTTCCGGCCTCATTTCACCTTGCCTTGATGTGATGTTCTTGTATGCATCAACTCTTGCCATGAGTTGCATCATGTAGCCTTGTTATGCATCATACTTGGTTCAACATCATGTCTTGTTTATGTGTGATGTGTTTACCGTGTTGTTGTTCCTGTTTCGTTGCGATCGTGAGGAATTGTTCGACTACGCCTGGTTCGACTTCGTGGCTTCTTATTCTTCATGGACTCGTTCTTCTTCCTAGCTGGATCTCAGGCAAGATAACTGTCACCTTGGATCTCGTTACTATCATTGTTATGCTAGTCGTCTCGATGCTATCGCTATATGTCATGCTACCCACCACTTGCTTACCAAGCCTCCCATTATGCCATGAAACAACTTCTAACCTTTGTTTCCGTCATCGTTGCAAACTGTTGTTTGGCTATGTTACTGCTTGCTAAGCCCCTCTTATAACGTTTTTAGTTGCTGGAGAAAATGAAGTTTGCTCCATGTCGGAACTTGGATATTTGGAATATCACAATATCTCTTACTTTAATTAATGTACATATATACTTGGTAATGGGTGGAAGGCTTGGCCTTTTGCCCGGTGTTTTGTTCCACTCATGCCGCCTTAAGAATTGATAAACTGGTGTTATGTTCCTTGAGTTTGCGTTCCTATCACGGTTGGGGGTTATGGGACCCCCTTGACAGTTTGCTTTGAACAAAACTCCTCCAACAAGTCCCAACTTTGGTTTTACCATTTTCCCAACACAATAAACATGTTAATAAATTTGACGCATAGGGAGTTAGCGCTACCCGAGGTTTGTTATTCAACTTAATACATGGGGTAAGTGTTGATGGTGTTGATCCCAAACTAGAGCCACTTGCGGTGCCAGCTAGTTATCTGGGGTCTTCGGTTGCAGTACGTACTGCTCATATGTACGTGGTCTGAGACGAGATACGCGCGGCTACTATCAGGGTGTCGGCATGACGGGAGGTCCCGTTGGACTTGTTGTACCATTGTCGAAATGTCTTGTGAACCGGGATTCCGAGTCTGTTCGGGTTGTCCCTAGGATAAGATGTTTTACCTCTGCTGATCGTGAGAGCTTGTCATGGGCAAAGTTGCGACACCCCTACAGGGTTATGAACTTTCAAAATTCGTGCCCGTGGTTATTTGGTAGATTGGAATTTGTTAATATCCGGTTGTATAAAACTTGATAGAGGATCCGAAATAAAATACACCAACCGCGTAAGTAACCGTGACCGTCTCTTTTCAATTTGAGAAGAGAACATAGTGGGGTTATGTTTGACTCGTAGGTAGTTCAGGATCACTTATTGATCATTACTAGTTTGTGACCGTTTGCGTAGATGCTCTGTTAATTCTTGTACTCATAAGTTAGCCACCATACAATGCTTAGCCGATGCTGCAACCTCACCACTTATCCTTTCCATACACATGAAGCTTTGTAGTCTTGATACCCATGGTTATGGGATTGTTGAGTCCTCGTGGCTCACAGATACTACAACAACAGTTGCAGGTACAGGTTTCCAATGAATTGACGTGAGAGCGATGTTTACTTGTGTTTGAGTTCTTTCTTCTTCTTCTTCTTCATTGATTTTGGGATAGGTTCTTGGTCGGCAACCTGGGATAGCAGGATGGATGTCGTTGTGCTTTTCGTGTGTTTTTATCCGTAGTCAAATTTCTTGTGTATGATGTTGTTGCATTCATGTGGCAATTGTATTACTTGTATGTATCCCCATCTATTTATGTAATGGTATGATGTAATGATATCCATCTTGCTAAGCGCCCGAAATGTGGTTGTGCCCCAATCACGAAGTTATCATGTGATCGGGATGGAATCACATCTTGGGCGTGACAAGTTGGCATCAGAGCCTCGACCGACCATAGGAGCCCCCTTGATTGATCGTAGTTTGGCCATTGCCGGGACTAGCAAAAACTATTTCGGAGTCTAGTTATATCGGATCCTCAGCCCCTTCGTCGCACTTGTGAGAAATCTTGACGTTAGTGTTTTGAATTACTCCTCTTCCCCTTCAAATTTTTTTAGGATCATGCAATTAGTTTTCTGATCGTTGGATGTCTTCTCTTTACATCCAGTGTATCTCTCATCAAGTCGATTCGACCCTCCTCGTCTTTTGCTAGTTCAATCCTCAGTTCTTTCCAACCGGCGTCGTTTTCCCCATCCTAAGTGGTCTTTCTTTTGCCACCCACCCACCCCTTTTCTTGTTGGAGCCAGAATCCTTAATCGAGTATCCATCCTACTCGTGTGATGCCTTTGCATTACTTCCTCAATTATTTCAACCGGTGAATTCTAATCTAGTACGACATTCTTCATAACATTTTCTTCTTCGGTGGATCCAATTCAACTTTACGGTGTTGATCTTATTCTCTTCATTGCTCAGATGTTTCCCCTTGCTTGTTCGCCTCTCGCCATTTAATTGTTCCGGAGTTCTAACGACATGTGAGTAGATTCGTCTGTATTCCAATTAATTCGAGGTTGTCAGCTCATTCGAGTCTTTGAATCATTTCGGTGCATCAGTGCTCATTCAAATAATCCTTTCCAACGGTGTTTTCTTTCAGTGGGCTCATAACCCACAGGTCTTTTCCCAGGAGCTTACATAACTCTTCTAATTTTCTGGAGCTATTCTCCAATTCTTTTCTAAGTATGACATACGAATGGATTCCATCAGTCCTATGCCTTGTTTCCTCTTGTTACCGGAGCTTCTCAACCTCATTTATCTCGGTTGTATTCTTCCTTTCAAGTGGCTCAACCTCTCAAGATTATTTTGTTACACTCATTTCTCCAAAAAGAACTTTGCTCTTCCTATTCCTCTTTCGTCTTGTTCCTAAGATCTCGGGATGAGATCTCTTGTTAGTAGGGGAGTGTTGTGACACCCCGAGACCGATGCGCCAGGTGTCTTCCAGTTATTCAACGTCGTTGCCATGTCATCTGCTTGCGTGTTGCACTTTGCCATGTCATCATGTGCATTTCATCTACATAGTTTTCAAAACTTGCATCCGTTAGTAGTTGCCCGATCTGTCGTCCTCTCGGTTGTCCGTTTTGAGCCCAGATACACTCGCACGCGCCCGCGGCACCTTCAAAATATTATTTTATAAGTGGCCGGAAAATGTTCTCCGAATGAGGTGAAACCTGATGTGCGGTCTTATTATTGTGTAGGAATACCGCCTGTCATATTTTGTCGCATTCGAAGTTCGTTTGATAGTCCAACCGCTATCCGTAGCAATGCCGTTGCCGATACTGACGTCAAACATTTTCGGTCTCCGAAAACCCCGCCGAGCCACTCTACTTCCTTCTCTTCTCAGCCTGAGGCCTCTCTAGCCAAGCCCGGCTCTTCCTCTTCTCCAGCCGATCCACCACCAGCCTGGTGTTTGGCCCCTAGGTGAGCGTCGGACCGCTAAGCTTCGCCCTGTGCGCGTTATAATATCCCCCGCCCACCTCTGTTTTTCTTTCAAATCCGCCTAAGTCCCTGGATTGTTTTAATATGTGTGCATCTTCATCATGGCATAACTTTGTGCATGATTATCCATTTTGAGTGTATGATATGTGAAAATGTTCATCTCTATGTGCTCTACATGATGGCGTGATTTGCGTGCATGCTAGGATGCATTATGATATATTAATATCTATTGAAAAAGTGCTTGTGGCTGTTGACAGATGAAAACTAATATAACTTGCTCATTTGTCTTTTTCATATCTTTTTGTGTGATTTTCTTTTGAGCATCATGTCAACATGTTTTAGGAGCATAATCATGTCATCTTTACAATGGTGTAATCCACTTTGCATGATATGCCTTGTGGTGAGTGCAACAAGCTTGCAAAGTGACCTACTTACTGTTTGCTCTTTTCCGAGACTAGTTAAAAATTGCAAAGTCTGAATCTGTCATATTGTGATGCCATGTTTTCATGCTGCTACAGTCAAATCCATGCATGTTTTGGAATGTCCAGTGGGCATGTTTTGAAGACCATGTTATGATAGATCAATCTATGACCTTGTTTGCAATTATAGCCTGTTGTAACTTGTTGTTTCCTTGCTCTCAACTTGCTTGAAAATATATATGTCGGCCTATCAACAACATGATCAATTTTCCAAAGCTTGTTGTAATCAATGTATGCATCTTATGGAGTTGTGCCAATGGAGTTATTTGGAGTATGCCATGCCTACTACATGTTCATTAACTTTTCAGTCTTATTAGGATTGATATGCTTGCTTTTATGTGCCTCCAAATTCAGCATCATAACGTTGCTTTTTTGCATTCCCAGATTTTCGCTAAGTTTGAGAATCTGCTATATCATGTTTGCATCTTGTTTCGAGGAATGCCATGAACCTGTTGCTCCCATGTGTATGCCATGTTGTAATCCTTGTGCTCTATGTTATGTACTAGCATGCCATGCTTTTTCTTGCTATGTTCTTGCACTGTAGATTAATTATTTCTTGCCTCCAACATGTCAATATTTTAACTCTGTTGATGTATGCCCAGTTTTTAACCAAGTCACAATCTATGATATAGAGTAATGTTTGCTTCTTGCTTTGATCATGTTGGATTAATCTTGATGCCTATGA
Source organism: Secale cereale (assembly GCA_902687465.1). NCBI lineage: Eukaryota > Viridiplantae > Streptophyta > Magnoliopsida > Poales > Poaceae > Secale > Secale cereale. The sequence continues at coordinate 318,051,351 of LR738712.1, read as the reverse complement.
ACCTTAATATTGATGATTCTTGAAGCATGTACTCCTTACATTGAGTTCATCCCATGCTTCTGCCTATCTAGTACATGTAGCATGTTGTTTTGATGCTTGTAAGATGTCTAGTTGCTGTTTTGAACAGCCTGTCATTTAAACTTGTTTCATGTGTATGTGTTGAACCGTGGCTCCGTTTGGAGCATGCTCTATATGAAACTTGCTTGGTTTTCCATGTAGATGCATCATTTCATGTTGCATCCATGTTTTGAATGTGTTTGCTTGATGTTTGAAAGCATTTTGCATTAATGCCATGCTTAACTTGTTTTGCTCATATCTTTTAGGCCGTAGCTCCGAATTAAATGAACTTTATATGTAACTTGACTAGAAATTTATGTAGATCATCATGGTGCATCTTTACTTGCTGTTTATAAACTTTAACTTAAGGTTGTTTCAATTTTCATATGAGGACTTACCGGAATTGTTATATGTTGTTTCCGCCCTCATTTAACCTTGCGTTGACGTGATGTTCTTGTATGCATCAACTCTTGCCATGAGTTGCATCATGTAGCCTTGTCATGCATCATACTTGGTTGAGCATGATGTGTTTTTTATGTTTTGTGTGTTTACCGTGTTGTTCGATTCTTCTCGCTGGTTTATGTTTCGTTCCGATCGTGAGGATTCATTTGACTACGCCTGGTTCGACTTCGTGGCTTCTTCTTCTTCATGTACTCATTCTTCTTTCTAGCGGGATCTGATGCAAGATGACCGTCACCTTGGATCTCTTTAATACCATTGCTATGAAGTTGTCTCAATGCTATCGCTATATGTCGCGCTACCCACCGCTTGTTTACCAAGCCTCCCATTATGCCATTAAACAACCTCTAACCTTTGTTTCCATCATCCTAGCAAACCGTTGTTTGGCTATGTTACCTCTTGCTCGGCCCCTCTTATAGCATTGTAAGTTTCATGTGAAGATGAAGTTTGCTCCAAGTCAGAACTTGGATATTTAGAATATCACAATATCTCTTACTTTAATTAATGCACATATATACTTGGTAATGCATGGAAGGCTTGGCCTTTTGCTCGGTGTTTTGTTCCACTCATGCCGCCTTAAGAACTGATAAACCGGTGTTATGTTCCTTGAGTTTGCGTTCCTAACACAGTTGGGGTTATGGGACCCCCTTGACGGTTCGCTTTGAATGGAACTCCTCCAGCAAGGCCCAACTTTGGTTTTACCATTTTCCCAACATAATAAGCATGTTAATAAATTTGATGCATAGGGAGTTAGCACTACCCGAGGTTTGTTATTCAACTTAATACAGGGGGCCAGTGCTGATGGTGTTGGTCCCAAACTAGAGCCACTTGCGGTGCCACCCTGTTATCCGGGGTCTTCAATTGATGTACGTACTTCTCATACGGACATGGCCTGAGACAAGATAGGCACGGCTATTATCAGGGTGTGGGCACGCCGGGAGGTCATGATGGACTTGTTTTACCATTGTCGAAATATCTTGTGCACCGGGATTCTGAGTCTTATCGGGTTGTCCCAAAGATAAGAAGTTTTACCTCTACTGATCATGAGAGCTTGTGATAAGATAAGTTGGGACACCCCTGTAGGGTTATGAACTTTTGAAAGCCGTGCCCTCTTTTAGGCGGAAGATTGGAATTTGTTAATATCTGATTGTAGAAAACTTAACAGATGATCTGATATAAAATACACCAACTGCGTGAGTAACCGTGACCGTCTCTTTTCAATTTGACAAGAGAACGCGATGGGGTTATGTTTGACTCGTAGGTAATTTAGGATCACATATTGATCATTACTAGTTTGCGACTGTTTGCGTAGATGCTCTTCTTATTCTTGTACTCGTAAGTTAGCCACCATATAATGCTTAGCCGTTGCTGCAAGCTCACCACTTATGCTTTCCATACCCATTAAGCTTTGCTAGTCTTGATACCCATGGTTATGGGATTGCTGAGTCCTCGTGGCTCACAGATACTACAACAACAGTTGCAGGTATAGGTTTCCGATGACTTGACGTGAGAGCGATGTTTACTTGTGTTTGAGTTCTTTTCTCTTCTTCTTCGTTGATTTTAGAATAGGTTCCTGGTCGGCAGCCTGGGATATCAAGATGGATGTCGTTGTGCTTTTCATGTGTTTTCATCCGTAGTCGGATGTCCTGTGTATGATGTTGTTGTACTCATGTGGCAATTCTATGACATGTATGTATCTCCATCTATTTATGTAATGGTACGATGTAATGATATCCATCTTGCTGAGCGCCCAAAGTGCGGTTGTGCCCCAATCACGAAGTTATCACGTGATCGGGATTGAATCGCATCTTGGGAGTGACAATCATCTTCGGGACACTGTGTGTGTTGCGTCCTACCAGCAAGCCTTGCACCGCTATTATAGCCGCAAGGTTCATGCCCAGAGATTTGAGGAAGGAAACCTTGTCCTTAGGCATGTTCAGTCCGCCAAGGGTTCCAAAAGTTGATGTCGAAGTGGGTAGGTCCTTACCGGGTAACACAAGTCACCAGATCTGGCGCCGTTCGTCGGGAGACCGAAGATGGCATTAAAGTGCAAAACTCATGGAATATTGTGCATCTTCGCAAGTTTTACCCGTAAGGCGCGGCTGTCGGGCTCAGCCCCGGCAGCCACCTTTTGTACAAGCCTTGCGGATGTGCATGTAACCCTTTGTACAAAGCCACACACATACCCTATGCAAAGATAATGAAACAAAGCGTTGGTGCCTAAAAATTTGCATGCATGACTAGTTTAGCTTGAGTTTGCCATGGTCATGTTGTGAGGGTGTCAGTGTATTGGGAACGACACCTATGGGATCACAAGAATCCCTACTATGGTTTCGGGGCGCGGGGTTGAGAGAAGAGTGGATCCAACAGAAAGCATGTAGTTCGTTTACCCAGGTTCGGGCCGCAAGGATGCGTAAAACCCTACTCCTGCTTTGGTGGATTCTATATCTGTGTTCTTCAACTAGCTATGGGGCGTGAGGAGCTCCAAAAAGCCGAATCCTCCTCCTGGTCGCCTCGGGCCTCCTTTTATAGGGAAAAGGGGTCGCCACAGTGGCACACAGGAGGTGGAAAGGGTACAGTGATGCGAGGTTATCCCTTGCATTACGTGACAAGGCACATTTAATGCGTCATGCTTAGGCGTCCTTGCTTTATCGGGGACGAGGGAGATATCCATCTTGTCCGTCGCCGCTCCTTCTTGTGTCGACACGCACCCTGGCCAGCGATGCCTGGGATGCCATCTAGGCAGGCAGGCAGCTGAGGTGGCGCAATGGTGGGTCTTCACGAATATTTGCATGTCGCCATGCAGGTGCCTGCCCAGCTGGTTGGGTCGGCAGCTGCATATGGCGGTGGAGGTTCAGTTGGTGTGGGCCTGATGGTGGCCCTGCGGATGTCCTCGGCAAGGGCCTTGCCGGGGGCCCAGCAAGGGTCTAGCCGCGGCGCCCGCTGTCATCCCCGACAGGGTGCTTGCCGGAGGTCTTGTGGTCTTCCTTGGCTGGGATCCCGCCAAGGGTCGTCGTCTTCTTAGTGTGTATCTGGTCTTGAATGTCTTCACAAAGATCTGCACACCACTACGGGGATATCTCCCGAATCCTTGCCCCATGGGGGCAGTGGACTCGAGGGTGATCCGCTCCGTAGGCCTGGGGCGAGTCGCCACGGCAAGGGTCTTGTCGGGGCTGCTAAAGCCGGCCCCGGCAAGGATCTTGCCGGGGCTGCTGAGACTGGCTCCCGGCAAGGATCTTGCCGGGGGAATCTGCTTCGTCCCATTGCTCTTTGTGGTCTTGTTCTCTTGGGCTTCAATCTTATCCTGGCTTACCTCCCTGGACATGCTTGGTGCGGTGGTGCCCGTGGCTCAGACTGCCCGTGCACAGTCATAGGGGTACAAAAAGTGTACCCCCCTTTTTGTACACCGACAGAGGGTCATATGCTGCTAGGTTTTCCCTCTGTACTAACTACAGGGCCCCCCTGCCATGGACTCAGATCCCAGAAAGGAGGTATGGAAACAAGCCTACATATCGATCCTCGGCAGCCAATCAGATAAAATATCTTTAAAATACCCATAGTGTGCCTCTGTAAGGAAAAAAACTTGCGCGTAAGGAAAACCTCATCGCCTTTGTAACATTTGCGCTCCCTTACTTTGACTTGAGGGTTACTTCAATCAGGATGGTTGCGGTGACATTTGGAAAAGATGGTTTCGCGAGGGGTCGGTTCCTTTCCTCACTCCTAAGCCCGCCAGGCCAAACCTCGCGGGAAGGATGGAAGGGACCGGCAAGATAGCTTGCCGGAAGACCTTGTTTACTTGAAAGTATAGAGGAGTTCCTCCTCTGCATGGATATAATACATGCACAAGTACACGACAAACATGTATTTTTCATTAATAAACAGATAAACAAGTACGAACCATACAGTGTACAAATATGGATGAAAGAGATAACATGTTTAAGACTAAAGTTTGGAAAATGCATACATGTTTTAGATTAAAAAAGATAAGTGCCCCATAATGCCTTTCTTGTCCCTCTCCTCCTAGAAACTACAAGGGGAGGTGAAGAAGGCAAAAGGAGCACCTGAACAGAAGCCCGGCCTGACCCTATCAGGGACCACAGGGCACACCCTGACAAGATTGGGAGGGCTTGGACGAAGGAGATGGATGGAGGGAGCGTCTAGTCGATGCCCTGGTCACCACCTCCAGGACCAGAGGAACACGACAAGAGGAACATCGACAAGGAAGACGAAGCTGAAGTCCATGAGGAAGCCTGTTGTGGCCTAGCTAGAGAAGGCAGAGGCATCCACACCCAACTCCCCAGCAAATCGACCTACTGGGGAAGAATAATCTGGTGCGGATGATGGCGCTGCCGGCGCCTAGCTGATGGTGACAGTGCGACTGGGGTTCAGCTTGATTCCCTATTATATCCTTCGCACTTGACGACCGGAGACTCGTTGTAGTCGTCCTCCCCACCGGTGTCCTCCTCGTCACTGTCGCTCGAGGAGGAGCTTTCATCATTAATTGAGCTCATTGCGCAACACCCTAAGCGAGCACTCGAATGCCTAAAGACCTTGATAGAGAGTAGGCCTGCCTCCATCAATTGAAGTGGAGGGCATGCCCCTCTGCGAGGTGGTGGGCGCGCGAAAGTTTTCTAGCCACACCGGAGAAGCATGACATGAGGTTCAGGGTACGTGACATCCACCTGCATGCTGCCATTGCAACAGCCCCTCATATGCAACCTCAATCCTGGCGGGTGGTCAACCTCCATTACCCTAGCAAAAGGGGTATGAAGCCGAAGATGGCTACGAAACTCTGCGCTTGGAGGCCCAGCACAAGTCTACATGTAGAAGGTTGTGTAGTAGACATCAGGATGCTAGCAAATGATGATAGCGTTTGTTGGTGGGCAATCGGAACACATGTGAAAAGTACCATCTTTCTTAGCCACAAGAATTACCAGAATGGCACAAGGGCTTAGGTTTTCACGTACATGTCCATTGTCAATGAGGTGTTGTACTTGCCTCTGGATTTATTTGGTATCGTCAGGGTTGCCGCGGTACAGAGCCTTGTTCATAAGGGTGCGCTGGTGATGAGGTCAATTCTGTGTTCGATGCCTCAAAGAGGAGGCGGACCCAGAGGTGGCTCATCGGGAAACATGTCCTTGAATTCCTGCAACAAATGAGACAACACTAAATGTAGATGGTGAGAATTGTTAGTTCTTGCCGCTTCATCATCGCACACTAGGACATAGTGTATGAAACAAGATGGGTTCTCACACACTCCTCTCTTCTCTCTTTTGGTGCCTAAAGCACTAGTTGTGGGTACTCACTGTTGGAAATATGCCCTAGAGGCAATAATAAAAGAGTTATTATTATATTTCCTTGTTCATGATAATCGTTTATTATCCATGCTATAACTGTATTGATTGGAAACTCAAATACACGTGTGGATGAATAGACAGACTTTGTGTCCCTAGTGAGCCTCTACAGGACTAGCTCGTTGATCAAAGATGACAGCGGTTTCCAGGTCATAGACATGAGTTGTCATTTGATAACGGGATCACATCATTAGGAGAATGATGTGATGGACGAGACCCAAACGTAAACATAGCTTTTGATCGTGTCAGTTATCGCTATAGTTTTCTGCATGTCAAGTATAAGTTCCTATGACCATGAGATCATGTAACTCACTGACACCGTAGGAGTGCTTTGTGTGTGCCAAACGTCACAACGTAACTGAGTGACTATAAAGGTACTCTACAGGTATCTCCGAAGGTGTCTGTTGAGTTGACATGGATCGAGACTGGGATTTGTCACTCCGTATGACGGAGAGGTATCTCCGGGCCCACTCGGTAATACGTCATCTCAATGAGCTCAAAGTGACTAAGTAGTTGGTCACGGGATTATGTATTACGGTAACGAGTAAAGAGACTTGCCGGTAACGAGATTGAACTAGGTATAGAGATACCGACGATCGAATCTCGGGCAAGTAACATACCGACGAGACAAAGGGAACTGTATACGGGATTGCCTGAATCCTTGACATCGTGGTTCATCCGATGAGATCATCGAGAAACATGTAGGAGCCAATATGGGTATCCAGATCCCTCTATTGGTTATTGACCTGGGAGTGTCTCGGTCATGTCTACATGGTTTCCGAACCCGCAGGGTCTACACACTTAACGTTCGGTGACGCTAGGGTTGTTAGTGAGAAGAGTGCATGGTTACCGAAGGTTGTTCGGAGTCCCGGATGAGATCCCGGACATGACGAGGGTCTCCGGAATGGTCCGGAGACGAAGATTGATATATAGGATGAAAGGTTTCGGAGTACCGGAAGTGTTCCGGGGAGCATCGGGAAATCGGCGGAGTACCGGGAAGGTTTTCGGGGGGTCCGGAAGGGGTTCTGGGCCTATTGGGCCACAAGGGGGGACACCACAGCCCTCAGGGGGCTGTGCGCCCCCCCTGGGCCCTCTCCCCATGCGGCTAAGGGGGTGGGACCCCCTAGGGCTGGCCGCACCCCTTGGGACTTGGGGGGCAAGGCACCTAGGGGGGAAACCCTAGGGCCTGGGCGCCTCCCCCTGCCCTGGCCGCCGCCCCCCTCCCCTTGCCCTGGCCGCCGGCCCCTAGGGGGAAACCCTAGGGCGCCCTAGCCTCTCCACCCCCCTTATATATAGTGGGGCAAAGGGAGGGCAGCCAACACAGTTCGTGCCTCGGTGCTGCCCTCCCTCTCCCGTCATATCTTCTCCTCCCGCAGTGCTTAGGCGAAGCCCTGCTGGAGTTCTTCTCCACCATCACCACCACGCCGTCGTGCTGCCGGTTCTCCATCAACCTCTCCTCCACCCCTTGCTGGATCAAGAAGGAGGAGACGTCCCCGAGCCGTACGTGTGAAGAACGCGGAGGCACCGTTGCTTCGGTGCTAGGTCTTCGGCGATCTGAATCGCGACGAGTACGACTCCATCATCCGCGTTCATAACGCTTCCGCTTAGCGATCTACAAGGGTACGTAGATCACACTCCCCTCTCGTAGTTGCTTCTACTAGATTGATCTTGGTGAACGGTAGGAAAAATTTTTTGTTTCCCATGCAACGTTCCCCAACAGTGGCATCATGAGCTAGGATCTTGCGTAGATGCTTTCTCGAGTAGAACACAAAGAAGTTTGTGGCGTTGATATTTAAATTGCTGCCCTCCTTAGTCTTTCTTGATTCAGCGGTATTATAGGATGAAGCGGCCCGGACCAACTTTACATGTCCACGTACATGAGACCGGTTCCATCGACAGACATGTGACTTTTGTTGCATAAGATGGCTGGCGGGTGTCTGTCTCTCCTATCTTAGTTGAATCGGAATAGAACAAGGCGGTCCTTGTAGAAGGTTAAATAGCAACTTGAATATCACCGTTGTGGTTTTGCGTAGGTAAGAAGCGTTCTTGCTAGATACCCATAGCAGCCACGTAAAACATGCAACAACAAATTAGAGGACGTCTAACTTGTTTTTGCAGGGTATGTATGTGATATGATATGGCCAATGACATGATGAAATATATTTTGATGTATGAGATGATCATGTTGTAATAGTTAACATCGACTTGCATGTCGATGCATACGGCAACCGGCAGGAGCCATAGGGTTGTCTTTATTTTTTGTATGACCTGCGTGTCAATCATTAAGCGCTTTGTAATGCTTTACTTTATCGCTAAACGGTAGCAATAGTAGTAAGAGCATGGTGGGGCGCCGACAACCCCGATGGCAACACGATGATGGAGATCATGATGACGGAGATCATGGTGTGGCGCCGGTGACGATGGAGATCATGCCGGTGCTTTGGAGATGGAGATCAAAAGCACGAGTTGATGGCCATATCATGTCACTTATGATTTGCATGTGATGTTAATCCTTTTATGCATCTTATTTTGCTTAGGACGACGGTAGCATTATAAGGTGATCCTTCACTAAAATTTCAAGATAAAATTGTGTTCCCCCCGAGTGTGCGCCGTTGCGAAGGTTCGTCGTTTCGAAGCACCACGTGATGATCGGGTGTGATAGACTCTACGTTCGCATACAACGGGCGCAAGCCAGTTTTGCACGTGCAGAACACTCGGGTTAGACTTGACGAGCCTAGCATGTACAGACATGGCCTCGGAACACGGAGGACCGAAAGGTCGAGCATGAGTCATATAGTAGATATGATCAACATGTTGATGTTCACCATTGACACCACCTCATCTCACGTGATGATCGGACTTGGGTTGGTGAATTTGGATCATGTCACGCTCGAATGACCGGAGGGATGTCAATTTGAGTGGGAGTTATAATTAATTTGATTAGGTAATAACTCACTTATCATGAACAATAGTCTAAAATGTCTTTGCAAATTTTGGTTGTAGATGGCTCGCGCAGTAGCTCCCCTGAATTTTAATGCGTTCCTAGAGAAAGCTAAACTGAAAGATGACGGGAGCAACTTTGTGGACTGGCTCCGCAATCTGAGGATCATCCTCACAGCTGCCCAAAAGGTTTATGTCCTAAATGCACCGCTAGGTGACGCCCCCGCTCCTGGAGCCTCTGCGGACGTTATGAACGTTTGGCAGACGCGTTCGGATGACTATTCGATAGTGCAATGTGCCATGTTGTACGGCTTGGAAGGAGGACTTCAAAGACGTTTTGAACGTCATGGTGCATATGAGATGTACACGGAGTTGAAGTTCATCTTTGAGAAGAATGCTAAGATCGAGAGGTATGAGACCACCGATAAATTCTTCGCTTGCAAGATGGAGGAGAATTCGTCTGTCAGTGAGCACTTACTGAAGATGTCTGGGTACTATACCCGCATAGCTGATCTGGGACTTGTGTTCCCGGATGAGGCTATCATTGACAGAATTCTCCAGTCACTCCCTCCAAGCTACAAGAGCTTCGTGCAGCAGTATAACATGCAAGGGATGAACAAGACCATCGCCGAGCTGTTTTCGATGCTGAAAGTCGCTGAGGCAGACATCCAGAAGGAGTATCAAGTGTTGATGGTCAATAAGACCACCAGTTTCAAGAAGAATGGCAAGGGCAAGAAGGGTAACTCTAAGAAGGGTGGCAAAGCAGTTGCCAATCCAGTGAAGAAACCCAAGGCTGGGCCCAAGCCAGAGACTGAGTGTTTCTATTGCAAGGGGAACGGCCACTGGAAGCGGAACTGCCCCAAGTATCTGGCGGACAAGAAGGGGGCCAACAACAACAAAGGTATATGTGATATACATGTTATTGATGTGTACCTTACCAGCTCTCGTTGTAGTGCCTGGGTATTTGATACCGGTTCGGTTGCTCACATTTGCAACTCTAAACAGGAACTGCGGAATAAACGGAGGCTGGCGAAGGACGAAGTGACGATGCGCGTGGGAAACGGTTCCAAGGTTGATGTGATCGCCGTCGGCACGCTCGCTCTTCGATTACCATCGGGATTAGTTATGAACCTGAATAATTGTTATTTAGTGCCTGCGTTAAGCATGAACATTATATCTGGATCTTGTTTATTGCGAGACGGTTACTCATTTAAGACAGAGAATAATGGTTGTTCTATTTATATGAGTAATATCTTTTATGGTCATGCACCCGAAGTTAGGGGTTTATTCTTATTGAATCTCGATAGTGATGATACACATGTTCATAACATTGATGCCAAAAGATGTAGAGTAGATAATGATAATACCACTTTCTTGTGGCACTGCCGTCTCGGTCATATCGGCGTGAAACGCATGAGGAAGCTCCATGCTGATGGACTTTTGGAGACTCTTGATTTTGAATCACTTGACACGTGCGAGCCGTGCCTCATGGGCAAGATGACAAGGACCCCGTTTTCAGGGACAATGGAACGGGCAAGTGACTTATTGGAAATCATACATACTGATGTGTGCGGTCCGATGAGTGTAACGGCGCGCGGTGGATATCGTTATTTTCTCACCTTCACTGACGACTTAAGTAGATATGGGTATATTTACTTGATGAAGCATAAGTCTGAAACTTTTGAAAAGTTCAAGCAATTTCAGAGTGAAGTTGAAAATCATCATAACAAGAAGATCAAGTTCCTACGATCTGATCGAGGGGGAGAATATCTGAGTTATGAGTTTGGTGATCACTTAAGAAAATGTGGAATTGTTTCACAGTTGACGCCACCTGGAACACCACAGCGTAATGGTGTGTCCGAACGTCGTAATCGAACCCTATTAGATATGGTACGTTCTATGATGTCTCTTGCCGATTTGCCACTATCGTTTTGGGGATATGCGTTAGAGACAGTTGCATTCACTTTAAATAGGGCTCCATCTAAGTCCGTTGAGACAACACCGTATGAACTGTGGTTTGGTAAGAAACCTAAGTTGTCTTTTCTCAAGGTTTGGGGTTGCGATGCTTATGTCAAAAGGCTTCAGCCAGAAAAGCTCGAACCCAAAGCGGACAAATGTGTCTTCATAGGATACCCAAAAGAAACAGTTGGGTACACCTTCTATCTCAGATCCGAGGGCAAAGTGTTTGTCGCTAAGAACGGGTCCTTCCTCGAGAAAGAGTTTCTCTCGAAAGAATTGAGTGGGAGGAAGGTAGAACTTGATGAGGTTATTGAACCTCTGCTTCAACCAGAAAGTAGCGCAGCACAGAAAGATGTTTTTGTTGAGCCTACAGAGGTTGAAGAGGAAGCCAATGATGATGATCAAGAAGCTTCCGATCAAGTTACTACCGAACCTCGTAGGTCGACAAGGGTACGCACTGCACCTGAGTGGTATGGTAACCCTGTCTTGGAGGTCATGTTGTTAGACAACGGTGAACCTACGAGCTATGGAGAAGCGATGGTGGGCCCAGATTCCGACAAATGGTTAGAGGCCATGAAATCCGAGATGGGATCCATGTATGAAAACAAAGTATGTACTTTGGAAGTATTACCTGAAGGGCGGAAGGCCATTCAGAATAAATGGATTTTTAAGAGGAAGACGGACGCTGACGGTAATGTCACCGTGTATAAAGCTCGACTTGTGGCAAAGGGTTTTTCACAAGTTCAAGGGATTGACTACGATGAGACTTTCTCACCCGTAGCGATGCTTAAATCCGTCCGAATCATGTTAGCAATAGCTACATATTTCGATTATGAAATTTGGCAGATGGATGTCAAAACAGCGTTCCTTAACGGTTTTCTTAAGGAAGAGTTGTATATGATACAACCGGAAGGTTTTGTCGATCCAGAGAATGCTGACAAAGTTTGCAAACTCCAGCGTTCCATTTATGGGCTGGTGCAAGCATCTCGGAGTTGGAATCTTCGCTTTGATGAGGTGATCAAAGCGTTTGGGTTTGTACAAGTTTACGGAGAAGCTTGTATTTACAAGAAAGTGAGTGGGAGCTCTATAGCGTTTCTAATATTATATGTGGATGACATATTGCTGATTGGAAACAATATAGAACTTTTGGATAGCGTGAAGGGGTATTTGAACAAGAGTTTTTCGATGAAGGACCTCGGTGAAGCTGCTTTCATATTGGGCATCAAGATCTATAGAGATAGATCGAGACGCTTGATAGGACTTTCACAAAGTACATACCTTGATAAAGTTTTGAAGAAGTTCAAAATGGATCAATCCAAGAAGGGTTTCTTACCGGTATTGCAAGGTACAAAGTTGAGTAAGACTCAATGCCCAGTGACTGCGGAAGATAGAGAAAAGATGAGTGTCATCCCCTATGCTTCAGCCATAGGCTCTATCATGTATGCAATGCTGTGCACAAGACCAGATGTCAGCCTTGCCATAAGTATGGCCGGAAGGTTTCAAAGTAATCCTGGTTTGGATCACTGGACAGCGGTCAAGAATATCCTGAAGTACCTGAAAAGGACTAAGGAAATGTTTCTCGTTTATGGAGGTGATCAAGAGCTCGTCGTAAAGGGTTACGTCGATGCAAGCTTTGACACTGATCCGGATGACTCTAAGTCTCAAACCGGATACGTATATATTCTCAACGGGGGAGCGGTAAGCTGGTGCAGTTCCAAGCAAAGCGTGGTAGCCGATTCTACATGCGAAGCGGAGTACATAGCTGCCTCGGAGGCGGCAAAGGAAGGTGTCTGGATGAAGGAGTTCATGAAAGATCTTGGAGTTGTGCCTAGTGCATTGAACCCAATGACTCTGTTTTGTGACAACACTGGTGCCATTGCTCTAGCCAAGGAACCAAGGTTTCACAAGAGGACCAGACACATAAAGCGACGCTTCAATTCCATCCGCGATTCAGTCAAGGAGGAGGACATAAGCATTTGCAAAGTACACACGGATTTGAATGTTGCAGATCCGTTGACTAAGCCTCTTCCACGGGCTAAGCATGATCAACACCAAGACTCTATGGGTGTTAGATTCATTACCTTGTAATGCTAGATTATTGACTCTAGTGCAAGTGGGAGACTGTTGGAAATATGCCCTAGAGGCAATAATAAAAGAGTTATTATTATATTTCCTTGTTCATGATAATCGTTTATTATCCATGCTATAATTGTATTGATTGGAAACTCATATACATGTGTGGATAAATAGACAAACTTTGTGTCCCTAGTAAGCCTCTTCAGGACTAGCTCGTTGATCAAAGATGACCGCGGTTTCCAGGTCATAGACATGAGTTGTCATTTGATAACGGGATCACATCATTAGGAGAATGATGTGATGGACAAGGCCCAAACGTTAAACATAGCTTTTGATCGTATCAGTTATCGCTATAGTTTTCTGCATGTCAAGTATAAGTTCCTATGACCATGAGATCATGTAACTCACTGACACCGTAGGAGTGCTTTGTGTGTGCCAAACGTCGCAACGTAACTGGGTGACTATAAAGGTACTCTACAGGTATCTCCGAAGGTGTCTGTTGAGTTGACATGGATCGAGACTGGGATTTGTCACTCCGTGTGACGGAGAGGTATCTCCGGGCCCACTCGGTAATACGTCATCTCAATGAGCTCAAAGTGATTAAGTAGTTGGTCACGGGATTATGTATTACGGTAACGAGTAAAGAGACTTGCCGGTAACGAGATTGAACTAGGTATAGAGATACCGACGATCGAATCTCGGGCAAGTAACATACCGACGAGACAAAGGGAACTGTATACGGGATTGCCTGAATCCTTGACATCGTGGTTCATCCGATGAGATCATCGAGAAACATGTAGGAGCCAATATGGGTATCCAGATCCCGCTATTGGTTATTGACCTGGGCGTGTCTCGGTCATGTCTACATGGTTTCCGAACCCGCAGGGTCTACACACTTAACGTTCGGTGACGCTAGGGTTGTTAGTGAGAAGAGTGCATGGTTACCGAAGGTTGTTCGGAGTCCCGGATGAGATCCCGGACATGACGAGGGTCTCCGGAATGGTCCGGAGACGAAGATTGATATATAGGATGAAAGGTTTCGGAGTACCGGAAGTGTTCCGGGGAGCATCGGGAAATCGGCGGAGTACCGGGAAGGTTTTCGGGGGGTCCGGAAGGTGTTCTGGGCCTATTGGGCCACAAAGGGGGACACCACAGCCCTCAGGGGGCTGTGCGCCCCCCCCTGGGCCCTCTCCCCATGCGGCTAAGGGGGTGGGACCCCCTAGGGCTGGCCGCACCCTTTGGGCTTGGGGGGCAAGGCACCTAGGGGGGAAACCCTAGGGCCTGGGCGCCTCCCCCTGCCCTGGCCGCCGCCCCCTCCCCTTGCCCTGGCCGCCGGCCCCTAGGGGGAAACCCTAGGGCGCCCTAGCCTCTCCACCCCCCCTGTATATAGTGGGGCAAAGGGAGGGCAGCCAAGACAGTTCGTGCCTCGGTGCTGCCCTCCCTCTCCCGTCATATCTTCTCCTCCCGCAGTGCTTAGGCGAAGCCCTGCTGGAGTTCTTCTCCACCATCACCACCACGCCGTCGTGCTGCCGGTTCTCCATCAACCTCTCCTCCACCCCTTGCTGGATCAAGAAGGAGGAGACGTCCCCGAGCCGTACGTGTGAAGAACGCGGAGGCACCGTTGCTTCGGTGCTAGGTCTTCGGCGATCTGAATCGCGACGAGTACGACTCCATCATCCGCGTTCATAACGCTTCCGCTTAGCGATCTACAAGGGTACGTAGATCACACTCCCCTCTCGTAGTTGCTTCTACTAGATTGATCTTGGTGAACGGTAGGAAAATTTTTGTTTCCCATGCAACGTTCCCCTACACTCACTCTCATTTTGGTGATCACTTGACTTGGCGATGGGTTGATACTTGCTTGTCGACATAGGTCGTAGAATGATGGGTATATACTTTCTTGTCGGTGATCACCTGACTTGGCGACATAGGTCATAGCACGAACTCCTTAACCTTCATCTTGAAGCTATAGTGATTGGTACGTCCATCGTGGACGACGCCGCGGTAGAATTTCCATGGACATCCAAGAAGAAGGTGGCAAACAGACATAGGAACCACTTCACATTCCAAGGTGTCCTTTTAGGCACCAATCTTGAATGGTACTTGCACGATATATGATAACCCACAAGTGTAGGGGACCGTTTGTATCCCCTTTTGATAAGTAAGAGTTTTGAACGCAACTGGGAGCTAAAGGTAGAACAAATATTCCATCAAGTTCTATCGATCACTGATACAACTCTATGCATGCTTACTGTTTGCTTTACCTAGAACAAGAATAAAACTAGAAGTACTCCGTGAGAATAAAACAAAGAACAAATTACAAGATAATAAATTTGGTAGTGTAGTAGAAAGCTTTTTGTAACACAACAGAAAGATTTGTCCCTAGGCAATCGATAACTAGATGGGTAATCATTATTGCAATTTTAGATGAGGAAGAGGCATGATCTAACATACTTTCCGTACTTGGATCATATGCACTTATGTTTGGTACTCTAGCAAGCATCTGTAACTACTAAAGATCATTAAGGTAAACCCAACTGTCGTGGAATTAGCACGGCAGATGTTCGGTTTAACGGACTTAGTAATGGAACCATCGCACGGGTTAGCTTGAAGAGGTTAAAAGCACACAAAGGACACAGAGGGTTTATACTAGTTCGGCCCCTTCGATGAAGGTAAAAGCCTACGTCTAGTTTGGTTTGGTATTGCTTGGGCGTCGATGAACAGGGAGCAGATTGCTTGCCTGTCTCTCGACGGATTGTTGCTTGCCCTTGAACCGTCGCCGGGTCGTCCCTTTATATAGGAGGTGACGCCCGGTTCGGTTTACAGAGTCCCGAGGCCGGCTCATAATTGTGTCCGCCTCGGTCTCTACTCTCTCTTCCTTCTGTCTCAAGTTACATGATAGGACGGTTTACAAACCGTAACCTTTACACATGGGCCCTAAGCCTTCATGGGCCGTAACCTCTACTGAGCTTTTAGTTACACAGCTACATTACCATAATCCGGATCTCCCTAGCCGGTTAATACCTGCTAGTAATATCCCTGACATTAGGCCCCAGAATGACTTGAACTTGTTCATGTCAGTCTTCTAAACCTTGCATAAACTTTCTTCCTGTATCTTCTCTGTTTTGTAAACCGGCTATGACGTCATCCCTGGAAATCATTTGATTCGATCATGACATCACCTCCGCATTTATTGTGCACAGCCGTTTTGTTACCTTTGTTTAAAGGCCATCCCGAAAATCGAGGCGACAGGAGAATCTTTATCCAATCTCTGATTTCCTCGAATCCCGCGCTTGCCGTTTCGTCTCTCAACCTTTATAAATACCGCCGCATCTCTATCTTTCTTCCTTCCGCTCTTCTTCTTCCTCCGTCGCCCGAAGCCTCTCTGCTGTTCTTGAGCTCGTCGCCGTCGTCGACCAGGCCGCTGCGTCAACCTGAACTGCGTCCAGATTACTCCGCCGCCGTCTCTTCCATTCTCAGGTATTCCTTTTCCCTCGCTGCAGATCTATAACTTAGGGTTTCTCCATTGCTCCTGCCATGAGACCCCGAAGCTCTGTCTGTTCATCATACGGGCTGTTTTTCTACAGTAGATTTGAATCCTTAGTTTGTTTCGAACGCGCCCCTGCTCCGCAGTTTTATGCTTAGATTCATTTCTTCAAGTTCGCCCTTAGATTCATTTGCTCTTGTAGAAAGACCTCCGCAGTTCCTCTGTGATAGATCTGCGTAAATTTCATCTTTTTCTTACCACTCAGATCTATTTTACTTTAGCCTTCTGTAGAAACCTGTTTCTTCGTCTTGATAGATCTATAAGACACTCGCCGGTTTAGTCAATTATACATTGCTTCTGCAATGTGCCAATCATGAACCAGACGGTTTAGCTTCTTTCTTTTTCGTTATCATAAACCGCTAGCAGCTCGTTTCCCGCTTACTTTTGGGTTGTCAATGCCATTAGCCTTCTGTCTTAACCATCGATGTAATTTGATAACATTATCCGGTCTATCTTTCAGTATTTGAGTAATCCAGATTTTGCACTTTACTTTTTTCAGCGCTTTCCTTCTGCCAATATGTCTGCCAAGCAGTTTGTTTCTTGCAACTGGGTCCCTTCCCGCATTACGGAAGAGGACTTAGCTAATGCTGCTGCAATTGGTACTTTGGGCCCTCAAGCAGTTCTGAAATGGCGGGCCCCAGGGGGTGAATGCCCCCCTACCCCCAAAGAAGGGGAAATTATTGTCTTCTTTGATCATATAGCCCGGGGCTGTAGTCCCCCCGGTTCAAAATTCTTCCGGGACGTGCTGGCCGCTTTTCAGCTTCATCCTCAGGACATAGGTCCAAATTTTGTATCAAACGTGTGTAATTTCCATGTCTTCTATGATGTATATCTTCAAGAAGAACCATCAGTGGATTTGTTCCGGGACTTTTTCCACTTAAACCGGCGGACTGAATTCACTGCCGGACCACATCAAGAACTAGGTGGTGTAAGTATTCAGAAGAGGAGAGATGTAGTTTTTCCTCATGCTGCTCTCCATACACACCCCAAGGATTGGAATCAAACCTGGTTTTATTGCAAGGATACCTCGCCTGAGGGAGAGAACCCACTGCCGGGTTATCGTGAACATCGTCTTCCTGAAGATCATCCACTGCCGCATCGTCTTAGCTCCTCAGAACGGCCTCGGTTCGCCCCTCAACTCGCCAAACTCAAAGCCTTTATGGCCAACGGATTGACTGGAGTTGACTTCGTGCGCTGTTGGCTTGCCTGGAGTATTCTCCCTCCGAGCCGGCGCTCCGGTTTGATGTGTCAGTATACCGGAAAGCTGGATGATCCTCAGCGCTATACTGACATCATGCTTCCTGAGAAGGAACTTATTGAAACTGCCAAGAAAATGCTCAACATCTCCTTGGAGGAATGTAGCCAAACCGGATTGGCCCTGTATTACAAGAAGAACAAATTGCCAACAGTAAGTCTTAACCTCTCCTGTTTGCGTCTAATCCGTCCATATGAATTACTCCTTGTATTTATTTTTTCCTTTCTGCATAGGCCGACGATCCATTTTGGAAGAGAAAATCTCAGGACAAGTCAGGTAAACAGCCACGCCGAAAAACCTTTGCTGTTAAGAAGAAAAAGGCAGCTGCTGGCTCTGGTTCACATGATGAAGAAGATGATCCGGATTCTGAGGTATGAGTTGATCCTGACATGCTTTGATCTCTTTTATCCAGATTTATATTAACAGTGTCTTTTCACAGGATTTGAATGAAGCTGATAAAGCGGCCGAAACTGAGGTAATCCTTCTTTCTTCAGATTCTGAACCGTCGGTGCCCAAGATTCGTAAGGCATCTCAGAAGTACCCTTTTTCTCATCCTTACGCTCAACTGGACCCCAATTTTCTTTTGAAGAAGCAGCAACACGAAGCCCGCCGGACTACACGCCATAGTGGCCATGTAGTTGAGTCTTCCGGAATATCTCTCACTCCGGCCCGGAGGCGCCGCTCTAAGGTTTTACATTCTCCAACTTCCGGAGGCTGCCTCTTCATCCCAAGGTCGGACTTATACGCAAACCACTTAAACCGTCTGATCCTAATTATCAGGAGACACCTTTATCATCTTCCAGCGAATCAACTGCCACACAGGTCCCAACTCTGAAAACTGTCCCTGGGTAAGTCCTTTATCCCATCCAGTTTACCTTTGTATTTGCCTTTATGATTCTAATTTCTTTTTCAATTCCTTTCAGCAAACCTAAGCCTAGAAAAAAGGCAAAGGCCAGCAAAACGGTTGCTGAGACTGCTACTGATGATCCGGTAGCTGATCCGGACACAGTCATCCCTCCAAAAAACGAGCCTACAGTTCAGCTTGACGATCCTGCTCCCATGGATCATGATTATGTTGCTGCTCCTGAAAATCCCAATGCTGAAGATGTTCATGAACCGGCAAATCCCGTCCGGGCCAGCCCTCCTCGGACTAGTCCAGCTCCTATTAGTCCGGCTCATACTGCTGCCCCTTCACAGCCAAATACTGCTTCCTCTCCAGATGTTCAGATAACCGGAACTGGTTTTACCGCTCCTGCTGAGCCTATCGTTTTAGCCAAGCATACCGCTAAAGCGGAGAAGCTTCAGCAAGAGAAGGGCAAATGGAGCACCGACTTATCCAATCATGCTGATCTGAGTGCCCAAGAGCTTTATTCCGGGTACTTGAACCGGCTTCATACCAGTCGGCACTATGAAGCGGGCTTGGTCCATATGATGAAGGACAAATACGAGGTATCTTACTTGTCTTTTGCTTTTGCCTTCTTTGTATTTCTGTCTATATCATGGTAGCCCCCAAGTTCCGGTTTAGCTGCGTTAGAAGGTGAACCGATACTTCCAACTGTAAGCAAATAATCTTACATTAGACCCCAAGTGCCAGGGGCATAACTCGTTTATGTGCCTGGGACTTGTCTGAATCTTTCTTTCGATGCTTCAACTGCCCATTAGCCCCCAAGTGTCAAGTAGATAACTTGCTTTATGTGCTTGAGACTTTGTCTTTAATTGTCACCCTTTGATACTTCAACTGTCCATTAGCCCCCAAGTGTCAAGTGGATAACTTGGTTATGCACTTGAAACTTGTCTGAATCATCAATTATTTCACTTGATTTTCTTGCAGGCTGACTTAACCCGGAGGGCTGAAGAAATAACTGAGCTCCGGAACAGACTTGTTGAGACTGAAACTTCTGCTGCAAAGCCAAAAAATACCTTGCGTTGAGCTTAACCACTGCTGAACAATAGAAGAAATATTTTGAAGCGGAACGGACAACCTGGTAAGTACAGAGGAATGCTCTGGAAAAAAAAGCAAAGGATGCTGAAGAGGCCCTCAATCCGGTGACGCAAGAGCTGACCGGTTTAAAGCACCAGATAGAGCTTATCACCTCTGCCGTCTTTGGTAAATACTTAACTTGCACGTGCTTTCATCTCTCCAATCTTTATTCCGCTCCGGTTTAACTGTGATAATCATATGCAGGGCGCCGCGTCACCCATCTTGGGGATGATCTGCGGAAGAAACTCAAGGCCTCTTATACTCTGGTTGAGCAGCTGTATTCCGGCGCTCAAAGGATTATAAGTGCTATGACTTTTAATAAATCGGCCCCCACCACTATCCAAGGCATTTTGGAGAAGCTTTCTATCTTGCCTGTACGCTTGGAAGAAGTGAAGAAATCTGCTGCACGGGCCGGTTCTCTTGTAGCGCTAACCAGAGCCAAGACGTGGGTTCCAGATTTTGATCCGGAAGAAGCCATGAACGGGTATCCCAGTACCAAGGAAGATGGATCGGCCTTCTCTGGCAAAGATCTTCATGCTTTGATTAAGGAGATGCGTCCTCTTGCCAGCAAACTTGCTGATGAATCGGATCTGTCCAGGTATCATCCGGCATATGACATAAAGAATGCGCGGGTGGATCGGCCGGTTTATGATACCGAAAATCTAATCCCACCTGTACGCCCCCATACTTTCGCCCCAGATGTTGATCCGTCAGATCTCATTACTGAAGAGATGTACTTCCGTGCCTTATCCAAGATCGATTGGCGCGCTCCTGATTTTCAGCCGCTTCAAGAGGATGAGGAAGCTCCGGAACAAGCTGATCCTCAGCCTTCGCAGCAGGAAGAAGCATAAGCCGCTCAGTTTATCTTTTAGCTGCTGTATTATTTTGTCGAGAAAAACTTTAATCCGTTTAGCCTTGCTATGCCTTGTAATAGGATAGCTTGAAATATTGTCCGTCTTGATCCGGATGTCAGATGTTTGATTTGTGAATCTTAATCGCTTGCCTGCTATGGCTGATCTTTTATATTATCTGTATCTGCATAGATAACACTAAAAAGATGTCTTAGCGGTTTACCGCCGGACCGATTAAAGCGCTCTCACATATATATCAAACGAGTGTCTATGTTATACCCAAAAATAACTTCATACCTTTGATTAAGTATGCATGATATCCTTAATCCGGTGGATATTTGTAGTTTCTGAGGAAGCTCTAGGCTCTGTTGGGGTGAACCCAATAGTTAATCCGGGTTTATAGGAACTACCGGTTTAAATAATGCTGGAGCTCTGTGTCCAGACTTTTGAAAATGTGCGGTCAACTTTGAAGTTGGCCAGCTCCAGATTAAAAACCATAAGAAACACATGAAAAAACACAAACATCAAAAACACAGGTTTGCAAATAAGACCATGTAGTCGAGGCTTTTTGCGAGCTACTAGGCTCCCTATGTGCCAATCAAAGGGTGCGACCCAAAGGGCTATGACTATCAGTACTCCTAGGGACAAGAACTTTGCCATCAAAGGATGTACTCTTTTGCCATCAAAGGATATGCTCCAAGGGACAGGAAATATTGCATCTGCCATCAAAGGATGTACTCCTAGGGACAAGAAATTTTCTTTTGCCATCAAAGGGTATGTATCTTCCAAGGGACAGGAATATTACATCTGCCATCAAATGAAGTACCCTAGGGACAAGAACAGATTTTCTTTTGCCATCAAAGGGAATGATCAACCAAGGGACAGGAATATTACATCTGCCATCAAAGGAAGGTTCCCTAGGGACAAGAACATGGGTTTTTTCTTTTGCCATCAAAGGGAATGATCAACCAAGGGATAGGAATATTACATCTGCCATCAAAGGAAGGTTCCCTAGGGACAAGAACAGGTTTTTTATTTTGCCATCAAAGGGAATGATCAACCAAGGGACAGGAATATTACATCTGCCATCAAAGGAAGGTTCCCTAGGGACAAGAACTTTTCTTTTGCCATCAAAGGGTATGTATCTTCCAAGGGACAGGAATATTACATCTGCCATCAAAGGAAGTACCCTAGGGACAAGAAATTTTCTTTTGCCATCAAAGGGTATGTATCTTCCAAGGGACATGAATATTACATCTGCCATCAAAGGAAGTACCCTAGGGACAAGAATTTTCTTTTGCTATCAAAGGGATTTGGCCCACCAAGGGACAGGAATATTATGTAGACCGGACCAGAAGAAGACTTGTAGCGAGGAGTCACATGTGATCCATAGCCCCCTAGTTTGGTCCCTTCTGCATAAAATAGTTTACTTCGAAATATCTATAATAATTCCACAAGTCATATACTTAGAAGAAAAAAGGCTGATCCCCCGGTTTACCGAGGGTGCTGGTTTATGCATTAATCATAATATATACATAGGATACAGCAGAGCTCATGGCTCAGGTATAGTAGGGCCGCCGGAGAGCGATGTTCCACGGCCTCTTTGTCTCTTCTTCTGATGTCCGTGAGTCTTTGTGCTCTCGAACGTCCACCAGGTAGTATGAACCGTTGTGTAGATTCTTACTGACCACAAAGGGCCCTTCCCAAGGTGGGGATAGCTTGTGCATATCTGTTTGGTCTTGGATGAGCCGGAGTACCAAATCCCCCTCCTGGAATGTCCTGGTTTTGACCCGGCGGCTGTGATATCTGCGCAAGTCCTGCTGATAAATCGCGGACCGTGCTGTTGCTATTTCACGCTCTTCATCTAGCCGGTCCAGACTGTCTAGTCTTGCCTGCTCACTGGCCGCTTCAACATAAGCGTTACCCGTGGTGAATCATGGCGGATGTCGCTTGGAAGGACCGCTTCAGCATCGTACACCATGAAGAAAGGTGTATAACCTGTGGACCGGTTCGGCGTAGTATTGATGCTCCAGAGGACAGAAGGTAACTCCTCAACCCAGCACCCTGGTGTTCTTTGCAAGGGAGTCATAAGCTGGGGCTTGATACCTCGCAAAATCTCTTGATTGGCCCTTTCAGCTTGACCATTGGATTGAGGGTGAGCTACAGCAGATACATCTAGACGAATATGCTCCCGTTGACAAAATTCTTCCATCTCTCCTTTAGATAAATTGGTGCCATTGTCTGTGATGATGCTGTGTGGAAAGCCAAACCGGAAAATTACCTTTTTGATGAATTTAACTGCTGTTGCCGCATCATACTTGCTCACAGGCTCTGCCTCAATCCACTTTGTAAATTTATCCACAGCAACCAGCAGATTAGTTTTTTGATCTTGGGATCATTTAAAAGGCCCAACCATATCAAGCCCCCAAGTCGCAAATGGCCAAGTAATTGGTATCATCCGCAGCTCCTGCGCCGGAACAAGAGCTCGCCGTGAAAATTTCTGACAAGCATCACACTTCCGGACTAAATCCTCCGCATCAGCATGGGCTGTCAGCCAATACAACCCGTGTCGAAAAGCTTTGGCTACCAAGGATTTTGAACCGGCATGATGGCCACAATCCCCTTCATGAATCTCTTGAAGGATGTCAGAGCCTTTCTCGGATGATACACACCGCTGAAATGCTCCGGAAACACTGTGATGGTGAAGTTCTCCGTTTACAATTGTCATGGACTTGGATCGCCGGATTATCTGTCTTGCTTCGATCTCATCGTCCGGCAACTCTCCACGGCTTAGATACGCCAAGTATGGCAGTGTCCAATCCAGAATAACATGAAGTGCTGCAACTAGCTGCGCTTCCGGATCAGGAACGGCCAGATCTTCCTCCGACGGTACCTGAACTGATGGACTGTGTAGCTCATCCAAAAAAGTATTCGGTGGCACCGGTTTACGCTGAGAACCCAACCGGCTTAGAGCATCGGCCGCTTCATTTCTTCGCCGGTCTATGTGATCCACCTGATACCCTTTGAAATATCCTGCAATTGCTTCAACTTCTCGTCTGTAAGCTGCCATGAGAGGGTCTTTAGAATCCCACTTGCCGGATACCTGCTGTGCCACTAAATCTGAATCACCAAAACACTTTACCCGGCTCAAATTCATCTCCTTAGCCATCCGCAGGCCATGGAGCAATGCCTCATACTCTGCTGCATTGTTAGTACAAGGAAACATTAGACAGAGGACGTAAAAAAACTTGTCACCTCGCGGGGAAGTTAACACAACTCCAGCCCCCGAACCCTCTAACTGCCTCGAACCGTCAAAGTGAATAGTCCAGTATGTAAGATCCGGCTTCTCCTCTAGTGCTTGCAGTTCTGTCCAATCATTGATGAAATCCAGCAATGCTTGGGATTTGATAGTGGTGCGTGGCACATACTTTAATCCGTGCGGGCTAAGCTCAATAGCCCACTTTGCCACTCTGCCAGTGGCTTCCCTGTTCTGGATTATATCCCCCAATGGAGCTGAGCTGACAACACTTATTGGGTGGCCTTGGAAATAATGCTTCAACTTTAGGTTTGCCATGAACACGCCATATACCAGCTTCTGCCAATGCTGGTACCTTTGTTTGTATTCAATGAGAACCTCACTGACATAATAAACCGGATGTTGAACCGGATACTCCTTTCCTGCTTCCTTGCGCTCGACCACGATTGCCACGCTAACTGCCCGTGCATTGGCAGCGACGTATAATAGCAGCGGCTCCTTATCAACGGGGGCAGCAAGGACCGGTGGCTCTGCCAGTTGCCGCTTTAAATCCTCAAACGCAGTGTTTTCCTCATCACTCCATATAAACCGGTCTGTCTTTTTTAGCATCTGATAAAGCGGGATTGCCTTCTCCCCCAGACGACTGATGAATCGGCTCAACGCTCTAATCCGGCCGGCTATACGCTGAACATCATTGATACAAGCCGGTTTAGTCAGGGACGTGATTGCCTTGATCTTCTCCGGATTGGCTTCTATTCCTCTGTTGGACACCAAGAATCCAAGGAGCTTGCCTGCCGGAACACCGAAATCACACTTCTCCGGATTAAGCATCATTTTATAGGCCCGAAGGTTATCAAAGGTTTCCTTGAGGTCCTCTATCAATGTGTCCTCCTTCCTTGACTTTACCACGATGTCATCCACATAGGCATGAACATTTTTCCCAATCTGCCCCTTAAGACAGTTCTGCACGCAACGCTGGTAAGTTGCTTGGGCACTCTTGAGCCCAAAAGGCATAGACACATAGCAAAACGCACCAAAAGGAGTTATGAAGGCTGTCTTCTCCTGATCTTTAACTGCCATCTTGATCTGATGATATCCTGAATATGCATCCAAAAAACTTAGCCGCTCACATCCCGCCGTAGCATCAATGATCTGATCAATACGAGGGAGAGCAAAAGGATCAGTTGGACAAGCTTTGTTTAGGTCTGTGTAATCCACACACATCCTCCACTTTCCATTTTTCTTTAATACCAACACCAGATTAGCCAACCACTCCGGGTGAAAAACTTCAACTATGAATCCTGCGGCCAAAAGTCTGGCCACTTCTTCACCTATAGCCTTGCGCCTTTCTTCGTTGAAGCGGCGCAGATACTGCTTGACCGGTTTAAACTTCGGATCAATATTAAGACTGTGCTCAACGAGTTCCCTCGGTATACCTGGCATGTCAGAAGGTTTCCTTGCAAAGATATCCCGGTTCTCACGGATGAACTCGATGAGCGCGCTTTCCTATTTAGGGTCAAGGTTAGCGCTGATAGTGACCTGCTTGGATGAATCGCCTGGCATAAAGTCAACTTGCTTGGTTTCCTCTGCAGATTTGAACTTCAACGCCGGATCATGCTCTGTAGTTGGCTTTTTTAACGGTGACATATCTGCCGGATCAACATTGTATTTGTAAAACTTTAGTTCCTCCGTAGCACATACTGCCTCCGCATAAGCAGCGTCTCCTTCTTCGCACTCCAATGCAATCTTGCGACTTCCATGAACCATGATGGTTCCCTTGTGACCCGGCATCTTGAGTTGCAGATAAACATAACACGGTCTAGCCATAAACTTGGCGTAAACCGGCCGTCCGAACAGGGCATGATATGGGCTCCGGATTTTTACAACTTCAAAGGTTATCATCTCTGACCTGGAATCCTGTTCATCTTCAAAGGTAACTTCTAGGTCAATTTTCCCAACTGGGTAAGCTGATTTACGTGGCACTACTCCATGGAATACCGTGTTTGACTGCCTTAGCTTCTTATCCGTCAGCCCATGCGACGGAAAGTCTCGTAATATAAGATATTGTTGCTGCTGCCACCGTCCATGAGAACCTTGGTGAATTTGTAGCCACCCACCTGTGGTGCCACCACTAAGGACAATTGGCCCGGATTATCAACTCGTGGCGGGTGATCCTCTCTGCTCCACACAATAGGTTGTTCCGACCAGCGCAGGAATCGTGGTGTTGCCGGTTCAACCATGTGGACCGCCCGCTTTAAGACCTTTTGATCCCGTTTGCACAAACTCGTAGTGAACACATGATACTGTCCACTACTTAGCTCCTTCGGATTATTCTGATATCCGGATTGCTGCTGCTGTTGCTGACGCTGCTGATTGCCTTGATTGTTGTGATTCCCTTGGCCCTGCTGTTGGTTGTTTTGGCTATTGTAACCGCCCTGACCATACTGATGGTTGCCTTGGTTATTGTAACCGCCCTAACCATACTGATGATTGCCTTGGTTATTGTAACCATTGTTGCCGCCATGATATCCTGATCCGGAGCCGTTACCCTGATGACCCGGTCCATGAAACTCGGGGCCCGAACCGCCGCCCGATGGTCCGTTGTTGAATCTGGCCCGGTTCATGGCCTCCATCATGACCCGGCATTCTCCCCAGGTATGTTTAGCTGGACGTTCCTCTGTGCCATGTTTCGGGCAAGGCTCGTTCAATTGTCGATCCCAATTGATGAACCCTCCGCCGTTTTGTGGAGGCGGTTTACCCTTGTTCCGCTGAAAGCTCCCTTGAACTTTGGTATTGGCCACAAAATCAGAGCCACCCTCTGCCTTTCGCTTGCCGTTGAAGCTTGTTCCGACCGGATTAGCCTGCGCCGGTTTAGAAGGTTTATTTGCCTTCCCGGATTTATCTCCATCCGCTTCTGGATACTTAGTATTGTCAGAGTCCCCATACTTCACCAAAGCGCTCATGAGAGTTCCCATGTCATTACAATCCCGTTTGAGTCTTCCCAGCTTCAACTTCAGAGACTCAAACCGGCAATTATTTTCCAGCGTTACTATTGCTGTACTGGGACTGATACCGTTCGAAGAGTGCAAGATTTCTGACACTCGCCGCACCCATCCACTCGTAGACTCCTGATCTCCTTGTATACATGCCGCTAGGTCCACCACTGACATTTGCTGCTTGCACGTGTCCTTGAAATTTTTGATAAATTGGCGGCGTAGCTCCCCCCATGATCCGATGGAGTTAGGAGGTAAACCCTTTAACCATGTCCGGGCCGTACCCTCAAGCATCATGGTAAAATATTTTGCGCAAGCCGCTGCATCCACGTCCAGCATCTCCATAGCCATCTCATAGCTCTCAATCCAAGCCTCTGGAGCCAAATCTGCTGTGTAGTTAGGCACCTTACGTGGACCCTTGAAATCTTTGGGTAACCTTATGATTCGTAAAGCGGGGATCAGACACTGTACTCCAAAGGAACTCGTCGTGACTCCCGTCTCCGCTGTGGTTGTGTGAACCGGCGTCGTTTGGCGGATCTCCTCGCGGGCCGTAGGTCTGGCCCGGTTTACCGCCTCCCGGGCTTGCGCCTCTGCGCCCGCCGGATTATCCTGTCTGTGACGATGTCGCCTCCGTTCACTGCTGGACACCTCCGGTTCATCCCAATGCCTAGTATAACTCCGGCTATGGCGGGGTGTTGAATGAAGTCTCTCCCTGCTGTAAGAGTACGCCTGCTGCTATGTCAATGTCGTGTTGAGAAGATCCTTGACCCTGCGTGCTTCCATTGCCACAGGGGATGTCCCCTCAATGGGCAAAGCGGCCAGGCGTGAAGCGGCAACGGCAATGTTATCCAGGGGGTTTGAGTAGTGGCCAGGAGGAGTGGGGATGTGAGGTGTGTGCATAACCCGTCGATCTTCCTCCGCAGTGGGTTGTCGGACCGGTTCACCTGTCACTGGGGCTCCCCTCCGGTTCGCCTCCGGATTATTGCTGGCTCCCACTCCTGGCGTCCCAAAGAGATTCATTGCCTCATAGATCGGCGGTAGACGAGACTGATGCCTTCTATCCCTTACTCCCTGCGCAGAGGCCTGATCCATCCTGAGCTGAAAAGCCTGAGAATCCAGCTCTGCCTGTCTTGTTGCTATCATAGCTTTCTCCGCATTTAGATCCTGTCTGGCTAGTTCGATCCGGCCCTTCAGCTGTAGGATTTCTGCATCGTGCTGCGCCTTGTCAGCGGGAGCCACCACTGCTACTGCCCGTGTTGTCAACTCCTCTATCAAGGCAGATAGAGCGTCAGAGGCTGAGGGAGCTTGGCCGCTCCCCCCTGCCCCGGCTGTGAACGCCCCGGTCACCGTGGGCTCTGGCGTAGGTTGTGATCCGGCCATAAAGACAGCCACCCGGTTTGGCAGATCAAAGGGGTCCGGAATACTATCCCCGTCTGACACACCCTCAGACCGGCCATCCCGCAACAGATTCAAGGACTCAGTCTCTCAGGATGAGGATTCATCGTCGGAATAGAAAACCGTCTCGCCACCAGAATCCGATCCGTCCTCGGCTTGGGCTCCATGTATTGCTCCTACGAAAACGTGCTTCATGGCAGGCTGAATCCGGGCCGAACTCGCACGCTGAGCCGGCTCGATGATGTCGGGGAAGATATCCGGCTTAGGTCCCGGTTCACTAATCTTGCCGATGAAGACGTGGATGCCGCCGAAGGGGACCCGGTACCCGTATTCGATTGAATCGGCCTCCGGGCCCCAGCCTGCGTCGTCGATGTAGATCCGGCCGCGCCGACTCTTGGTCATCCGGCCGACCGCGTAACCCTTGAGTCCTTCAAAGTGCCCTCCAAGAACTCGAAACCATCGTGCGGAAGCCCCACGGTGGGCGCCAATTGTCGTGGAATTAGCACGGCAGATGTCCGGTTTAACGGACTTAGTAATGGAACCATCGCACGGGTTAGCTTGAAGAGGTTAAAAGCACACAAAGGACATAGAGGGTTTATACTAGTTCGGCCCCTTCGATGAAGGTAAAAGCCTACATCTAGTTTGGTTTGGTATTGCTTGGGCGTTGATGAACAGGGAGCAGATTGCTTGCTTGTCTCTCGACGGATTGCTGCTTGCCCTTGAACCGTCGCCGGGTCATCCCTTTATATAGGAGGTGACGCCCGGTCCGGTTTATAGAGTCCCGAGGCCGGCTCATAATTGTGTCCGCCTCGGTCTCTACTCTTTCTTCCTTGTGTCTCAAGTTACATGATAGGACGGTTTACAAACCGTAACCTTTACACATGGGCCCTAAGCCTTCATGGGCCGTAACCTCTACTGAGCTTTTAGTTACACAGCTACATTACCATAATCCGGATCTCCCTAGCCGGTTTATACCTTCTAGTAATATCCCTGACACCAACCATAGCCTTAAGTATCAAGTCCTCTTTACTCCCATATGCCACAACCCCCTTACTCGGGCGTAAGCTTCTGTCACTCTAGCCACCCACCATAAGCGAATCATGAACGAATTGCAACACCCTACAACGGGTATCCTCACGTTTGCATGACACATAGGGCACTATAGGACAACACCAAAATAAAATATACAACTCAAACAACCCATGATCAGCAATTAACCCATGGACAAAACAGATCTACTCAAACATCATAGGATAGCCACATATATTGGATATTAATGTATAGTATTGAGCACCATGTTTAAGTAGAGAATTACAACGGGAATAGAGAGGTTAAACCGCTGCATAGAGGGGGAGGAAGTTGTTATTGATGGTAGCAAGATTGTTGACGTAGATCGCCATCACAATACTTGCCCTGGTGGCACTCCGGCGCCACCGGGAGAGAACCCCTTCCTTCTTCTTCTTACTCCTTGGCCTCCTCCCTATATGAGAGGAGGGTTTCCCATCTAGTCCATGGCCTCCATGGTGGCAGAGGGGCGAGAGCCCCTCCTAGATTGGATATCTCTCTTTGTGTGTTTCTCTTTTGTTTCACGACCCCGTTTTCTGGTCCTTCACATTTCTTAAATAGCCACAGATATGTAACTCTGATTGCACTGAAATTTTAGCATCATTTTTTTCCGGAGGCAAGCTTCCTTGCGCCAGAAGAAGAGCCCCAGCCGACTTACTGGGTGCCCACTAAGCTTCGCCCCGCGTCGAGGGGGGAGGCATGCCCTGGTGGTTAGTGGAGGCTGTGGGCCTCCGTTTGCGTTGATTCCACCTCCCAAAAATCACATATATTCGAAAACAATTCTCCGTAAAAATTTATCGCGTTTGGACCTCGTTTTATATGGATATTTTGCAAAACAAAAAACATGCAAGAAACAGGAACTAGCACTAGGTTGGATCAATTTGTTCGTCCAAAAAATAATATGAAATGTTGTCAAAAGTGTATAAAAGTTTTATAATATTGGCATGGATCAATAAAAATTATAGACACAATGGAGGCGTATTAGCATCCCCAAGCTTAATTCCTTCTCGTCCTCTTGTAGGTAAATCATAAAAAGATAATTTTCGATGTGGAATCCTACCTAGCATAATCTTGATCATATAATCTAATCATGGCATGAATATTAAGACACGAGTCTTTCAAAGCAATAGTATATAATTTGACATAAAGAAATTAATACTCGAGCATCCCAAGAAACAATCATGTGTTTCAAAATATCTAGGCTAAATAACGCTATCCATACAAAATCATCTGGTCTTGTCATTCTCCATCGTCTCAACACAAAGTATAAATCATGCACTACCCCGATGTCAACCAAGCAATTGGCTCAAACATTTTAATGTGCTTCAAAATTTTCACTCTCATGCAATACATGAGCACAAGCCATGGACATAGTACCATGGATGGAATAGAATGTGGTGGTGGAGATTAATACGGAGAAGACCAAAAAGTAAGATAGTTTCACATCGACGCGGCTAATCAATGGGCTATGGATATGCTCATGAACTGATGTCAGTGTGAGGAGTAGGGATTGCCATACAACGGATGCACTCGGAGCTATAAGTGTAAGAAAACTAAAGTTGGAAACTAAGTGGGTATGCATCTAACTACATAATGAAAAATTCCCACTAGTATATGAAAGTGACAACATAGGAGACTCTATATATGAAAAACATGGTGCTGGTTTGAAGCACAAGTGTGGATTTAGCATGCCCCTTCTCTCTTTTTCTCTCATTTCATTTTTTATTTTTTATTTTTCTTTATTTTGTTGGGATCTTTTTGGTCTTTTTTTCTTTTTTCTTTTTCTTTTTTATTTCTTCACTTGGGACATGCTTTAATAATGGATAATGATGATCATCACACTTCTGTTAACTTACAACTCAAAATTACAACTCGATACCTAGAACAATATGACTCTATATGAATGCCTCTAGCGGTGTACCAGGAGGTGCAATGATCTAGCATAGCAAAGATATAAAAAAACGAACAAGCCATGAAAATATCATGCTAGCTATCTTACGATCATGCAAAGCAATATGAAAAATGAATGCTCAAGTCATGTATAGATGATCATGTAAGTTGCATGGCAATATATCTCGGAATGGCTATGGAAATTGCATAATAGGTAGGTATGGCGGTTGTTTTCAGGAAGATATAATCATGCTTATGTGTGATAGAGCGTATCATATCACGGGGTTTGGATGACCGGCGAAGTTTATCAGACCTCGAAGCAAAGTACTACTACGCATGCTCCTAGGGGGAGGTTGGTACGAGTTAACCATCGCGCGTCCCCGACCTTCACACAAAGATAGACAATCAAGGATAAATTGTGCTCAAACTTCTTAGCATAACGGGAAACTATATGTGCATACTTCGGGAACACAAACCATAGCACCAATATTCCTACTAAACACAATCATTCACTAGTACCTCCCACATATTATCATCTCTATATTGCAAAACTATTGCATGGAATCTGTCGGGGTATAACCACGTCCACCTATGGGACGGAGGTCCCTTTTGGTTCGGCAAGGGGATGAGCACGTTGCACAAAGAGGAGAGAAGCGTCGAGTAGCGCATCGGGGATCACACAGGGCAATTTTACCCAGGTTCGGACCGCCGCGAGGCGTAAAACCCTACTCTTGCTTTGGTTTATTGATTGTAGAAATGGTGGAAAATGGACATGCCACTCTTTCCCGGCAAGGTTGCCTCAGGTTGAGAGTGGTCGTGCATATGGGTGTATGCGGGTTTGAATGGCCGAATCCTTTCTAAGGTTGCCATGGCCCTCCTTTTATAAGTTAAGGGGTCACCATAGTGGAAAATCAGTCTTTTTAGGCTGATTAGATAGCAAATAGTGCTATCATACCTAACTCTGCAGCTGACATAGTGCATTAAATGCACCACTTAGTGCCACATCACAGCACGTCCGGCAAGCCATGTCGGGCTCGTCTTGCCAGCTGCGCTCTTGTTTGCTTGACACGTCTCTGGACGGGTGTCATTTGGTGGTTCTTGTGGTAGGAGATGGCTGCCACGTATCTAGAGGTGGTCACTAAGCCACCTTAAATCTTTACACTGCACTGATTGGCGATGGACGTTGTTGTGTGGTCGAGTTTTACCTGCATGCCCCGGCAAGCCTGCCGAGGTGGTCCTGGTGACTTGCTGCCAGGCGAATCTGGCTCCCCGCCAGGCGCGCATGCCCGGCAAGGGTGGTTTCCCTTCTGGTGGCGTCTCGCATCTTGGTTGTCTTGATCTCCTCGACCAACCTACTGATTCATCAAAAGTCCGATCTCTTTTTGTCTTTGTCTGGCACCTGGTGTTGCAAACTTTCCCTCGAGCATGTGCACAGTTTGGTGCAATGGGCCCAGGGTCTGTTGCACCGACAGAAGCCCCCCAGTCTGGCACGATCGCGCCCCTAGGCGTCGCCATGGTAGGCTCTAACCAGTGCACATGCAAGGGTGGAGCTTCCTTAGATTCTTCATTAATCATGAGCTTGGGCCGGTTTCCGCTTCCTCCGCGCATTGCGTAACGTAAATACTGGTGGGTCCATTCTTGTAATGGACCGTGAATGACTTTAGAGCACGGGCTGATAACTGCCAATTCACTATTCCCACCACGCCCTTATCCTAAGCCACGTATGCTGCATGCATTGAGTGTGGTAGGTAACCAGAGGCGTGCGGTGCGGAAGAGCGTCAAGGTGAGGGCCCGACTTCCTTAGATTGGTGGATGAGGATGGCGGCTACTCATCAGGGAATCAACCCCCACTCCCAGCTCGCCTATAAAGAGGACGAGCGGACGGGGGAGCAGAGGCATTCACCCATACCCTCTTCTGCTTCCGTTGCTTGCCCTTCTGGCTATGTCAAAGAAGAGAGCCCCGGGCCAGCCCCCAGGCACTAGCTTGCGCTTGATGGGGCTAACTGGTTGTGCCATAGCTCGGGGAGTGGGACTGTTCCGAGATGTAGCATGGCGCAACAGCCAGTGTACCCAGGGCATGGGAGGCGGCGAACAACACCTATATGGTGAGGTACCCACCCCTTTGCCCGAACTGGTCACCTTTGGATGGGCGCCGGTCTTGGTTATGGGTTGCCGGAGCTTGTCTTCTCGTCGCTGAAATCCCCGGGATTGCGGGTGCCATCCTGGGGTGCCGCGCTCGGGGATGTTGGCGTCCCCAGCACTGCTCCTTCCAGTGGAGCCGGGGCTGTTGTCGAGGAATGGAGCACCTTCCCGCCGAGGAACGGAGCACCTTACCGCTCGTCAGGAGGGGAGGAGGGCGTATCTTGAGCCCCCCACGTCGTCCTAGCCGTTGGTCACTTCTCTACAGAGGAACTGGGCTGGAGAGTATGATCATGCATGCATGCAATCTTATTGGGGGCCCCCCTCTACAACGCTTCGATCTTTTATCTGTTGCTTAGGGTCTGCGCCTGGCTTTGTACAAAGGGTTACATGCAACTGAGGCAAGACCTGTACAAAAGGGTGGCTGCCGAGCAAGGCCCGACAGCGGCGTCTTACGTGTAGTACTTGCAAAGACGCTCAATGTTCCCATGAGTTTTGCAACTGAATGCCATCTCCAGTCTCCAGATGGACCGTGCCAGGGCTGGTGACTCGTACCACCCGGTAAGGGCCTTCCCACTTCGGCATTAACTTGTTTGTACCCTTAGCCGATGGAACGCGCCGAAGGAAAAGTTCACCTTCCTTAGAACACTGGGCATGATCCCTGCGG
Organism: Secale cereale; assembly: GCA_902687465.1. Taxonomy (NCBI): domain Eukaryota; kingdom Viridiplantae; phylum Streptophyta; class Magnoliopsida; order Poales; family Poaceae; genus Secale; species Secale cereale. The sequence continues at coordinate 318,017,467 of LR738712.1, read as the reverse complement.
CTATGACAGTGACACAGGGCTTGCTGATAGCGTGCAACACACATAGTGGCCCGGAGACAATTCTCCTCGAGTAGCACAGCGTCGTCACGCCGGTGCTAATCTTGCACGATTTCATCGTAAGCAAGCACTCGAGGAGACCCATAAATGAGTTACATGGGGATAACTGCTTCTACCCCATAGACTAGGGAGAAGGGAGTCCGCACGGTAGCCCGATTTGGTGTCGTTCTGAGGGACCAAAGGACTACTGAGAGCTCATCAATCCATCGCCCACCGCACTTCTGCAGCTTATCAAAGGTTCTTGTCTTGAGACCTCGAAGCACTTCAGCGTTCACCCTCTCAGCTTGTCCATTGCTTCTGGGATGTGCCACAGTAGCAAATGAGGTCTTGCTTCCGAGGGTGTCAACATATTGCATGAAGGCTCGACTCATGAATTAGGTGTCGTTGTCGGTGATGATCCGTGCCGGGACCAGGAAACAACAAACCAATTCTTTCAAGAACTTGATAGCTAACTAAGAAGTCACCTTTCTCACGGCAGCTTCTTTTGGCCACTTTGTAAACTTGTAGATGGCAAGTAACAGGAATTCAAAGCCCCCAGCAGCTCGGGGGAAAGGGCCGAGGATAGCGAGCCCCCAGACCAAAAACGACCATGAAAAAGGGATTGTCTGAAGTGCTTGGGTAGGAAGATGGATATTCTTGGAATGGAACTGACAGGCATCACATTTTGTGACGAGCTCGACCGCATCTTGGAGGGTCGTGGACCAATAGAATCCTTGTCGAAATGCTTTCCCAACTAATACCCTTGTTCCAATGTGGGAGCCACACATGCCTTTGTGAATCTCTGCCAGCAGTTCCTTTCCTTCTTACCAGCAAATGCACTTCAATTTCACACCGTTGGGCATTCTTTCGTACAGAGTGTGACCGACAAACTGGTACATACTGGCCCTCTGGGCTACTCTTTCAGCCTCATTTTTCTCTTTGGGGAGTTCTCCTGTTTGAAGGAAATGGACAATGTGCCTTGCCCAAGTTAGAGCCTGGGGCTCGACAACAAGGACTAACGGCACCTCCGCATTCACGGGGGCGCGCTCTACGATTGCGGGGGCCAAGGGTCCGGCAGGAGGATGTGGCCCGACAAGCAAATGGGAGTTGTTTCCGGAAGGGTCCCTGCCAGGTGCCCCCGGGAGCTCGACCTGCAGAGGCTTACCAGAGTCCAATTTCCTCCTCCATCATGCCATTGTTGCTGGGGATACGTAGGGCAGAGTAAGGTAGAGAACAAAAGTTTCTGGTCCCACAAGAAGCTTTTGCCCAACACACTTTGACAGATGATCAGCAATGCTATTTTCCGCATGGGGTACGTGCTCTGTTTGCAATCCATCGAAATGCTCCGCCAACATTCTCACTTCCTCAACGTATGCCTCCATCAATGGGTTTTGATAATCTTTATTGACTTGCCTAACCACCAACTGTGAATCTCCTCAGATGATCAGTTTCTTGATTCCCAGTTCGGTGGCAATCCTAAGCCCGGAAAGGAGCCCTTCATACTCTATTATATTGTTGGTAGCCTTCTCTCGTGAAAAGTGCATCTGGACGACGTACTTCAAGTGTTCCCAAGTGGGGGTGATGAGAAGCACGCCATCCCCAGCGCCTTGCAAGGAGAAGGCACCATCAAAATACATAATCCATTCTTGGGGTGATTCCTTGTCGGGGTTATCAGTTTCTGGCTTTCCCTCATCAGGGGTTGGCATCCATTCTGCAATAAACTCTGCCAATGCCCTACTCTGTATAGTGGATGTGCTCTCAAACTTCCAACAAAAGAAGGATAACTCCAAAGACCACTCCACTATCCTGCTGGTAGCCTGTGGGTTCAGGAGTATCCTTTGCAAAGGGAAGCGTTTGACGACCGTTATCTCATGAGCTTGGAAGTAGTGGCGTAGTTTCATTGAGGCCATGACTAGAACAAAAATCATTTTTTTCGCACCAGAGTACCTGGATCTAGCCCCTTGCAACAGAAAGCTGACAAAGTACACTGGGCGATGCACCACTTTCTTCCTCACCATATCCTTGGGGTCGCCACTGCTATCATGCTCATCCTTATCCTGATCCAGAACTGACTCTGCCGGGGGGTGCTCATCTCTATCCCCAGATGGAACAACAGTTGAGGATGTTGCTTCCTCTACTTCTCACTGTGCTACCAAGGCTGCACTAACCACTTGATTAGTTGCCGCTAGATATAGCCGCAATAGCTATTGTGGTTTGGGTGCAACAAAGGTAGGTACAAAAGACAAGTAGGTCTTCAACTCTTGCAGTGCTGAGTCTGCTTCCGGGGTCCATTTCATGGGTCCTGCCTTCTTCAATACCTTAAATAATGGAAGGGCACACTAGGCATACTTGGAGATGAATCTTCTCACTGTGGCAATGCACCCAGTTAAATGCCTGGCATCTTTCACCATCTTTGGTGCCCGGATCTGTTCACTGGCTTTGATCTTGTCTGGGTTGGCCTCTATACCACGGTGGGATACGAAGAAACCAAGCAGCTTGCCGGAGGGAACTCTAAACACACACTTCTCCAAGTTTAGCTTCAAGTTGATTGTCCACAAATTGCAAATTTCTCTTCTAAATCTTGGATGAGGGTTGATTTGTCCTTAGTTTTGACCACTATGTCATCCATATATGCTTCAATACTCCTGTGTAGTTGTGGCTCAAAACCAACCTGGATAGCTCTTGCAAAGGTAGACCTACACTCTTCAACCCAAAAGGCATACGCACAAAGCATTAAGTACCACATGGGGTGATGAATGAGGTCTTCTCTTCATCTTCCTTGGACATGAAGATTTAATTCAATCCAGAATATGCATCCAGAAAAGAGAGCAGATCACAACCTGAGGTGGAGTCCACTATCTGGTTGATGCGCGGCAAGGGAAATGGATCCTTTGGGCAGGCCTTGTTCAGATCAGTGAAGTCTATGCAACCTCCCCTTTCCATTAGCCTTGCGCACAACCACTGGATTTTGCAACATGTTGGGTGTAAAACTCCTCTAACCACAATAGTGCTTCAAGTTGCTTAATCTCCTCGGCAATAATCTGTTTCCATTCCAAGGCTTGCTTCCGGACCTTTTGCTTGACGGGTCGGGCATGTGGGCAGACATCAAGGTGGTGCTCGATTACCTTCCTAGGAACACCGGGATGTCAGATGGTTGTCAAGAAAACACATCGACATTTGCCCACAGGAAGGCAATGAGTGCGCTTTCCTATTTGTCATCGAGGGTGGCACTGATGGTGAATGTACCATTAGCACCATCCAGCCCTGCCGTGAACTTTTTCATAGCGGGTGCAGCAACCTTGGATCTCTTACTGTTGGAGCTCTCCGGCAAATCATCCGCATGCAGAATATACCCCGGAAAGGTGGGCTGCCTGGGTCCCTTGTCGGGGCTATGAACAGTTTCCTTCTTCCTCTTTGTAAGTGCATCTAGTGCCCCTTGGTGATTTTGTTGTAAAAAAGACTTATAGGCTAAGGGACTAATGTGTTTGCGAGTGTACACATGTCTATAAGTCTATGAGGAGTTTGATATTTACACAGAAAGTTTACCCCTAAAATGAATGTCTTCAACTGAAGACTTTGGATTTCTGAAGACTTTCTGAAGATTTTGAAAGTGAAGAAATTGGTGTAACCATGAAGACTTGATATTCATGCGAGGAACATGAAGCGTGAAGACTTTTGTTTTCGTAGTTTCATTTTCTCTTTGTTGAGTCGTAGGAAACACCGTACTGTTAAAGGGGGTAGAGGAAAAACTAAGGAAACATATTTCCATGTGATGCTCAACTCAAATCCTACAGCAACCAATATTTTCGAGTGAAGCCATTGGAAATCTCATACAGTTCAGTCAAGTTCTTCAGTGATAGAAATGAAGTTCTTCTGGTCTCTGAGGAATTTGTTCTGACTGAGGAGTTAGGAATTCGCTAGTGCGGATTGCCTACCAAGTGAGGAACATGATAGCCCTGAGGAATTTGATACTCAAAATTCCGACCGTTGCTATGCTATGCGCCAACTGTCCCAAAATATCTACTTACCTAACGGTCATATCATTGAAGGGCATTTATGCTTATCAAGTCGGGCCGCTCCCTAGGCTCTAAATGTTCGCCCCCTACAACCACTAGCTGGTTGGCTTCTCCGAGAGAAACTGACACTTGTCATAAGAGCAACCCATCCTCCGAGGACTTTGAGCGAAAATCATCATGTGAGGAAAAACCCAAAACCCAAACACCTAAAACCCCAAAGTGATTGAACATCACTGAAGAGAAGGTTCCTGTGTGGAACCGACGCTTGTTACCTTTGAGGACTATGATCTTCCAGACGGTTAGGCGTCAATGGTCTAGAGCATCCAAGAGGAATTGTGGATCGCCGGGTGACCTTGTCTGAGAAGGTTTTGAAGTCACCTGTGAAGACTTACCACGAGTGATTGGGCGAGGTCTGTGTGATCTTAGCTCAAGGGGAATACGGTGAGGACTTGGTGTCTTGGACTGTGTGTCCAGGATTGGGTGTCCGGGACTGTGTGTCCTCAGGTTTATATACCTAGCCGCCCCAACCAAACGTACAACTGTCACAACAGTTGGAACTGGTCTAAGAAATCATTATCTTCATCGAGCCTACTGGTTCTATTTCCTCAACTCTTCCATTTACTCATTCATGTGTTGTTGAACTTGATATGTTCTGTTTGAAGACATTGACTGAAGACTTTCTCAATTTCCTCAGCCCTATTTCTTCAGTCCTCAGTCCTCATCCTGCTTATCCTGTTTACATGCTACTTGTACTCTATGCTTGTTTTCATTTCATCATGATGACCATGCTACTGCCTTTTTATACTTGCACCTGAGTATCTATGTCGGGACCCCGATCCTAAGTCACACCGATCTAGCTGTAACACGTCATAGCACTTTGCGGCCTCACGCACGGTATCCCCACGGGTGCCACCTTACCTGGCCCGGGACCGTTTGCGCATTTTGGCACACGTATGTGATAGTGTCGCTAGCATCCATATGACAGAGAACCCGGGCCGACATGGCTAGTTATAAACCAAAAGTGGCACTAAATTACAGAGACAGGCATCCATGACCCAACAATGAACGTGTCAGTCATCAACGTATGAACCCAAGTCGTAGCAAGCTACATGGACTTAAGGGAACAACGCGTGACATTTCCCCTAAGGGACAGACACATGAACGAAGAAGGACACATGCCGGCCAGCCTACGTGTTCCGAGCAGTAGCAAGCTACCAAGGCTCATTGGAAACACTAGGAGGCATTTCCCTGTAAGATAGGCTACCAAAGGAAAACAGCTAGGTGTCAGATCCCACACATACCAAGCATTTCAATCATACACACAATATGCTCAATATGTGCAAATACAACATTGCATCACAACAGAACTCTATGACTCAAAGTACTTTATTTAAAAGGCTCCAAGAGCCATACATAACATATCCATATAGGTAGGGGTCACATGACCCAACACTCAAGTCATACAGTCATACAAGCACAAGCGGAAGCTACATGTCTGAGTACATACAACTTAGAAAATAAAAGAGGCTTGGTGCAGCCTGACTATCTACAAGGCCCTTCACAAGCTCCAGATCTCCATCTGGGTAGCAAGCTACTCGTCGACATCAACGTCTATGTAGAACCCATCAGAAGGGGCAGGGTTTTCCTCTGCAACAGTTATTAAGCAAACATGAGTACAAAGGTACTCAGCAAGTCTTACAACAGAACGTATCATACATGCAACATTATCAACAGGGGGTAGTGGAGTTCATAGCAGAAAGCCAGCTTTGACTCTTGGCTAACCTATACTACAACTCTCAACAGATTGCAAGATATTACTACGTAGACGAGTCCTCTACTCACCACGACAATACTCCACCGAGGATCCTCTTTCGTCATCCTACGGAAGGGCCATCCACGGCACTCACACTTATCTTGAGGTTTTTAGTAGTATCCATCAACTTGTCTATGAACTGTAAGAGTAATCAAGTAGTCCGTACCGCGAACAACGGCTATTCGAATAGATTGATAACACTGCAGGGGTGTACTTCTTCACACATGTTTTCACCACTTAGCGTCTGCACACGACATGTGCTCGACAGACTTCAAGCGAAAGCCGACGTGGGTGTAGACCACGACCTAACCAACCACTCAAGTCTCTCGTCCAGGTTTATCGCCTATTTGGGTTCCATCCGTGGGGAGATCCGGCCGGGGTGTTGCTCACGGCCCCAAACGATGTGTACAGGGTTCCCGAGTCGCCAAACGGGCGCTCGGTACACCGTGCCACGTACCTGTCACATCACAGCCCACCCCGAGGGTCAGCGCTGTGCTCGACCACCAATAACTACAAACACCAGAAACTAATTGCAACTCCTGGACAGAGAACATGGGCAGTCAACAAGTCGAGCGGGGTCATATTTCAGGGCCCAATGTGTGGTAGTAGCTATAACTTGAACCACACATACAGATCTCAGGTTCTATGGACGATTCCAATGAAACAACCCACCACGTACTCCTACATGGCCTTTCATCGATACCTTTACCAAGCATGTTCCACACTTCCCTCTCTTTACCGATATGATCATTTCACTCTGATCCATCACCCAGATGAACCAGACCTGACACAACTCTAAGCATAGCAGGCAACATAAACAAATAGCATGGTGGATCACACATCACATTGCTCAATCAACTCCTACACATGCTAGTGGGTTTCAACTATTTAGTATGGCAATGACAGGTCATGCAAGGGAATAGGGTTCAACTACCGCAGCAAGTAGCAGTTCACACACTGTTGCCTTAATGCAGTAAAAGAGAGCAGGAGCGAGAAGATGGGTTTGTATCGGAATGATCAATGATTTCTTGCCTGACAGAGTGGTTGTGGGATACTGCTCTTCAGCTGGATACGCAGAAGTATCCTCGGGAGCAGGACCTAACACGGAGAATATCGGCGATACAATCAATAAACAAACAAATGCAACAATATGATGCATGCTCATGATATGGCAAGATGCATGTATTTTGGGCTAATGCAGTGATAACCAGAAGGGTTTGAGTCCATTTGAATCAAAGATTCAAATTGAAACTCAAACTATTATTTATTTAAGTGCATTAACATGTTTTAATGTATACAGCAAGGTTAACTTGCTCAAACATGCATGAAACCAGTGCTATTGGAAAGATTGGATTTTTCTGATCAATTTTCATATATAAATCTTTTCCATCTGAGCTACTGTTGAATTTATATGATTTTTTGAAGTTTAAAGTATTTTCTGGAATTTCCTGAATTGTTTTTAAATCTAATAATCACCGAAAATCCTTTACTGCGTCAGCATGACATCATGCTGACGTCAGCAAGTCAACAGGGCGCCGAGGTCAAACCTGACCAGTGGGTCCCTCATGTCAGTGTCTCTGGAGCTAACTAAAAGAGCTTAACACTAAATAAAAAGTTAGCAGGGGCTGGGCCCCACATGTCTGTGACTCACTAAACTAATGACAGCAATTAGTGCTTAAATTAAAACCTAAATTGAAGTTAGTCAACGGTCGGCCCCGCATGTCAGCGACACAGGAGGGAGTCCAGGCGTGGTCAAACAGGTCAAACTCACTGGCGGCTCGACGCCGGCGTGGCCAAACGTGGCGGCGGTGCTCGGGTTTTACCTACAGGCCACCGTTTGGGTCACGGTTGGGCTCTACGGCGAGCTGGGGCTCGTGCGCATCTAGTGGAGGCGACGGTAGGTGCTGGGGTGGCCGGAATCATCGGCGGCGAGCTCGAAGGCGGCGGCCGGAATTCGGGCGTCGGCGAAAACGACGCTACAGCGCACGGCAGGAGCAGCAGTTGATTGCTACGGGTCCGTGGTGATGTGCTGAGTGCGGTGATGCACTCGGACGCGAGTGGCAGCTGCTGTGGCCGCGGCGGCGCCATGGCCGGTGGCGAGGAGCGCTCGGATCTGGTGGCTGGTGCTGGTAGGGAGCAAGTTAGGCGACGGGGCATGGGGGAAACGAAACCGGGGCTCACCGCGGTTTCTTCAGGTACTGCTGGCGAGGCAGGGGAGGCATGGGGTCCGGCGAATTTGTCGATGGCGTTCGGCGGCCGTGCGGAGAAGACAAGCTCGAAGGCGAAGCCTCAAGGCGCCCGGGGTGCTGTGGTTCGGCGTAGAGAAGCACGGCAGCGAGGCGGAGCTCGGGGGCTCGTCGGAGAGGCGAGGGGGACTCAGTGGTCGCAGCGGTAGCGGCGAGCTCCGCTCGGGCGATGCGAGGGAGAGAACCAGGAGAGGGTAGAGAGAGAGGGGAGCAGTCGAGGGGGTCAAGGGGTCTGCGTGGTGTCGTCCTGTTTCATCCAGCGGGTCGAGGAGGCCAGGCGGGCAGGCAGGAGGTGGCCGGCGCATCGGCGGCGCTCGCCATCGAGCAGCTTCATGCGCTAGCGCGGCGAAGAAGACGGGGATGCCCCTGGTGGGCTGGGCCGGCTGGGCCAGACAGGTAAGTGGGCTCAAGTAAGTTGCTTTCCTTCTTTTTTTCCTATTTACTTTCTGTTTCATTTCTTTTGCAACTTTGTGGAATTAATAAAAATGCAAGAACATTTTTATACCTCATAAAACTAGTCATGCCCACTGTATATAATATGAACAGCATGGAACATTTTAGTTTATGATTATTTGGGCACATAAAATATTTTCTAGCATTTAAATGGCCAAATGCAAATACCATATGAATTAATCCAAAGACCTTGGATGTCCTAGAAAATTGTGCACCATTTTTAGCAGAGGTTTAAGACCAAGGCAGAAATGATGAACATTTTTGACGGGCATTTTGGGTACATTGGAAAAGATTTTATCAAACCCTAGTTGATAGAAGAGGGGTGCTGGGGTTTCTGTCATTCCCATTTCAAGTTTCTTTGAGAAGTAAACATGATGCACACTCTAGCTAGTCCTAATGCAAGCACTGACTAGGGATGTGACAACTCACCCCCACTCAAAAGAATTGCGTCCCGAGATTCGGGTTCCTCCGGAAAGAGGGTGGGGTACTCAAGTCGAAGACGATCCTCCCTTTCCCAGGTAGCTTCACTCTCGGAATGATGTGACCATTGAACCTTGAGAAACTTGATATTGTGACGTCGAGTGGTGCGCTCGGTTTGATCAAGAATACGAACGGGGTATTCTCGATATGTGAGATTGTCCTGGAGATCAAGCGTTTCTTGGTCCACTCCGCGGATAGGATCGGAGAAGCAACGCCTGAGTTGAGATACGTGGAAGACATCATGAACTCTGGAAAGGTGCGGAGGTAGTTCCAATTGGTAGGCAACATCTCCTCGTTTGGGAAGAATGCGAAAAGGACCGATGTAACGAGGGGCCAATTTGCCTTTGATACCGAAGCGATGGGTTCCCTTAAGAGGAGTAACCCAAAGGTAAGCCTGATCGCCGACTTCAAAAGTCACAGCCTTATGATGACTATCATATTGGCTCTTCTGGCGAGACTGGGCTGTTTTCAATTTCTCACGAACGATGCGAACTTGCTCTTCTGCTTCCTGGATCATATCCGGACCAAAGAATTGTCTTTCCCCGGTTTCTGACCAGTTAAGAGGTGTTCGAAATCTTGGTCCATATAAAACTTCAAAGGGAGCCTTGCCCAAGCTGGCTTGATAACTATTGTTATAAGCGAATTCGGCAAATGGAACACACTTCTCCCATTCCATACCAAAAGAGATGACAGAGGCTCGAAGCATGTCTTCCAGAATTTGATTGACTCGTTCCACTTGACCACTTGACTAAGGATGGAAGGCGGTGTTGAAAGAGAGATGAGTTCCCATAGCATTCTGGAAACTTTCCCAGAATCGTGACGTGAAAAGACTTCCACGGTCTGAATTAATCTCCAACGGCACACCATGAAGTGATACTATCCGAGAGATATACAAATCCGCTAGCTGGCTAGCAGTTATACTTTCTCGAACAGGCAGGAAGTGGGCTACTTTGCAGAGGCGGTCGATAACGACAAAAATAGCATTATTACCTTTCCTGGTCCTGGGAAACCCGGTAATGAAGTCCATACCGATCTTGTCCCATTTCCATTCAGGAATAGCTAAAGGTTGGAGGGTGCCAGCAGGCCGTTGATGCTCTGCTTTGACGCGACGACAAACATCGCAGTTAGCAATGAACTGAGCGATTTCTCTCTTCATCCTAGTCCACCAGAACCTCTGGCGTAGGTCCTGATACATTTTGGTACTACCGGGATGAATCGTGAGAGGAGATTCATGAGCCTCCTTAAGGATTAGCTGCCGCAGATGTTGGTTCTTGGGAACCACTAAACGGTTCTCGAAGAAGACAACACCTCGATCATCCGTAGAGAAATTTCTAACGACTCCGCTAGCAATGCTCTCCTGGAGTCGGGATATACCCTTATCACGCTTCTGGGCAGCTATGATTTGATCCATAAGGGTAGGTTCCGCCACCAACGTGGAAAGGAATCCTCGAGGAACAATGTGAAGGTTAAGCTTACGAAATTTCTCGTGAAGAAGTGGTTGCCCTTGTTGTAACATCAAGTTGTTACAATAAGACTTACGACTTAGTGCATCATCCATGACATTGGCCTTCCCAGGGGTGTAAGTGATTCCTAAGTCGTAATCTGTGAGCAACTCAACCCAACGTCTTTGCCTGAGATTTAGATCCGGTTGGGTGAAGATGTATTTCAGACTTTGGTGATCAGTGAAGATTTCACAGCGATTACCAAGAAGGTAATGTCGCCATGTTTTGAGTGGGTGGACTACAGCTGCAAGCTATAGATCATGTGTAGGATAGTTATCCTCATGTGGACGCAACTATCGGGATGCGTAGGCAATCACTTGATGATCTTGCATGAGTATGCAACCTAGTCCTTGTCGCGAGGCGTCGCAGTAGATGATAAAATCCTTGGAAAAGTCTGGTGGTACCAGTACGGGTGCAGATGTGAGGCGTCTTTTCAGTTCCTGAAAGCTGGACTCGCACTGTGGGGTCCACTCAAACTTTTTATCTTTCTTGAGGAGTTCAGTTAGAGGTTTTGCAACCTTGGAGAAATTCTCGACGAAGCGTCGGCAATAGCTCGCTAGGCCAAGGAAACTCCTAACTTGCTTGACCGATTCAGGGGGAGTCCAATCAAGGACGGCTTGAACTTGCTCGGGATTGACAGCAATACCCTTGCCAGAGATCGCATGACCTAGATAGGTCACTTCCGGCTACAAGAATTCACATTTAGAGAATTTAGCATAAAGGCGGTGCTCTCGAAGTTTCGTTAATACCAGCCTTAGATGCTCGGCATGATCTTTCTTGTTCTTGGAGTAGATGAGTATATCATCGAGGTATGCCACGACGAATTTATCCAAATACTCCATGAATATAGAATTCATTAGCCGGGAGAAGGTGGCTGGGGCATTGGTTAATCCGAAGGACATGACGTACTCATATTGGCCATAACGAGTAACAAAAGTAGTTTTAGGAATGTCCCCATTCTTGATCTTGATTTGATGGTAGCCCAACCTCAAATCCATTTTGGAAAAGACTGAGGATCTAGCGAGCTGATCATACAGGTCGTTGATCCTGGGGAGCGGATACTTGTTCTTTATGGTGACCAGATTGACAGGTCGGTAATCTACAACCATCCATTCCGTTCCATCCTTCTTCTTGACGAAGAGGACGGGACAAGCCCAAGGGGAAGAACTAGGAAGGATGAAACCCTTTTGCAAGGACTCATCAAGTTGTTTCTTAAGCTCAGCTAATTCTAGGGGTGCCATCTTATAAGGTCTCCTAGAGACTGCGACAGTTCCATGGATAAGATCAATCACGAATTCGACATCTCTGTCAGGTGGAACTCCTGGCAGTTCTTCTGGAAAAACATCCGGAAAGTCACGGACTACCGGGATATGTTCAAGTTCTGGTAGAGGGCTGGCATTAAGAGAGTAGAGCTGACGCTCAGCCATTCGGGTCAAGACATTGACTATCTTGCCGGATGGGTGTGTAAGTTGAACGGTCCTAGTGTAGCAATCAAGCTTGGTGTAATGAGTTGTCATCCAATCCATACCCAAGATGATGTTTATGTCCTAGGACTTGTGAGCGATTAGTGATGCAAGGAAGACAAGTCTGTCGACAAGAATTTCATTTCCATGGCTTACCCTAGAGGTTTGCCACTTTGAACCAGGAGTTTGAATAACCATGGAAGTAGGCATGTCACAAAAAGTCATGTTGTGCATTCGAGCATAGCTCTCAGATATGAACGAATGGGATGCTCCAGTATCGAAAAGAACAGATGCCGGATGGCAGTTAACGAGAAGCGTACCAAGGAAGACGTTAGGATCCTCATAAGCTTCCTCAGCAGAGACATAGTTGACATGAACACGTGTAGTGGGGATTGGCTTGACATAATTCACCTTACCGGTTGGCTTACCACGGCCAACGGGTTTTCCTGGTTGGTTCTAGGGACACTCTCGCATGTAGTGCCCCGGTTCTCCACACTTGAAGCATGCACAGTGCCAGTGCGTGGAGCAAAGTTGGTAGGTGGTCCTCCATAAGTCTTGGCAGGTGTAAACTGTTGAGTTGGGCGAGGCGCCTCGTAGGATGGCCTCCGTGTGTACTTGGGTGGCAGAGCAGTGTTAGGAACCCACACACGACGCTTGTGAGAGCCAGAGCCGGATGAGGAACCAAAGTCACGAGGATGCTTGCGGGTGGCTTCGAAATCACTCTGGCCCGTCTCAGCACTGATGGCCTTGTCTACGAACTTCTGGAAAGAGGTGCACTCGTGCAGACGTAGATCTCGGCGGAGTTCAGGGCTGAGTCCCTTGCGGAACCTCGCCTGCTTCTTGGCATCGGTGGATACTTCCTCAGGTGCATAGCGTGCCAAGTTGCCAAACTCGCGACTATAGCCATCCACAGATAACCGACCCTGGGTGAAATTGCAGAATTCCTCCCGCTTGCGATCCATGAGACCTTCCGGAATGTGATGTTCACGGAATGCCTCACTGAACTCAACCCAAGTAGTGATTTGGCCAGCAGGACGCATAGCCTCAAAGTTCTCCCATCATAGACTGGCAGGGCCCTCAAGATGGTAGGCGGCATAGATAACCTTATCAGCTTCGGCCACACGGGCAGAGTGTAGCTTGTGGGTGATACTACGAAGCCAGTTATCCGCATCCAGAGGTTCAGTGAAGTGATGGAACTTCGGTGGGCACATCTTGATAAAGTCATTGATTGACACCACGTCATTCCTCTGACGAAACCCAGTGTTCTGCTCTATGCGTTCCAGCAGACGGTTGGTCTCTCTCTTGTTCCGTTCTGCCTCGAGCATAACTTCAGCCAAGGAGGGTGGCTGGGGCAGATTCTCATCTCTTGCCCCACTAGCCTCACCGTGCTCCTGAGCAGCAGGAGTCCTGCGAGTGTTGACCATCCTAGGAAAACAAAACAACGGTTTAGACAAGGATGGCAAAAACTTGACATAGGAGTGCAAAATGTAATGGATTACATAGAATGCAGAGATGTTCATCCATACGACATGGTAATATAGAAACTGCCATATATACACTAGTGGTCATACACACCATACATAGTTTAGTACAAGCCAAGGCTAAAGTACAACTGCGGTGAAAGACGATACATCCCATCAGAGGCATTCCAAGCTCCTATACATTATTCAACTACACCTCCGGAACTCAGTACTAGCTAAGTCTTATTCCACAAGACGCGCAGGACTGTGGAAATACAACTACTACAATACAACTACTGCCACGGTCTAGCTCAGACATTCCCGTAGTAATCTTCGTAAAGATTACCACCGTAGCTTGGAAGTGGAACAGATGGATCTTGAAACTCTCGAGCACTCGAAGGCTGTGGACCATAGGGACATGGATGTGGCCTCGGGCCTGATGCTGGTGGTAACCGACGCCCACGTGGAGGTGTAATGCCCCCAATGTCACGCCAATCCATACGATCAGGCAGGCGAGTCCGCACGGGGTACAAATCCCGCATATCCAGATATCCGGCGTGCACAGCAGGTGCAAGCCATGTCAAAGTAGTCTAGTGGGCGGCTCGAGTGTTATACAGCTCCATTCGGAGGGCACGGACCTCACGGTCCCTATCCTCCAGCATCTGAACAGTAGTCTGAAGCAGTGGCTCCTCATGAGCAGCATCAGTATACAGACCAGTGTAGTAGCCTTCCTCTCCGGGAAGTGAGGCTGGCATGTAACAGAACTCAGTGTTCAGCAACAGGGCATGCCTAGCCCGGAGGATGGTCATCATCGAGTAGGCGGCATCCTGCACTGCCATCTCGATAGTAACCCCAAGTCCATAAGACCAATGGATGGGGTCGTTAGCTCTGGGATATGAGGGGTATATCCGGACTGTGCAGAAATACTGACTCTGATTGAAATCCCGGTACTGTTCTTCCATGTTGTAATTAGGATACCAGCGGTAACCGGTTTCATTCAGCACACGGACTAGCATGGCCGTGTGATCGGGCACATTAATGCACCGAGTTAAACGAACCACTTGGTGAGGTGTGCGGCCAGACATCTGAAACACGAAGTAATGCAAAGGCATTAGTGTTTCTGGAAGAAATCGGGCAGCATAACAACTGTAAATGCTCAAAAAGTATTTGAGACATCATACAAATGATAGCATAGCCACTCAATAATTTCATATCAAGGTTCCGGGTCCAACAAAACATCATACTAAAAGGGTAGAAACTGAACTGAGGCTTGAAACCAACAATCCTAGGAGTCTACGGATTAGTAACACGTGAACCTAGTAAGGATAAGAGGCCTAGTCGTAAATCCCCGTAGAAAGAATAGACTGACTCAGATCAGAAGGGCATAAGGTAAAGGAGTAAAAAGATCCTTACGTTCCCTTCCACAATCAATTCCCTTACATATAACTAAGAATTTTTCTAGACTCAACATCGACCAGTTTGGCTTGAGAAACCTACAGGCAGTCCGGCTCTGATGCCAACGCTGTCGGGACCCCGATCCTAAGTCACACCGATCTAGCTGTAAAACGTCATATCACTTTGCGGCCTCACGCACGGTATCCCCACGGGTGCCACCTTAACTGGCCCGGGACCGTTTGCGCATTTTGGCACACGTATATGACAGTGTCGCTAGCATCCATATGACAGAGAACCCGGGCCGACATGGCTAGTTATAAACCAAAATTGGCACTAAATTACAGAGACAGGCATCCATGACCCAGCAACGAACGTGTCGGTCATCAACGTATGAACCCAAGTCGTAGCAATCTACATGGACTTAAGGGAACAACGCGTGACATTTCCCCTAAGAGACAGACACAGGAACGAAGAAGGACACATGCCGGCCAGCCTACGTGTTCCGAGCAGTAGCAAGCTACCAAGGCTCATTGGAAACACTAGGAGGCATTTCCCTGTAAGATAGGCTACCAAAGGAAAACAACTAGGTGTCAGATCCCACACATACCAAGCATTTCAATCATACACGCAATATGCTCAATATGTGCAAATACAACATTGCATCACAACATAACTCTATGACTCAAAGTACTTTATTTAAAAGGCTCCAAGAGCCATACATAACATATCCATACAGGTAGGGGTCACATGACCCAACACTCAAGTCATACAGTCAGAGTACAGACAACTTAGAAAATAAAACAGGCTTGGTGTAGCCTGACTATCTACAAGGCCCTTCACAAGCTCCAGATCTCCGTCTGGGTAGCAAGCTACTCGTCGACGTCAACGTCTATGTAGAACCCATCAGAAGGGGCAGGGTTTTCCTCTGCAACCGTTATTAAGAAAACATGAGTACAAAGGTACTCAACAAGTCTTACAACAGAACCTATCATACATGCAACATTATCAACAGGGGGTAGTGGAGTTCAAAGCAGAAAGCCAGCTTTGTCTCTTGGCTAACCTATACTACCACTCTCAACAGATTGCAAGATATTACTACGTACACGAGTCATCTAATCACCACGACAATACTCCACCGAGGATCCTCTTCCGTCATCCTACGGAAGGGCCATCCACATCACTCACACTTGTCTTGAGGTTTTTAGTAGTATTTATCAACTTGTTTATGAACTGTAAGAGTAATCAAGTAGTCCGTACCGCGAACAACGGCTATTCGAATAGATTGATAACACTGCAGGGGTGTACTTCTTCACACATGTTTTCACCACTTAGCGTGTGCACACGACATGTTCTCGGCAGACTTCAAGCGAAAGCCGACGTGGGTGTAGACCACGACCTAACCAACCACTCAAGTCTCTCATCCAGGTTTATCGCCTATTTGGGTTCCATCCGTGGGGAGATCCGGCCGGGGTGTCGCTCACGGCCCCAAACGATGTGTACAGGGTTCCCGAGTCACCAAACGGGCGCTCGGTACACCGTGCCACGTACCTATCGCATCACAGCCCACCCCGAGGGTCAGTGCTGTGCACGACCACTAGTAAACTACAAACACCAGAAACTAATTGCAACTCCTGGACAGAGAACATGGGCAATCGACAAGTCGAGCTGGGTCATATTTCAGGGCCCAATGTGTGGTAGTACCTATAACTTGAACCACACATACAGATCTCAGGTCCAATGGACGATTCCAATGAAACAACCCACCACATACTCCTACATGGCCTTTCATCGATACCTTTACCAAGCATGTTCCACACTTCCCTCTCTTTACCGATATGATCATTTCACTCTGATCCATCACCCAGATGAACCAGATCTGACACAACTCTAAGCATAGCAGGCAACATAAACAAATAGCATGGTGGATCACACATCACATGGCTCAATCAACTCCTACACATGCTAGTGGGTTTCAACTATTTACTGTGGCAATGACAGGTCATGCAAGGGAATAGTGTTCAACTACCGCAGCAAGTAGCAGTTCACACACTGTTGCCTTAATGGAGTAAAAGAGAGCAGGAGCGAGAAGATGGGTTCGTATCGGAATGATCAATGATTGCTTGCCTGACAGAGTGGTTGTCGGATACTGCTCTTCAGGTGGATACGCAGAAGTATCCTCGGGAGCAGGACCTAACACGGAGAATATCGGCGATACAATCAATAAACAAACAACTGCAACAATATGATGCATGCTCATGATATGGCAAGATGCATGTGTTTTGGGCTAATGCAACGATAACCAGAAGGGTTTGAGCCCATTTGAATCAAAGATTCAAATTGAAACTCAAACTATTATTTATTTAAGTGCATTAACATGTTTTAATGTATACAGCAAGGTTAACTTGCTCAAACATGCATGAAACTAGTGCCATTGGAAAGATTGGATTTTTCTGATCAATCTTAATACATAAATCTTTTCCATCCAAGCTACTGTTGAATTTATATGATTTTTTGAAGTTTAAAGCATTTTCTGGAATTTCCTGAATTGTTTTTAAATCTAATAATCCCTGAAAATCCTTTACTGCGTCAGCATGACATCATGCTGACGTCAGCAAGTCAACAGGGCGCCCAGGTCAAACCTGACCAGTGGGTCCCTCATGTCAGTGTCTCTGGAGCTAACTAAAAGAGCTTAACACTAGATTAAAAGTTAGCAGGGGCTGGGCCCCACATGTATGTGACTCACTAAACTAATGACAACAATTAGTGATTAAATTAAAACCTAAACTGAAGTTAGTCAACGGTCGGCCCCACATGTCAGCGACACAGGGGGGAGTCCAGGCTTGGTCAAACAGGTCAAACTCATCGGCGGCTCGACGCCGGCGAGGCCAAACGCGGCGGCGGTGCTCGGGTTTTGCCTACAGGACACCGTTTGGGTCGTGGTTGGGCTCTACGGCGAGCTGGGGCTCGTGCGCATGTAGTGGAGGCGACGGTAGGTGCTGGGGTGGCCGGAATCATCGGCGGCGAGCTCGAAGGCGGCGGCCGGAATTCGGGCGTCGGCGAAAACGACGCTACAGCGCACGACAGGAGCACCAGTTGATTGCTACGGGTCCGTGGTGATGTGCTGAGTGCGGTGATGCACACGGACGCGAGTGGCAGCTGCTGTGGCCGCGGCGGCGCCATGGCCCGCGGCGAGGAGCGCTCGGCTCTGGTGGCTGGTTATGCTAGGGAGAAAGTTAGTCGACGGGGCATGGGGGAAACGAAACCGGGGCTCACCGCGGTTCTTCTGGTACTGCTGGCGAGGCAGGGGAGGCACGGGGTCCGGCGAATTTGTCGATGGCGTCCGGTGGCCGTGCGGAGAAGACGAGCTCGAAGGCGAAGCCTCAAGGCGCCCGGGGTGCTGTGGTTCGGCGTAGAGAAGCACGGTAGCGAGGCGGAGCTCGGGGGCTCGTCGGAGAGGCTAGGGGGACTCGGTGGTCGCGGCGGCAGCGGCGAGCTCCGCTCAGGCGGTGCGAGGGAGATAACCAGGAGAGGGGAGAGAGAGAGGGGAGCGGTCGAGGGGGTCGAGGGGTCTGCGTGGCGTCGTCCTGTTTCATCCAGCGGGTCGAGGAGGCCAGCCAGGCAGGCAGGAGGTGGCCGGCGCGTCGGTGGCGCTCGCCACCGAGCAGCTTCATGCGCTGGCGCGGCGAAGAAGACGGGGATGCCCCTGGTGGGCTGGGCCAGACAGGTAAGTGGGCTCAGGTAAGTTGCTTTCCTTCTTTTTTTTCCTATTTACTTTCTGTTTCATTTCTTTTGCAACTTTGTGGAAATAATAAAAATGCCAGAACATTTTTATAGCTCATAAAACTAGTCATGCCCACTGTATATAATATGAACAGCATGGAACATTTTAGTTTATGATTATTTGTGCACATAAAATATTTTATAGCATTTAAATGCCCAAATGCAAATACCATATGAATTAATCCAGAGACCTTGGATGTCCAAGAAAATTGTGCACCATTTTTGGCAGAGGTGTAAGACCAAGGCAGAAATGATGAACAATTTTGAAGGGCATTTTGGGTACATTGGAAAAGATTTTATCAAACCCTAGTTGTTAGAAGAGGGGTGCTGGGGTTTCTGTCATTCACATTTCAAGTTTCTTTGAGAAGTAAACATGATGCACACTCTAGATAGTCCTAATGCAAGCACTGACCAGGGATGTGACAATCTATTTCGCTGCTAAGTAGTTCGTTGCTTAGGAAATTCCTCAGCTAGAATTTCCTCAATGACGAATTTGTAAAAATCGCCTATTCACCCCCCTCTATTCGATATAGTGCACTTTCAATTGGTATCAAAGCAAGGTACTCCCTTGTTCTGTGTGATTTTGGTTTAACCACCTTGATTTTTAGTTATGTCAACCGCAGGTATGATGAAAGTCTCGGCTGGGGTCCTACCTTTGATGGGACGGACTACCCGTACTGCAAGAACAAGATGCGCATGCATCTTGATGAAATTGACAATGATCTGTGGTACGTTGTGGAAACTGGTGTCCCCTCCATCTCACCTTCCGTGAACGCTACTGATGTGAAGAGATTCAAGCAACTCGACTCACAAGCGAAGAATATCATATGTGGCCATCTAAGCAAAGGGCAGTATGGCAGAGTTAGTGCTTTGGAGACTGCTACGCTTTTCTGGGATAGGCTATCCAAGGTCAATGAAGGAGTCTCAACTCAACGTGACTCTCGAGTTGATGTTCTTCACAATCTCTTCAACCGCTACAAGAGACTTGACAATGAAAATGTTCAGCAAACCTTCGATCGCCTCACTGATATCTCGAACGAGCTACAAGCACTTGCTGATACAGACATCACAGACCACGAGGTGGGGAAGAAACTATTGAGATCACTTGACTCCTCATTCGACACTCTGGCACTCATGATTCAAGAGCGTGGAGACTACAAGTCACTCGATCCTGCTGATATACTCGAGAGGCTAAACACTCATGAGTTCCCAATTGCTAAAAAAGATCTCTATGGTCCAAACTATGGTAGATCACGTGCAGTGAAGGCCAAGGAAATTTCCTCATCTGAAGGTGAAGAATTTGACAGCACCCTTGGCGATCCTGAAGAACTGAGTCAGGAGCTAGCAATGCTCGTGAGGAAATTTCAGAAGTTCTCAAGACGTGGTCGCTTTGTGAAATCTTCAACAGGTGATGACTTAAGATCCGATTCTTCATCTTGTGATCCCAAGAAGAGGACCTACCAAAAATGCAAGAAACCTGGTCACTTTATCACTGATTGTCCTCAGTGGTCAAAGGAATCGAGGAAGAAGAAATACAAGGAATACAACTCAGACGACTCGAAGAGAAAGAAGAAATATTCAAAGTCCTCATCATCAAAATCCTCAAATTCTTCCTCTAACAAGAAGAGCAGTTCCAGGAAAGCTCGGGCATTCATTAGCAAGGAAATGGACTCAGCTGAATCTGAAGAAAATGAGGAAGAGCAGGAATCTGAGGAATCAGAATCTGGTGTGGCAAGTCTGGCTCTCACTACCGCATTCATCAGCAAGTCCATCTTCAACACTGAGGAAAAAGACTTCCCCAACACTGCTGACGACGACAACGATGACTACTCTCCCACCTAGTGCTTCATGGCAAAATGTGCCAAGGTACTCAACCGTTCCACGTCTAATTCTAGTGAATATGAATCTGATGAAAACCTCAAACCTAGCTATCCCAAACTTGATAAAATTGCCATAAAACAGCAAAAGCTTTTCATAAAGTTCAAAATATGCTAGAAAGAAGTGATTATCTGTTGGGTCAAGAAATGGATCGATCTAAAATCTTGACTGAAAATCTTCAAAGACTTCAGTCCAAGTATGATAACCTTCCGGATAATCATAACACTCTCTTATCTGATCATGAGAAGTTTTCCTATGAATTTCTTCAAAGAAAGCAATATCTTGAGAAGCTAAGGGAGAGTTATGAAGATCTTCAAAAGGAGCGCGATTCATTGCTTGGTCAACATATCAGTGCTGTGATACGTCTCCAACATATCTATAATTTTTTATTGTTCCATGCTATTATATTATCCTTCTAGAATGTTTTATGGGCGTTTATATACACTTTTATATGATTTTTGGGACTAACCTATTAACCCAGAGCCCAGTGCCAGTTTTTGTTTTTCTCCTGTTTTAGAGTATCACAGAAAAGGAATATCAAACGGAGCCCAATTGACATGAAACTCAACGGAGGTTATTTTTGGACCAGAAGAAGCCCAGAAAGTGCCGAAGGGGGACCAGAAGGTCCATGGGATGCCCACGAGGGTAGGGGGCGCCCCCTGGGCACGCCCCCAGCCTCGTGGACAGCCCGGAGACCCCCCCTATACTTGCCCCTGACTCCAACACCTCCTATATATACTGAAACCTCCGGAAAGTAACCTAGATAGGGAGTTCCGCAACCAAAAGCCTTTGTTGCCATCGAAAATCAATCTAGACCCGTTCTGGCAACCTGTCGGAGGGGGGGAATCCCTCTCTAGTGGCCATGTTCATCATCCCGGCGCTCTCCATGACAAGGAGGGAGTAGTCCACCATCAGGGCTGAGGGTATGTATCCGTAGCTATGTGTTTGATCTCTCTCTCTCTCTCTCTCTCTCTCTCTCGTGTTCTTGAGATCGCACGATCTTGATGTATCGCGAGCTTTGCTATTATAGTTGGATCTTATGATGTTTCTCGCCCTCTACTCTCTTGTGATGAATTGAGTTTTCCCTTAGAAGTTATCTTATCGGATTGAGTCTTTAAGGATTTGAGAACACTTGATGTATGTCTTGCATGGGATACCCGTGGTGACAATGGGGTATTCTATTGATTCACTTGATGTATGTTTTGGTGATCAACTTGCGGGTTCCGTGACCTTGGGAATTAATGCATAGGGGTTGGCACACGTTTTCTTCTTGACTCTTCGATAGAAACTTTGGAGCACTCTTTGAAGTACTTTGTGTTGGTTGAATAGATGAATCGGAGATTGTGTGATGCATATCGTATAACCATGCCCACGGATACCTGAGGTGACAATGGAGTATCTAGGTGACATTAGGGTTTTGGTTGATTTGTATCTTAAGGTGTTATTCTAGTACGAACTCTAGGATGGATTGAATGGAAAGAATAGCCTCGTGTTATTTTACTATGGACTCTTGAATAGATCGATCAGAAAGAATAACTTTGAGGTGGTTTCGTACCCTACAATAATCTCTTCGTTTGTTCTCCGCTATTAGTGACTTTGGAGTGACTCTTTGTTGCATGTTGAGGGATAGTTATATGATCCAGTTATGTTATTATTGTTGAGGGAACTTGCACTAGTGAAAGTATGAACCCTAGGCCTTGTTTTCTAGCAATGCAACACCATTTATGCTCACTTTTATCATTAATTACCTTGCTGTTTTTATATTTTCTTATTACAAAAACCTATATCTACAATCCATATTGCACTTGTATCACCATCTCTTCTCCGAAGTAGTGCACCTATACAATTTACCATTGTATTGGGTGTGTTAGGGACACAAGCGACTCTTTGTTATTTGGTTGCAGGGTTGTTTGAGTGAGACCATCTTCATCCTATGCCTCCCACGGATTGATAAACCTTAGGTCATCCACTTGAGGGAAATTTGCTACTATCCTACAAACCTCTGCACTTCGAGGCCCAACAACGTCTGCAAGAAGAAGGTTGCATAGTAGACATCAAGCTCTTTTCCGGCGCCTTTGGCAGGGAGGTGAGTGCTTGAAGGTATATCTTTAGATCTCGCAATCGAATCTTTTAGTTTGTTGTTTTATCACTAGTTTAATTTATAAAAGAAAACTACAAAAAAATGGAATTAAGGTTACCTCATATGCTTCATCTTTTTAATATCTTTCGTGAAAATGATGGGAAGGAAAATTGTGCTCAAGTACTAGAAGAAGAGTTACATAGAATGTTTGGCATAAAATATGTGAATGATGAGCATGATGGCAATGTTGTTAGCATGAATTCTTTGAATACCCATGATGCTAATGATATGCAAGGCCACAAGCTTGGGCATGCTATGTTTGATGGAGATGATATTCTTAGTCCCCCAAGTTTTGATGAGCAAACTTATTTTGATGAAAGCATGCCTCCTATTTAAGATGATTATTGTGATGACTTGTATGCTATAAAGAATAATGATAACCAGGAAAATTGTCATCATGATTTTAGTTTTCAATTGGATTATTCTTCACATGATAGTTATTTTGTTGAATTTGCTCCCACTACTATGAATGAGAAGAATTTCGCTTATGTCGAGCAATTTCTATGCAAGTAGATCATGAAAAGAATGCTTTATGTGCTGGTTATATGGTTGAATTCATTCATGATGCTACTAAAAATTATTATGAGAGAGGAACATATGTTTCTACCTATTGCAATAATATCAAGTTTCCCCTCTATGTGCTTAAATCTTGAAGTTTTGATTGTTTTCCCTTCCTATGCTAGTTGATTATTGTTCCCATAAGTTGTTTGCTCACCAAATCCCTATGCATAGGAAGTGGGTTAGACTTAAATGTGCTAGTCATATTCTTCATGATGCTCTCCTTATGTTTCAATTCTTATCTTTTATGCAAGCATCATTGAAATCATCATGCCTAGCTGGGGGCGTTAAACGATAGTGCTTGTTGGGAGGCAACCCAACTTTATTTTTGCTCTTTGCTTTTTGCTTATGTTTAGGAATAAATATTACATCTAGCCTCTGTTTGTATGTGGTTTTGTGTTTTAATTAGTGTTTGTGCCAAGTAGAACCTTTGGGAAGACTTGTGTGAAGTTTATGCGATCCTGCTGTAAAAAAACAGAAACTTTAGCGCTCACGAGATTGGCTGTCATTTTTTACTGGAGAGTACTTTTTTGTTGATTCTTTTTGCAGATGATTAATAAATAAATTCCTCATGGTTTATTTCAGAATTTTTAGAGTTACATAAGTATTCGAAAGTTACAGATTGCCACAGACTGTTCTGTTTTTCACAGATTCTGTTTTCTATGTGTTGTTTGCTTATTTTGATGAATCTATGAGTAGTATCGGAGGGTATGAACCATAGAGAAGTTGGAATACAGTAGATATTACACCAATATGAATTTAGAATGCGTTCACAACAATACCTAAGTCGTGGTTTTATTTTCTTGTACTAACAGAGCTTACGAGTTTTCTGTCGAGTTTTGTGTTGTTAAGTTTTCAAGTTTTGGGTAAAGATTCAATGGACTATGGAATAAGGAGTGGCAAGAGCCTAAGCTTCTGGATGCCCAATGCACGCCAAGGTAATATTCAAGGACAACCAAAAGCCTAAGCTTGGGGATGCCCCGGGAACTTTACATAAGGCTATATTTTTATTCACCACATGATATGTGTTTTGCTTGGAGCATCAATCTATTTTATTTTGTTTTGCTTGTTATTTGAATAATATCCCAAGATCTTAAATCCTTAAATGTTAGAGAGTCTTCACATAGTTACATAATTATTCAACTACTCATTGATCTTCACTTAAATCTTTTGGAGTAGTCTGTTGTTTGCTCTCGTGCTTCACTTATATCTTTTAGAGCACAGCGGTGGTTTTATTTTGAAGAAATAGATGAACTCTCATGCTTCACTTATATTATTTTGAGAGTCTTTTAGAACAGCATGGTAATTTTCTTTGGTTATAAAATTAATCCTAATATGATAGGCATCTAAGAGGGATATAATAAAAACTTTCATATAAAGTGCATTGAATGCTATGAGAAGTTTGATGCTTCCTGATTGTTTTGAGATATGAGGATGGTGATATTAGAGTCATGCTAGTAGAGTAATTGTGAATTTTAGAAATACTTGTGTTGAGGTTTGCAAGTCCCGTAGCATGCACGTATGGTAACTGTTGTGTGACAAATTTGAAGCATGAGGCATTTCTTTGATTGTCATCCTTTGTGTGGAGGTCGGGATAGCGCGATGGTTAACTCCTACCAACCCTTCCCCTAGGAGCATGCGTTTAGTACTTTGTTTTGATGACTTGTAGATTTTTGCAATAAGTATGTGAGTTCTTTATGAATAATGTTTACTCCAGGGATTATAGACACTCTCATCCTTCCACCATTGCTAGCCTCTCTTGTACTGTGAAACTTTCATCGGTACCATACACCCACCATATATCTGCCTCAAAACAGCCACCATACCTACTTATCATGGCATTTCTATAGCCATTCTGACATATATTGCCATGCAACTTTCCACTGTTCCGTTTATTATGACACGCTTCATCATTGTCATATTGCTATGCATGATCATGTAGTTGACATCGTATTTGTGGCAAGGCCACCATGCATAATTTTTCATACATGTCACTCTTGATTCATAGCACATCCAGGTACACCGCCAGAGGCATCCATATAGAGTCATATTTTTTTCCAGTATCGAGTTGTAATATCGAGTTGTAAATAAATATAAGTGTGATGATCGTCATTATTAGAGCATTGTCCCAAAGAAAAAAAGAAAAAAAGGAATGAAAGGCCAAAGCAAAAAAAAGGCCCAAAAAAGAAAAAAAGAAGAAAAAAGAAAAAAAACGAAAAGAAAAGAAGGGACAATGCTACTATCTTTTTCCAAACTTGTGCTTCGATGTAGCGCCATGATCTTCATGATAGAGAGTCTCTTGTTTTGTCACTTTCATATACTAGTGGGAATTTTTCATTATTGAACTTGGCTTGTATATTCCAACGATGGGCTTCCTCAAATGCCCTAGGTCTTCGTGAGCAAGCAAGTTGGATGCACACCCACTTAGTTTCTTTTGTTGAGCTTTCATACATTTTTAGTTGTAGTGCATCCGTTGCATGGCAATCCCTACTCACTCACATTGATATCTATTGATGGGCATCTCCATAGCCAATTGATACGCCTAGTTGATGTGAGACTATCTTCCTCTTTTGTCTTCTCCACAACCACCACTCTATTCCACATAGTGCTATGTCCATGGCTCATGCTCATATATTGCTTGAAAGTTGAAAGAGTTTGAAAAACATTAAGTATGAAAAGTGTGGTTGGCTGAAACCGGGGTTGTGCATGATTGGAATATTTTGTGTGACGAAGATGGAGCATAGCCTAACTATATGATTTTGTAGGGATGAACTTTCTTTGGCCATGTTATTTTGAGAAGACATATTTGCTTTGTTAGTATGCTTGAAGTATTATTATTCTTATGTCAATATTAAACTTTTCTCTTGAATCTTTCTGATCTGAACATTCATGTCACAATAAAAAAAATTACATTGAGAATTATGTTAGGTAGCATTCCACATCAAACATTCTGTTTTTATCATTTATCTACTCGAGGACGAGCAGGAACTAAGCTTGGGGATGATTGATATGTTTCCAACGTATCTATAATTTTTTATTGTTCCATGCTATTATATTATCCTTCTAGGATCTTTTATGGGATTTTATATACACTTTTATATGATTTTTGGGACTAACATATTAACCCAGAGCCCAGTGCCAATTTCTGTTTTTCTCCTGTTTTAGAGTATCACAGAAAAGGAATATCAACCGGAGCCCAATTGACCTGAAACTCGACGGAGGTTATTTTTGAAGCAGAAGAAGCCCAGAAAGTGCCGGAGGGGGACCAGAAGTCCACGGGCTGCCCATGGGGGTAGGGGCGCCCCCCTGGGCGAGCCCCTGCCTCATGGACAGCCCGGAGACCCCCTTTACTTGCCCCGACTCCAACACCTCCTATATATACTGAAACCTCGGGAAAGTAACCTAGATAGGGAGTTCCACCGCCAAAAGCCTCTGTTGCCACCGAAAACCAATCTAGACCCGTTCTGGCACCCTGCCGGAGGGGGGAATCCCTCTCCGGTGGCCATCATCATCATCCCGACGCTCTCCATGACGAGGAGGGAGTAGTCCACCCTCGGGACTGAGGGTATGTACCAGTAGCTATGTGTTTGATCTCTCTCTCTCTCATGTTCTTGAGATGGCACGATATTGATGTATCACGAGCTTTGCTATTATAGTTGGATCTTATGATGTTTCTTCCCCTCTACTCTCTTGTGATGAATTGACTTTTCCCTTTGAAGTTATCTTATCGGATTGAGTCTTTAAGGATTTGAGAACACTTGATGTATATCTTGCGTGGGATACCCGTGGTGACAATGGGGTATTCTATTGATTCACTTGATGTATGTTTTGGTGATCGACTTGCGGGTTCTGTGACCTTGGGAATCTTTGCATAGGGGTTGGCACACGTTTTCGTATTGACTCTCCGATAGAAACTTTGGGGCACTCTTTGAAGTACTTTGTGTTGGTTGAATATATGAATTTGACACTGTGTGATGCATATCGTACAACCATGCCCACAAATACTTGAGGTGACAATGGAGTATCTAGGTGACATTAGGGTTTTGGTTGATTTGTATCTTAAGGTGTTATTCTAGTACGAACTCTAGGATAGATTGAACGAAAAGAATAGCCTCGTGTTATTTTACTATGGACTCTTGAATAGATCGATCAGAAAGAATAACTTTGAGGTGGTTTCGTACCCTACAATAAACTCTTCGTTCGTTCTCCGCTATTGGTGACTTTGGAGTGCTCTTTGTTGCATGTTGAGGGATAGTTATATGATCCAGTTATGTTATTATTGTTGAGAGAGCTTGCACTAGTGAAACTATGAACCCTAGGCCTTGTTTCCTAGCATTGCAACACCGTTTACGCTCACTTTTATCATTAGTTATCTTGCAGTTTTTGTATTTTCTTATTACAAAAACCTATATCTACCATCCATATTGCACTTGTATCACCATCTCTTCGCCGAACTAGTGCACCTAATTTTCCATTGTATTGGGTGTGTTGGGGACACAAGAGACTCGTTGTTATTTGGTTGCGGGGTTGTTTGAGAGAGACCATCTTCATCCTACGCCTCCCACGGATTGATAAACCTTAGGTCTTCCACTTGATGGAAATTTGCTACTGTCCTACAAACCTCTGCACTTGGAGGCCCAACAACATCTACAAGAAGAAAG
Source organism: Secale cereale (assembly GCA_902687465.1). Taxonomy (NCBI): domain Eukaryota; kingdom Viridiplantae; phylum Streptophyta; class Magnoliopsida; order Poales; family Poaceae; genus Secale; species Secale cereale. The sequence goes on along the minus strand of LR738712.1, from coordinate 317,989,586 downwards.
TTGCATAGTAGACATCATGCTGCTCAGGAGGAATTCATTCCCCCATGCCTTAAATGCATTGAACATGAAACTGCAAATTCTCCAACTGAAAGTTGAAATGCTTCTACTGTTAACAATTCTTCAATAGTTTCTCTGGTGACAATTTCCTCAACTGAGGAAAACACCAATGCTACTGACGAAAATGCATGGTTGAAGGAATTGTATGTGACAGGCATGTACAAAAGCCTCAAAGGTCATCAGACTCTGTGTGATGTTCTTAAAAAGCAGATTCTGCACATGAACCCTAGGAAAGAGGGTATTGCCTTTGAGAGGTAACTCAATGTTGATGGCACCTACTGGAAACCTAAGCAGTATCCCAAAACCTCATGGGTTGCTGCAAAAGGACCTCTCGTAGATCCATCTACTCTATCTGGCTTTACTTGTGAAACTTCACTTTCTACTGATGAGTCATTTGACTCCAACTATAAATTGTTCAAAAATCATAATGGTGAAGTATTTGCTAGATATGTTGGAACTAACTACAAGAATGGTCCCCCAATGAAGAAAATATGGGTCCCTAAGAGGCACCTTGAAAATCTTCAAGTGAATGTCCTCATGACACCTCATGTGAGGAACAGGAACCCCAGATCAAATTCTTCATACATATCAAAATCTTCATATGGATCCAAATCCTCATATAGACCAAATTCCTCAAGTGGATCGAATTCCTCATATGATCATCATCGTGCTAACACATCTATTTCACAGGGAAAGAAGGATTATGAATATGTGTATTATTCTTCAAATCATTATGTTCATAAGTCCTCAAAGAATTTCTCTACTTACTCATATTCATACTCTAATTAACCCCTCTCCTGTGAAATGAAGTGCACTTGCTTCAATGCCACCATTCTCAATTGGTGCTTGTCGAATGATGAACTCTTTGCCACCCCTCCAGATGTGGGTGGTGAAGAAAAGGAACTAATCTCTTATGCACGGTCAGGTCTCCAGACGAACATAAACGTTTGAAGAATTTGCTCGAGACCTAAAAAATGCTTGAAAGGAAGCAAGCTAATCATGAAGAAATGATTCATTCATTTCCCATGTCCTCATTATTCATATATTGCTCTTACTAATGAAATTCATGCTGATGAAATTGATGTCATATTCTTCACAATGAAGCACATGAGTTGTAAGACATACTAATTCTTCTACAGGACTACTCTCTTAAAGCTACTGAGTGGGTCCTCGACAGTGGATGCACAAATCACATGACCAGTGACAAGAACCTACTAATGGACTCTGCCTTATCTCCATCTCACCTGAAGCATATAACCTGCGCTGGTAAAGGAAAAAGAAAGGTATTAGGTCTAGGTAAGGTTGCAATCTCAAAAGACCGACACATGGACAAAGTCATGCTTGTCGAGTCTCTTGGATTCAACCTCATGTCTATCTCAATGCTTTGTGACCTTGATATGGTGGTTGTCTTTGGCAAATATCGTTGTGTTGTAGTCTTAGAATCTGACAATTCCAAAGTCTTCGAAGGCTTTAGGAGAGGAGACTTGTATATTGTTGATTTCTCTATAGGACCACAACCTGCCACATGCCAACATGCAAAAGCTTCAGAAGGATGGCTTTGGCATCGAGGACTCGGTCATGCTGGCATGAGGAACTTGCACACGTTTGTGAAGAAGAAGCATATCCTTGGAATTGAGGGTGTCAAATTCCTCAAAGGTCATCTTTGTGGGGCTTGCAAAGCTGGAAAGATGACCAAATCCGAGCATCCCTGAAAGACTATCATGACTACCACTCATCCTTTTGAATGTCTTCACATGGACCTCTTCGGCCCTACACATTATTCTGCATTCACAAATGCAGCATCACTTTATGGCTTTGTCATTGTTGATGACTATTCTCGTTATACATGGGTGCAATCATCACATTTAAGCATGAAGTGCAGGAAATCTTCAAGCGATTTTCCTCCAGGTCCTCGATGAATTTAGCTGTGAAGATCAAGCATATCCAGAGTGACAGTGGGACCGAGTTCAAGAACACTGGTCTTGATGACTGTGACGCCCGAAGACCGACGTCCCAGAAAATTCCAGAAGATTCCAGATGTTCCGGGTTCTCCCGTGTGTGTCATTGTGCTTGTGTTATTTATTTTTTCATTGCATCATGTCATCATGCCATCATGTCTTTAATTTTGCATCTCAACCTAAATAAATTGTGTGGACCTTCGGTCCATTTAAATCGAGGGAAGAATGTCTTCTCTTTAAAACATATAAAATCCTCTCAATATTATTAGGGAGCTATATAATAATATTCCATTTGTTTGGAATTAACCCAACACACTTGCAAATATTCTCCATGCCTCTTAATTCTAGTTTCACCGTCAAAAACCTTCCCTATATTTCTTTTCTCGTTTATCGAGGTTCCTCCAAAATCCTCATCTTTTTGGACACTTCTGAAACCATGTCATAGTTCAATCCATTTGAATTAAATTCAAACGGGTTTGAATTTATATTCTTTTGATCATGTCACTTATAATTTTCTTGGATCAAACTCATTTTTATGAGTTCGGAAAAATTAACCCCGTTCAGTATTTTTTTCCCTAAGCCTCTCTTTTCTTTTCCCTCTTTCTTCTTTTTCTGTTAAAGATTTTAAAAGAAGAAGAGAAGCCTGGCCTCTTGGCCCATCCACCAGGCCATCTCTCAGGCCCAGCCAGCCTGCGGCCTCCCCCAGCCGACCCATCTGCATTGGCCAAACTCCAGTCCGACCGAACCCTAGCGCTAGCACCATCTCCCCTCCCTCGCTCCTGTTTTCCCTTCGTCCGTCGCCTCCTCCCTTCGATGCCCGAACGCCATCGCCCCATCTCCCGATTCCCCTGGATCCCCACTCACCTCTCCTACCGACCGCTCCCTTCTCCCTCGCCCTGCATCGCCCGAGCCACCGCGTCTCGCATCGCCTCCGTCGCCAGGACCGCGTCCCCGAGCGACGAGCCTGCGGCTCCCTCCGTTCCACTCCGAACATAATCGCCAGGGAGAGGAGTTCCAGCGCCGATCTCACTTCTCTAGCGCCCTCGAGCGCTCCCGCAGCGCCAAGTCCTCCCCGAGCGCAGCGCCCGTCCTCCAGCTCCCCAGTGCCCCGATCTCCACACTCTCGAAGCCCCGTCTCCAAAACAACCGCGAGCGCCTCCCTGCGGGCTTACTTCTCCAGTGCCATGGCCCTGCGCTCCGCCCCGGCTCCTCCTCTGCACCCAGGCGACCCATGCCTCGTCCTCCTTGAGCCGCACCAGGGCCGGCCAGGCCGCAGCGCTCGAGTGCCAGCCAGCGCTCGCCATCGCCCAGGCCCTGCCTCCTCCTCCATCGCCCGTCGGCCAGGGCCCGAGCACCCCGATGCCCCTGTTTTCCGCCATGGGGCCCCTCCAGCAGCCGGCGAGGATCTGCTGTAGCCTCCATGCCTCGTCCTCGCCTCCGACCAGCGCTGCTTCGAGCTCGTCCGCCCCGGCTTCTCCATGTCGCCGTGACCGAGACCGTGCTTGTGTTTTTTTGTTTTGTTGCCTTGTGCTGTTGGGATTGTCCAGGAACCACTTCTTTTGCCAAGTGTGAGACCGAAGACCTTGGATGCATCAAGTTCCACGATGAGATGTACAACTACCGTCGCCGGAAGCGCCAAGTACCGCGACGCCCGAAGCACCCCCGATGCCAAGTACCTCTACATGACCCGAACGAGTACCACGACGACCCGAACATCTACGGAAAAACGAACCGTGAACGACTACCGTCGACATGAACAACTACCGTCGCCGAGACCGCAAGTACCTCTACGAACGAGTACCACTACATCTGATGCCGCGACAAGTACCTCGACACGATAATGTGAACGACTACTTCCCTCTACGGACGTGTACCACGACTCACGGAACGGCTACTTCCACTACTTCCCCTACTACTCGAACCGCCCCGAAACGAGTGTTTCGAAGGTATAACCCCGAGACGATGACCCGTGGACGATGCTTGTGTTGTATGAAATGTTTCCCTTGTGTGCTTCGTGCCCGTATCATCTTTTGTCGTGCTCCTCGGTTGCCTCGTCGCCGACTCGTGGGAACCCGGTGACGGGATAAACCCACTTTCATCTTGTTCGACTTGCTCACGTCGATTCTTCTTTTGCACCGGACTCTCAGCGAGTACCGGAACCGAGATGTGCCGTGCATCATTTTCGGATCGTTGCCGTGGCACCCTTTCTTCCTCCACGGTGACAATACTTCATATCTTCTTCATGTCAACTTTTTATAAAAATTGCATAAACTTGATCATGTCATCCGCATCATGTTAACAACATTATATGTTTAATTGTTGTTTGCTTAGAATTGCTAAACATGCTGATGGGGATTTTCCGGAATTGTTGTTGTTATTTCTGGCCTCATTTAAAATGTCTAAATAGTGTAGTTTTATTATGCTTCACCTCTTGTCATGCTAAAAACATTTAATCTTGTCTTGTAAATAAACGAGAGTCAACTAAATAATTATAATGTGGTGTTTCGTCAATATGCAACTCGCTGCATATTGAGCTCCACTTAACTTGTAGTATTTGTTTGTGCACTTGCCATGCCATGCATAATTAAACCGGACATGCATCATACTTGGATGTGCATCGTATGCCATGTCTATGCTTGTGTGTTTACCGAGTTGTTTGCTTCTTTCCGGTTGCTTCTCTTGATAGCTTCGGTTCCGTTCCGGAGTTGTGAGGATTTGCTCGACTATGTTGCTCCGTCTACTTCATGGATCTGTTCTTCTCCCTTGCGGAATTCTAGGCAATATGATCATACCCTTGGATACCTTTACTACCATTGCCATGCTTAGTTGTCTCGATGCTATCGTTACATGTCGCGCTACCCATCTTTTATGTCAGCCTCTCCTTGTTGCCTTGAAACCTCTAACCTTTGACACCTTCCTAGCAAAACCACTGTTTGGCTATGTTACCCGCTTCCTCAGCCCCTCTTATAGCGTTGTTAGTTGCAGGTGAAGATGAAGTTCGTTCCAGGAGGGAACTTGTTGTTGTTGGTATATCATAATATCTATAATTATTATTAACACACCTATATACTGGGCATGGGTGGAAGGCTTGGCCTTTTGCTCGGTGTTTTGTTCCACTCATGCCACCTTAGGCGCTGATAAACCGGCATTATGTTCCTTGATTTTGCGTTCCTTACACGATGGGTGGATGGGGACCCCTTGATAGTTCGACTTTGAATAAAACTCCTCCAGCAAGGCCCAACATTGGTTTTAATTTGCCTCATAATAACGACTTAATTAATTAATTAAAATTGCATAGGGGGTCACACCCTCGGGTTCTTAATTCTACATAGCAGGGGGGCCAGTGCTGATGGTGTTGGTCCCAAACGGGGGTTATGCGGGGCCATGATACGTCCAAAATGCATCACTATTTTGTATCATAATTTATCCTTATTCATTGATATATTTCACGTTACGGTGATGTTCTTATGTTGTTTTGGTCTATTTTACACAGTTTGCAAACTCTCTGACGCCGGAACAGCAGACGCAGGATTCAGCAGTAAAAAGTGGACGCTGAGTTGCTGAAGAAGAATACCTCCAAATTACCTGAAAATTGACGGGAGGTATTTTTCAGATAAATCACGAAGACACACAAACGGGGAGCCAGAGGGGGGCCACAGGGTGCCCAAGCGGCCTGGGGGCGCGCCCCCCTGGCCGAGCCGGGGGGGCGCCTGGAGCCCCTGGCTCCGGATGCCCCCTTTTGCATATATATTCTCCGTTCTCCGAAAACCCTAAAAGAAGATTTTTTACGGAGTTCCGCCGCCGCTACGAGGAGGAACCCTACAGAGAAGAAAAGGGCATCTCCGGCGGGCAGATTCCGCCGGGGAGATCACCTCCCGGAAGGGGAGATCGTCACCATCGTCATCACCATCGTCACGGGCATCATCGAGATCATCATCAACATCATCCCCAACACCAGCACCATCTCCATCTTCATCCAAATCTCATTTTACAATCGCAACTCGTGTTGTAACTCGTACTACCTATCCTCTCTACTCCATCGGTGTTGATTACTACTTTGTGGTGAATGCTATTGAGTTTTGTTGGAGAAATATTATTATGTCCAGATTGTTTATCACATATTTATCCCCGCTGATCATGGTCTCTTTTATGTCTCGTGAGTAGTTACCTTAGTTCTTGAGGACATGGAGAAAGTCTTGTTGTTAGTAGTCATATGGTGTTGAAGTAATATGTGTTGTTTGATACTTAAGTTGTGTTGTCATTCTACTAGTGGTGTTGTGTGAGTCGAACACCCAACACTTCGCCTTATTAAGGACCTAGGAGTATACATTGTGTATAAAGAATGCTTATGGTGGGTTGCCGGAGTGACAAAAACCTGAACCCCAGTTCGCACGCTTTTGCATAAGGGAATAATGGATCCTCGATCGTATTTCTATGGTTAGGCTTTTGCCTTAAATTCTATCTTGTATTTGCGGATGCTTGCAAGGTGTTTAATCATAAGAGTGCACTCATCTTAGTCTAGAGAGTGTACTAGCATAGATTCACCCACTCAACACTTATCAACACATAACATAGTATCGATACGGAATATGGTGAAAGCACATGACTACCTCTCCCGTGTGTCCTCAGGAACGCTTTAGTCTTTATAAGTTCAGTTGCTAGGCCTCTCCTTTGCTAAGAAAGGATTGGGACACTTGTCACTCTCAGTACCTTTTACATTACTTGCTTTTACTTTCCTGTTGCTTATACCGAGAAAACCCCTAAAAGTTATCTTTCAGTGCTTGCAGTAATTTCTTGCTCAGAATCGCTTATCAATACCTTCTGCTCCTCGTTGGGTTCGACACTCTTACTTATCAAAAACGCTGCAATAGATCCCTTACGGTTGTGGGTCATCAAGTACCGTTTTATGGCGCCGTTGCCGGGGAGCGTAGCGCTATTGGTAAAGTGAAACTGGTAAGAAAGTTTATTATGATTCTGTTTTTTTATTTTTGCTATTTGCTGCTGCTTGTCCTTATGGACAACCCTATTATTGGATCGTTGCTTGCGGGAAGACGCCCCACACCTGTGGTGGTTGATCCTCCCCCTACTGAAATTGTGCCTTATAAAATACCAGCTGGTATTATCGATTATGTTTTGGCTAATCGTTATGCAGGAGACAGACATCCCGGTGAACACTTGCTATATCTGTCACAACTATGTTCATTATTTAAGCTTGCAGGTGTATCGAGGGAGTTTGTCATCAGGAAATTATTTGTCGTATCACTTATAGATAAAGCTTCAGATTGGTAAGGGCTTCTTGATAACTCACATTTGCTGGACTGGCAGGAGCTTATGTCTCTCTTTTATACTAAGTTTTATCCTCTTCTTTAAATTCATCGAGACAGGAATTATATCTATAACTTTAGGTCTCGTGACAGAGAAAGCATTGCTCATGCTTGGGGGAGATTGAAGTCCCTAATGCTCAAATGCACTATTCATAAGCTTCCCAAGGAAATTATACTTACAAAGTTTTATGCCAGGCTTTCTCGTCAGGATAAGGAGATGCTGGATGCCTCCTCTAGTGGGGTATTTCAGAAGAAGAGTGTTGAAGAAAGGTGGGATCTCCTAGAAAGAATCCAGAGGAATACCGAAGATTGGGAAATTGATAAAGGTATTGAACCCACTATAAATTCTGAACATGATTATATGGAGAGCTATGTGAAAACTGATTACTTCAATACTTTTTGCTCTAAGATTGGTCTTGATTCCCATCAAGTGATTGATTTGTGTAAGAATTTTGCCTCTCACGTTGATTCTTTTAAAAAGAAGAGAGACCAGCACCATGAACCTTTTAAAGAACCACCTATTGATATTTATGTTGCTGATCCTATTTTGCCTGCAGTTATATATGAAAAGCCTCCTTTTCCCACGAGGATAAGGGAGCACTCTCTTGTGACAGGCATAATAAATAAAAGTGAGAGAAGAGTTGATGAGCCTGAGGACCAGATCAAAGTCGATCCTCAAGTTGCATTGATTAACGACCTTGCTACTAATGATGTTTTGGATTCCAATATAAATTTTTGTGCTGTTTCCACTAACCTTGTCACAGCCAAGAATAAAGGCCCAATTTCAGGTACTCCAGTGGTATCTGTTAAAATAGGAGATCACAATTATTATGGGCTATGCGATTTGGGATTGAGTGCAAGTGCTATCCCCTATTCACTTTATGAAGAGATCATCGGTGAGATTTCCCCTTGTGAACTTGAAGATGTTGATGTTACTATTCATCTTGCAAATAGAACAACTATCTCTCCTATCGGAATTGTGAGGGATGTTGAAGTCCTATGTGGAAAGGTAAAATACCCTACCGACTTTCTAGTACTTGGTTCAGAGAGGGACAATTTTTGTCCAATTATTTTTGGTAGACCTTTTCTTAGAACTTGTGGAGCTATAATAGATTGCAAGAAAGGTAAAGTTTCTGTTGAATTCGATGGTGAGCCATATGAATTTAATTTTTCTAAGTTCTCTAAGAAGCCTCGTGGTACTGATTTACCTAGTGATGATAAAATTATTGAAAGTATTGCCTCTATTTCTATTCCCCCTAATGATCCTTTGCAGCAATACATGGAGGACCACGAGAATGATTTGCATATGCAGGAAAGAAATGAACTAGATGAAATATTCTTGAGACAGCCTGCTATCTTGAAGCACAACCTTCCGGTTGAACCTTTGGGAATTTTATCAAAACCGAAAGAAGACCCGGTGTTCGATCTTAAACCGCTTCCCGATACGCTCAAGTATGCTTATTTAGATGAAAAGAAAGTATATCCTGTTATTATCAATTCTAACCTTTCAGGATATGAAGAGGAGCGATTATTGGAAGTACTTCGTAAACACCGAGGCGCAATTGGCTATACCCTTGATGACCTTAAGGGGATTAGTCGATCTATCTGTCAACATACTATCAACCTTAAGCCTGATACTAAACCAGTTGTTGATCATCAACGACGGTTGAACCCGAAGATGATGGATGTCGTGAGAACTAACATTCTCAAGCTTCTAGCCGCAGATATTATCTACCCTATAGCTGATAGTAAGTGGGTAAGTCCGGTACATTGTGTTCCTAAGAAAGGAGGTACAACTGTGGTTCCTAATGATAAAAATGAATTAGTACCTCAGAGAATTATTATTGGATATAGAATGTGTATTGATTACAGGAAGTTGAACAAGGCAACCAGAAAGGATCACTATCCGTTGCCGTTCATCGACCAAATGCTTGAAAGGTTATCCAAAAATACCCACGTTTGTTATCTCGATGGTTATTCTGGCTTCTCTCAAATTCATTTTAACACTGTTGATCAAGAGAAGACCACTTTTACTTGTCCCTTTGGTACTTATGCTTACATGCGTATGCCTTTTGGTTTATGTAATGCCCCTGCTACTTTTCAAAGGTGTATGTCTGTTATCTTTCATGGTTTCTGCGGCGATATTATGGAAGTCTTCATGGACGATTTCTCCGTCTATGGAACTTCTTTTGACCATTGTCTTCACAATCTTAATAAAGTTTTGCAGAGATGCGAGGAGACAAATTTGGTACTCAACTGGGAAAAGTGCCACTTTATGGTTAATGAAGGAATTGTTCTTGGTCACAAGATTTCCGAAAGGGGAATTGAAGTGGACAAGGCCAAGATCGAAGCTATTGAGAGGATTCCCTATCCAAGGGACATCAAAGGTATTCGCAGTTTTCTCGGTCATGCAGGTTTTTATAGAAGATTTATTAAAGACTTTTCTAAAACCTCGCAACCCCTCACTAATCTTCTCCAGAAGGATGTTCCTTTTGTATTTGATGAAAATTGTAACGAAGCTTTTTAAGTCCTTAAGAAAGCTTTAATAACTGCTCCTATAGTACAACCACCTGACTGGAATTTACCTTTTGAGATTATGTGTGATGCAAGTGATTTTGCTGTTGGAGCTATTTTAGGACAAAGAGTTGATAAGAAATTGAATGTTATACATTATGCTAGTAAAACCCTTGATAGTGCTCAAAGAAATTATGCTACTACTAAGAAGGAATTTTTGGCTGTAGTTTTTGCTTGTGATAAGTTTAGGCAGTATATTGTTGATTCTAAAGTTATTATTCATACTGATCATGCTGCCATTAAGTATCTTATGACAAAGAAGGATGCCAAGCCAAGGCTTATCAGATGGGTACTCCTTCTTCAAGAATTTGATTTGCAGATTGTTGATATGAAAGGGGAAGACAATCCGTTGGCGGACAATCTTTCAAGGATGGAAGATATACCGCACGACCCCATCCCAGTTAACGATAGTTTTCCAGACGAGCAACTTGCCGTTGTAAAAGTACAATCTCTTTCCGATCCTTGGTACGCAGATTATGCTAATTTTATTGTTGCAAAGTATTTGCCTCCAGGTCTAACATTTCAGCAAAGGAAGAAGTTCTTTCATGATTTGAGGCACTACTTTTGGGATGACCCACATCTTTTCAAAGAAGGTCCCGACGGGATCGTGAGAAGATGCATTCCGGAACATGAGCAGAAGGACATTCTCCGACGGTGTCATGATAGTCCCTATGGAGGACATCATGCCGGTGAGAGCACTGCACATAAGGTTCTTCAATCAGGTTTTTATTGGCCTACTCTCTTTAAAGATGCTAGAAAATATGTTTTAGCCTGTGATAAATGTCAGAGAGTTGGTAACATTAGTAGAAGGAATGAGATGCCTATGAATTACTCACTAGTGATTGAACCTTTCGATTGTTGGGGTCTTGATTTTATGGGTCATTTTCCTTCTTTGCACAAGTACACTCACATTTTAGTAGCTGTTGATTATGTGACCAAGTGGGTTGAAGCAATCCCCGCTGAAAGTGCTGATCACAAGACATCTTTGAAAATGCTTAAAGATGTAATTTTTCCTAGGTTTGGTGTACCAAGGTATCTCATGACTGACGGGGGATCACACTTCACGCACGGAGCTTTTAGAAAAGCTTTGGCTAAATACGATGTTAATCATAGAATTGCTTCACCATATCATCCTCAAACTAGTTGGCAAGTTGAGCTGACCAATAGAGAGATTAAGTTGATCTTGCAGAAAACAGTAAACATAAATAGGAAGGATTGGTCAAACAAGTTAGGAGATGCTTTGTGGGCATACAGAACTGCTTACAAAAACCCCATGGGCATGTCTCCCTATAAGATGGTGTATGGCAAGGCTTGCCATTTGCCATTAGAGTTAGAGCACAAAGCTTTCTGGGCTGTTAGAGAGCTTAACGCTGACCCAAAACTAGCTGGTGAGAAGCGTCGCATGAACTTGACTTCTCTAGATGAATGGAGAAGTGAAGCTTACGAGAGCGCTAAAATGTTCAAGGAAAAGGTAAAAAAGTGGCATGATAGGAAGATTCTGAAACGTGAATTTAATGTTGGTGATAAGTTTTGTTGTTTAGATCCCGTTTCAGGTTTTCTCCAGGTAAACTACTTTCCAGGTGGGAAGGACCATTTCATATTGAAGATGTTTATCGGTCTGGTGCAATTAAGATTAACAATTTTGAAGGCACCAAACCTCAAGTTGTGAATGGGCAAAGACTTAAACATTACATAGCAGGAGACCCTGTCAATGTTGATGTGAATATAATATACACAACAAGCCATGAAGAACATGTTGCAGCCCTGTTTCAGACGCCAGCAGAAGCAGAATAAAGAAAAGGTATGTAGTACGGTAAGGAAACACCGCAAACCATCATAAAAGTTCCGTATTACGAGTTTTTGCAAAATTAGTAAAATTCCGAGTCTAAGTGGAGCCGGAGACGACCTCCAGGGAGTCCAGGCGCCCCCCTGGCGCCCCCCCTGGGCCGCGCCGGCAAGCCGACTGGACACCCGGGAGCCCGTCTCCGACCCCGCTTTGGTCTGTTACCTTCCTTTCTGTGCATAAATTTTTCCTATGTATTTGCCCGGATTGTTCCGGCAACGTATCTTGCGATTTCGCGTGTTTTCTCTTCGATCTGTTTCTGCCAGGGAATCTTTCAGCTGAATTTAGGTGCCATGGCTTCTCCAAGTTCCCCCAAGGACAAGTTCGTCGTCAACATCATCAACCCTTACCTCGCTGAGGTGAAGAAGCACCCTCAGGTCGTTCGGATGGAGGACGGTGTCCTTCATCAAGAAGATCTGAAGGGACCTATCAAGGAGGGGAGCATCCAGGCCAGGCTGGAAGAAGTGGAGCAAGAAGTCTTCGAGTACAAGAAGATGACCGAGCGTGGTGTCGAAGCTAACTTTGTCATCACCAACGAGCTGAAGAACTACTTCCTGAAGGAGATGAAGGAGATGTGGGAAAGAATCGCCGCATCTGAAGACATAATTATAGAACTCCAAGGGCAAATTAATGATCTACATAACCAGAACTGTGAGTATGAACTAAGGTTTCTGCGCATGGGTTTGGGTGCTGAATGCAGGATTCAGGAGACAAGCTTCTCATATGAGACTGGAGAACCCCTTCCATGGAAGCGTTTCGCCAAGGACTACTTGATCAACGCCAACAAGGATGATGAGTGAAATCTCCTGGGGTAATGGCATTCCCTTGGCTTGTTCCAAGCTTGGGGGAGTGCCCGGTATCTTTATCTTTACCTTTTTTCTTTTAGAGTCAAGTAGATTCGTATCATGTATAGGGAGGTTATTACATGAGATAGGTGTGTGCATTGAGGTCTATCACTCCTTCGGTGAGGAATTGTATCCGTGAGTGTGGAGTCGTTTATGATGGAATATTAATGAGTAGTTTATCAGTTCCTTTTGCTGCACTCGGTATTCTCTTCACGCAATCGACCTTATATGATGATTCTTATGGGGAGTATTGACCTTATGTCAGGTATGGCTATGAAACTGTATTTAATCTTGGCAAATATAGCTTTGGTCATAAAAACAAGCATGATTTTCTTAAATTATCAGCATAGCCAAAACCTTTATGTTATTATGCTTGAAGTGTTATGCTGACAAGGAAGACAACTTGATGTGTTATGCTTATTCCAATGTTCATGCTTTATATTGCTTTGCATCTTAGTCATCATCAATTGTCTGTTCTTTCAAAACCTTTGCTAGCCTAACTCTGTACTAAGCGGTATTCTGCTTGTGCATCCATACCCTTAAGCCAATACCTTCCATATGAGTCCACCATACCTACCTACTCGTGGTATTCCGCTACCACCTCCTTAAAGTATATAATTTATGTGTTATCCTCAAATGTTCTAAAATCTTTTATTTTGTGCCTCTGTTTTAGCTCATGAGGAAGTAATAGCTAATTCATAGTCTTTTTGAGTTGGACAAGCTTCACCCCGGGATTGCATGTATAATGTGCAAACGCATAATACGAGAAGGAGCTGGCATAGATTGTGCCCGCCTTAAAAATAATATAACAAACAAACCCTCCTTCACGCTTTGTTCATGAGAAATCAGAAAACTTTGGCAGTGATAAACAAAGGAGAATAAGAGGATGTTATCGTCCTCGTGCGGGAGCCGTTCCTCGAGACTTGTCCAGCTCAAAAAGCAATTGAGTTATCTATTAGCATTCGTTGACGAATCATGCACCACTAAAAACTTGTTTTCATTCTGTTTGATTTGAGGATAGCACATGAGTTTTCCCTACTACCCTAGAGCAGGGCCTATCTTTTAATTTTAAGTTGAGTCAGTTACTTCTACTTCCTTCTATTTCTCAAAGAGAGCAGACGTTTGATGTTGATAAGGATTCATTCATATAAAGCTGCATTAAGATTTGTCATATCATATCCTTGTTGACATTATCATTCGATAAGTAAGTTGTTTGTCATGCCCAGCTAAGGCAAACATCTTCCTTTGTGTTAACACTTTCACTTCTTGCCTATTAACATGTTATTTTCAAAAAGCTTCAATTCATCAAATATAAGAGCAAAAGTTAAATCTATTGTTGTTCTTTGACCAAAGGACATGTTTGCCATGATATAATGAGTTTCCTTAGCCCTACTTTCGAATATAAGTGTTATCACTCTTTCATAAGGGCCTTATGAGTTGAAGATTGCTGTTGAGGATATTTGAGTTGGTAGAGAAACTATGATGCTTCTTGTCCGTATTCTATTTATCGACACTTCACTCTCTAAACTTGTGGACAGGTTTACCGAGTTCATATTCGCTTGGGGACAAGCGAGGTCTAAGCTTGGGGGTGTTGATACGTCCAAAATGCATCACTATTTTGTATCATAATTTATCCTTATTCATTGATATATTTCACGTTACGGTGATGTTCTTATGTTGTTTTGGTCTATTTTACACAGTTTGCAAACTCTCCGATGCCGGAACAGCAGACGCGGGATTCAGCAGTAAAAAGTGGACGCTGAGTTGCTGAAGAAGAATACCACCAAATTACCTGAAAATTGACGGGAGGTATTTTTCAGATAAATCACGAAGACACGCAAAAGGGGAGACACAGGGGGGCCACAGGGTGCCCAGGCGGCCTGGGGGCGCGCCCCCCCCCCCCCTTGCCGCGCCGGGGGGGCGCCTGGAGCCCCTGGCCCACCTCCGGATGCCCCCTTTTGCATATATATTCTCCCTTCTCCAAAAACCCTAAAAAGAAAACTTTTTACTTAGTTCCACCGCCGCTACGAGGCGGAACCCTACAGAGAAGAAAAGGGCATCTCCGGCGGGCAGATTCCGCCGGGGAGATCACCTCCCGGAAGGGGAGATCGTCGCCATCGTCATCACCATCGTCACGGGCATCATCGAGATCATCATCAACATCATCCCCAACACCAGCACCATCTCCATCTTCATCCAAATCTCATCTTACAATCGCAACTCGTGTTGTAACTCGTACTACCTATCCTCTCTACTCCATCAGTGTTGATTACTACTTTGTGGTGAGTGCTATTGAGTTTTGTTGGAGAAATATTATTATTTCCAGATTATTTATCACATATTTATCCCCGCTGATCATGGTCTCTTTTATGTCTCGTGAGTAGTTACCTTAGTTCTTGAGGACATGGGGAAAGTCTTGTTGTTAGTAGTCATATGCTGTTGAAGTAATATGTGTTGTTTGATACTTAAGTTGTGTTGTCATTCTACTAGTGGTGTTGTGTGAGTCGAACACCCAACACTTCGCCTTATTAAGGACTTAGGAGAATACATTGTGTATAAAGAATGCTTATGGTGGGTTGCCGTAGTGACAGAAACCTGAACCCTAGTTCGCACGCTTTTGCATAAGGGAATAATGGATCCTCGATCGTATTGCTATGGTTAGGCTTTTGCCTTAAATTCTATCTTGTATTTGCGGATGCTTGCAAGGTGTTTAATCATAAGAGTGCACTCATCTTAGTCTAGAGACTGTACTAGCATAGATTCACCCACTCAACACTTATCAACACATAACATAGTATCGATACAGAATATGGTGAAAGCACATGACTACCTCTCCCGTGTGTCCTCAGGAACGCTTTAGTCTTTATAAGTTCAGTTGCTAGGCCTCTCCTTTGCTAAGAAAGGATTGGGCCACTTGTCACTGTCAGTACCTTTTACATTACTTGCTTTTACTTTCCTGTTGCTTATACCGAGAAAACCCCTAAAAGTTATCTTTCAGTGCTTGCAGTAATTTCTTGCTCAGAATCGCTTATCAATACCTTCTGCTCCTCGTTGGGTTCGACACTCTTACTTATCGAAAACGTTGCAATAGATCCCTTACGGTTGTGGGTCATCAGGCCACCACGGGGAAACTTGAGGTTTGGCTCATGTAGGATCGCCCATCCGGACGTGGCCTGAGACGAGATACGCACGGCTACTATCAGGGTGTCGGCACGCCGGGAGGTCTTGCTGGACTTGTTTTACCATTGTCGAAATGTCTTGTGCACCGGGATGCCGAGCCTGATCGGTTTTCCCTAAGATAAGGAGTGATGATATTATATTTATCACTTCAGCTAATCGTGAGAGCTTGTGATGGGCTAAGTTGGGACACCCCTACAGGGTTATGATCTTTCGAAAGCCGTGCCCGCGGTTATGTGGTAGATTGGAATTTGTTAATGTCCGGTTGTAGAAAACTTGACAGATGATCCGAAGTAAAACACACAACTGTGTGAGTAACCGTGACTGTCTCTTTTCACTTTGAGAAGAGAACACGGTGGGGTTATGTTTGACTCGTAGGTAGTTCAGGATCCTTAGCGATCACCACTAGTTGCGACCGTTTGCGTAGATGCTCATCTTATTCTGCTACTCGTAAGTTAGCCACCATATTTGCTTAGCCGCTGCTGCAACCTCACCACTTTACCTCTTCCTACCCATAAAGCTTTGCTAGTCTTGATACCCATGGTTATGGGATTGCTGAGTCCTCGCGGCTCACAGATACTACAACACCAGATGCAGGTTCAGCCGAGAATGATGCAGGAGCTGGTTCAAGTACTTCACTGGGAGCTCGATGAAGAGTGTGGCCGTTTGCTTGTGACGTTTTCGACGATCAATAGTGGTTTCTACTAGGATTCGATCCTGACATGTGGCTTTATGTTGTTTTGGTATCTTTCTTTGGATCTTCGCCCGTAGTCGGGTTGTGATGTTTTGAATGATGTTTGCTTATGTAATGTATTGTGTGAAGTGGCGAGTGTAAGCCAACTATCTTCTTTTGCAATTTAATCCCTCTTTTACATGAGTCGTGCAAAGATACCAAACTTGAGATCATTCTAGGATGGGCTTATACCTTTAAGTCGTGCCTCGACACGTAGGAGGTATAGTCCTATCCTGGGCATTACAATGACTATCTTGATGAACTTGGTATTACTCATGAGCTATCAGCCCCATACACTCCTCAGCAGAACGGCGTTGTGGAGCGCAAGAACAGGACTATTGTTGAGATGGCTCGCACCATGCTTGATGAATACAAGACGCCTCTTCAGTTTTGTCCTGAGGCTATCAACACTACGTGCCACATCATCAACATGGTATATCTTCACAAACTCCTCAAGATAACATCATATGAACTACTCACCGACAAGAAACCCAATGTGAGTTATCTCAAAGTCTTCGGTGCTAAATGATAGGTTAGAGATCCTCATCACTATTCCAAATTTGCACCGAAAGCACATCAAGGTTTTATGCTTGGTTACGGAAAGGACTCACACACCTACAGAATCTTCATCAATCATCTTCACAAGTTGTTGAGACTGTAGATATGCGGTTCGATGAAACTAATGGCTCGCAAAGAGAGCACCTGCCTTCCGTGTTAGGTGAAATAGCTCCTCAGGAATCTATCAAGTTCAAAGCTACTAAAGATATCATCCCCACTGAAGAATTACCTGAAGAAGTCATTCCTGACAATGAAGAAAATCAGTCTCGTGCTCCTGAAGAAACTGCTGCTGAAGAAAATGCTCAACCAGACCAAAGTTGTCAACCGGCTCATTCTCATGTCGCAAAAGAAGTGCAGATCCAGAAAATCATCGAGGACATGAATGCACCAGGCCCTCTCACACGCTCAAGAGCTTCACAATTATCTAACTTTTGTGGGCACTTTGCTTTTGTCTCTATCACAGAGCCCACCAAAGTTGATGAGGCATTTCTGGAACCTGAGAGGATTCAAGCTATGCAAGAGAAATTGTACCAATTCGAGCTCAACCATGTGTGGGAACTTGTCAACCGACCAAATCCTCGGAAGCACAATATCATCGGCACTAAGTGGATCTCTCGAAACAAGCAAGATGAAAATGGCCTTGTGGTGAGGAATAAGGCTCGTCTCGTAGCTCAAGGCTACACACAGGTTGAAGGAATTGACTTTGATGAAACTTTTGCTCCTGTTGCTAGACTTGAAGCTATTCGCATACTACTTGCTTATGCTAACCATCATAATATCATCTTATATTAAATGTATGTGAAAAGTGCATTCCTCAATGGTAAGCTTGAGGAAGAAGTATATGTTGCTCAACCCCCAGGTTTTGAAGATCCTAAACATTCTGACAAAGTGATGAGGACATCACTAACAAGTTTACACCCACAGCTCCAACTGACACATATACAGGACCAATTACTAGAGCTCGCGCACGCCAATTAAATTACCAGGTACTTTCGTTTCTTGGTAATGAATCTAATGTTCATTAGAATATGATGCTGCCTAAATTGGATACATTTGTCTTGCTTACAAATGAAGGGCCTAGCTTGGACAAGAAGGATGAACATTGGAGCAAGATCAAGCATGGCGATGATGGCATGCGCAAGGGGAACAAGAATGGAGTTTCAATTGATGATTTCAGGACTTTGAAGCCACCATAATGAGTACGAGAAGCCTTGGACGTAATATACAAGATGCCACTTCATAAATTTCGTCCAGAGGCTATTATAGGTGCTGCGTCACCTTATTATTGGGCCAGGCCCATGTAATTTCGAAATACTTGAGTATAGGCTGTTTTTAGAGTCCGTATGTGTGGGGAAACAAGAGTTAGGGTTGGTTTCGGACCCCTCCACCAAGGGCCACGAAATTCCCCCCTCTTTCCCCCATATATACAGCCCTTAGGGCGTCGTTTAGACTTTGGGTTTTGTTTAGATTAAAAGTTCGCCATAGTTGCAACTTCGCGTACTTCGTTTGTGTTCAACGACCAGACAAAGGTGTCACAGAACCCCACCTTGATCAATAAAGTTTCCCTCTTATATTTGCAATATCCAGATTGCAATCTTAGTTTCTTGCTTGTTGTTCGTTTGCCTGCAGGAAACAGACCTTCGTGGTCAGGTTGATCGTGCTCCGGTGTGGTCGATAACCTCTCGGAGTTGGTTTAGCGATTGCTAAGGCGCGACGTCCACGCACGTTCGTAGTCGGATCGTCAAAGTAGACTTCATCCAAACGATAGCCACCATCTCATCGAAAGACGGGACAACTTTGACTCTATCAAGTGGTATCAGATTTACAGGTTGCTCGGTGAGATTTTACAGTTTTTCATAGTTTAGATCGAGTTTGTTCTTCATACCTATAGTCCACGAAAAAGGCAAAAAAAAGTACGGTTAGTTCATCCCATCCGAACCAATCTGAGCCTTTGCATAATCTTTTCTGTATTTGCTTTGTTGAATTTGCGGTTTCATCATTGTGTCAAGTTGCTGGTCTTAGCGTCTAGTTCTTTAGAGTTTCGAGTTCTGTTCACAGTTTGTCACGCCGCCGCCGCACCATATTCATCGCTGCTGCCATACCACCATCGCTGCCATATCCCACCACCGCCACCACATACCACCACCGCTGCCATAACCTACCACTGCTGCCATAACTTACCACCGCTCCCATATCCTACCACCATATATCCACCACCAATCCGAGTTCTTTTCATATTAGGTTTGTTCTCGAGATCCATCTAGGTTTCAAATTTGTGTTTCCTTGCTTGCGTAGGTCTCGAAAAAAAATTCGACAGGTGAAAATATTTTTTCCCTATCCTATTTTTGGGTTTTTCTGAGTCTTTTGAGACACGTGCGACAATACTGTTTTTTACCGCACTTTTTCGTCGTCGCTGCCCTGATTCCGAAAAAAAATCGTGCCTATCATCTTAGTTTGACTTGGGAAGTGTTTTGAGACACTCGCCATTATAGGGATTTTCGGCAAAAAAAAAAGCACAAAAAAAGAGGCGAAAAAAAAATCAGAGTGTGCTTTTCCCTTTATTACGTGCAGCGCCGTGATTTTGTTAGTGTTCTAGGCTCGCGTCTCTAGTACGGTCTAACCTAGGACCAGCACAGTACCGTCGTTGAGCGTTTATTCAACTTTGCATCTCTGAATTGATTATTGCTGACCCCTTTTGCTACCATCTTATAAGCCTTCCCAGCTCCACATACATCTACGTCGTGCATTTGACTCTCCCTGGTAATCGCTTTATCCAAGCTTTGAGAGTTTTGACTACCACGTTTGCCGATCACCACCTGCTGTTGGGTAAGAACTGGTAAGAATTTGAGATTTGCTTGTCTGATTTGTGACAGCCGCCACCACCATCACTTATTAGTAGTCTGTAGGATCATATTCTTGTGTGTTTCTATTGCTGCTAACCATGCCAGGAGCACAAGTCGATGAGACTGACTGGGAGAACTTGACGAACAGGGAGCTTCATGATAAATTTCAGCACATGATGAGTGTACATGTGCAAGATGTGCTAAACAGATTTGACGAGGCCATGGAGAAGATAGATGGCATGGAGAAGACGCTTGAAACAAATCTTGATAACAATTTTGCTGAATTGCTTTCACGTTTTCCACCACCACCGGCTGCTGCAGCTGTCCCACCTCTACCACAAGAACAACAACAACAACATCGCCTTCCAAATCAAGTGGGACGAGCACAGCGCGTTCCCCTTGAGCCTGGTCAAAATTCTGGTGCCGATGTTGATGTTTCTGTAGCCCCTGCTACTACTACAGAGGTGGAGGACCATTACGAGGATGAGGTTGACCAAAATCAGAACTATGTGCAACCACCAGCACCACCACCACTAGGTCGTCCTCATGCATATCATTGCAACGGTAGGGCTGCACCACCAGCTGAGGTACATGACCATCTTCCTAAACTGAAATTGAATATTCCACCATTTGAGGGTAGATATGTTCCTGATATATATCTTACTTGGGAGTTAGAAACTGAACAACGTTTTACATGTTTAAACTATCCCGAGGAGAGACGTGTTCCTGCTGCTGTTTGTGCTTTCACTAGTTTTGCATGTGTTTGGTGGTCTGAACATTGTAGATTATATCCTATTCCAGCTACTTGGGCTGCTTTGAAAACTGCTATGCGTACTCGTTGGGTTCCACCATATTATCAACGTGAATTACTTCAAAAATTGCAGCGCTTAAGACAAGGAAAAAATTCTGTAGAAGAATATTATCAGCAATTACAAACTGGTCTGATTAGATGTGGTATAGTTGAGGAGAATGAAGCTATGCTTGCATGTTTTATGGGTGGATTAAATAGAGAGATTCAAACCATTCTAGAGTATAAGGATTATAATAATATCACTCGTTTATTCCATCTTGCTTGTAAAGCTGAACGTGAAGTGCAGGATCGACAGGCATTGGCGCGGACTAACTTTTCTGCAGGTCGACCTTCATCATGGACGCCGCGTGTATCATCTACTTCCATACATTCTACTACACAGACACCTCCATCAGCTGTTTCCTCCAACCGTGATACAAGGAAGCAGGCACAACCACCATTATCTGCCAAGAGCAGACCTATTGGGCCTGCACAGAGTTCTTCCTCTTCCATGGCATCAACAGGGCACACCAGTGATATTATTTGTCGTCGTTGTAAGGGAAGAGGACATTTTGTGAGAGAATGCAAATCTCAGCGTGTGATGATTGCTACTGAGGATGGTGGATACGAGTCCGCTAGTGACTATGATGAGGAGACTTTGGCTCTTATTACACGTGAAGAATACGGTGGAGACGATTCTGATCATGAGACGCAATACATGGCTCCTGAAGATGCTGACAAGTATGAATGTTTAGTTGCTCAACGTGTTTTGAGTGTGCAGGTTACACAAGCTGAGCAAAATCATAGGCATAATTTGTTCCATACAAAGGGAGTTGTGAAGGAACGTTCTATTCGCGTGATCATAGATGGAGGGAGTTGCAACAACTTGGCTAGCATGGAGATGGTGGAGAAGCTATCTCTCACCACAAGACCACATCCACATCCTTACTACATCCAATGGTTCAACAACAGCGGCAAGGTTAAGGTAACACGTACTGTTCGTGTGCATTTTAGTATCTCTACATATGCTGATTATGTTGATTGTGATGTGGTACCTATGCAAGCATGTTCCTTATTACTTGGTAAACCATGGCAATTTGATAAAATTTCTGTACACCATGGTAGAAACAATCAGTATACTCTTGTTCATAAGGATAAAAATATTACTTTGCTTCCTATGACCCCTGATGCCATTTTGAAAGATGATATTAATAGAGCTAATAAAGCAAAACTGGAGAAAAATAAGAGTGAAAATCAGATTGTGGCAAAACAATTTGAGCAACAAATGAAGCCTAATAATAAACCATCTACTGTTGCTTGTGAAATTAAATTGAAAAGTGCAAGTTTATTTGCCACCAAATCTGATATTGATGAGCTAGATTTTAGCAAATCTGTTTGCCATGCTTTTGTGTGCAAAGAGGCATTATTTTCATTCGAGGACGTGCCTTCCTCTTTTCCTCCTGCTGTCACTAACATTTTGCAGGAGTTCGCCGACGTTTTTCCACAAGACGTGCCACCGGGATTACCACCTATTCGAGGGATTGAGCATCAGATTGACTTAATTCCCGGTGCATCGCTACCCAACCGCGCACCATACCGTACCAATCCAGAAGGGACGAAGGAGATTATGCGTCAAGTACAGGAGCTACTCAACAAAGGTTATATACGCGAATCCCTTAGTCCTTGTGCTGTTCCTATTATTCTAGTGCCGAAAAAGGATGGTACATCGCGTATGTGTGTTGATTGTAGAGGCATTAATAACATTACTATTCATTATCGTCATCCTATTCCTAGGCTCGATGATATGCTTGATGAATTGAGTGGCTCTACAATATTCTCCAAAGTTGATTTGCGTAGTGGATACCATCAAATTCGTATGAAATTGGGAGATGAATGGAAAACAGCATTTAAAACTTAGTTTGGATTATATGAGTGGTTAGTCATGCCTTTTGGGTAAACTAATGCACCTAGTACTTTCATCAGATTAATGAATGAAGTTTTACGTGCTTTCATTGCATGATTTGTGGTAGTTTACTTTGATTATATTGATTTTTAGCAGATCTTTGGAGGAACATTTTGAACATTTACGTGTTGTTTTTATTGCTCTACGTGATGCATGTTTGTTTGGTAACCTTGGAAAGTGCACCTTTTGCACCGACCGAGTATCTTTTCTTAGCTATGTTGTTACTCCACAAGGAATTGATGTTGATAAAGCCAAGATTGAAGCTATTGAGAGTTGGCCGCAGCCCAAAACGGTCACACACGTGAGGAGTTTCCTTGGCCTCGCTGGATTCTATCGGCGTTTTGTGAGAGATTTCAGCACCATTGATGCACCTCTCAATGAGCTTACAAAGAAGGATGTGCCTTTTATTTGGGGTACTGCACAAGAAGAAGCATTCACGATATTGACAGATAAGTTGACACATGCTCCTTTACTCCAACTTCCTGATTTTAATAAGACTTTTGAGCTTGAATGTGATGCTAGTGGAATTGGGTTAGGAGGTGTGTTATTACAAGATGGTAAACCTGTTGCATACTTTTCTAAAAAATTGAGTGGGCCTAGTCTGAATTATTCTACTTATGATAAGGAATTATATGCTCTTGTTCGGACTTTGGAGACATGGCAACATTATTTATGGCCCAAAGAATTTGTTATACATTCTGATCATGAATCTTTGAAGCACATTGAAAGTCAAGCAAAACTGAACCGTAGACATGCTAAATGGGTTGAATTCATAGAGAATTTCCCTTATGTTATTAAACACAAGAAGGGAAAAGAAAATGTTATTGCTGATGCATTGTCTCGTCGTTATACTATGCTTTCACAACTTGACTTTAAAATACTTGGTTTGGAGACCATCAAAGATCAATATGTGCATGATGCTGAATTTAAAGATGTATTGCAGAATTGTAAAGAAGGGAGAACATGGAACAAGTTCATCGTTAATGATGGATTTGTGTTTCGTGCTAACAAGCTATGCATTCCAGCTAGCTCTGTTCGTCTTTTGTTGTTGCAGGAGGCGCATGGAGGAGGATTAATGGGACACTTTGGTGTGAAGAAGATGGAGGACATACTTGCTACACATTTCTTTTGGCCAAAGATGCGACGGGGTGTTGAGCGTTTTGTTGGTCGCTGCACTACATGTCAAAAAGCTGAGTCACGACTCAATCATCATAGTTTATATATGCCTTTGCCTGTCCCTAGTGTTCCTTGGGAAGATATATCTATGGACTTTGTTTTGGGTTTACCTCGAACAAAGAAGGGGAGGGATAGCATATTTTTTGTCGTGGATAGGTTCTCGAAGATGGCACACTTTATACCATGTCATAAAAGCGATGATGCTGCTAATGTTGCTGATTTGTTCTTTCGTGAAATTATTCGCTTGCATAGTGTGCCAAATACTATTGTTTCAAATCGTGATAATAAATTTCTTAGCCACTTTTGGAGATGTTTATGGGCTAAGTTGGGGACTAAACTGCTTTTTAGTACTACTTGTCACCCCCAAACTGATGGACAAACTGAAGTAGTCAACAGAACTTTGTCTACTATGCTTAGGGCTGTTTTGAAGAATAATAAGAAAATGTGGGAAGAATGCTTGCCTCATATTGAATTTGCTTATAATCGTTCGTTGCATTCTACTACTAAGATGTGCCCTTTTGAAATTGTCTATGGTTTCCTACCTCATGCACCTATTGATTTGTTGCCTCTTCTATCTTCGGAGAAGGTTAATTTTGATGCTAAACAACGTGCTGAATTGATCTTAAAAATGCATGAGTTAACTAAGGAAAATATTGAGCGCATGAATGCTAAATATAAACTTGTTGGAGATAAGCGTAGAAAACGTGTTGGCTTTGCACCTGGAGATCTTGTTTGGTTACATTTGCGTAAGGATAGATTTCCTAATTTCCGCAAGTCAAAGCTAATGCCATGTCAGGACCCCGATCCTAAGTCACACCGATCTAGCTGTAACACGTCATATCACTTTGCGGCCTCACGCACGATAACCCCACGGGTGCCACCTTACCTGGCCCGGGACCGTTTGCGCATTTTAGCACACGTATATAACAGTGTCGCTAGCATCCATATGACAGAGAACCCGGGCCGACATGGCTAGTTATAAACCAAAAGTGGCACTAGATTACAGAGACAGGCATCCATGACCCAGCAACGAACGTGTCGGTCATCAACGTATGAACCCAAGTCGTAGCAAGCTACATGGACTTAAAGGAACAACGCATGACATTTCCCCTAAGGGACAGACACAGGAACGAAGAAGGACACATGCCGGCCAGCCTACGTGTTCCGAGCAGTAGCAAGCTACCAAGGCTCATTGGAATCACTAGGAGGCATTTCCCTGTAAGGTAGGCTACCAAAGGAAAACAACTAGGTGTCGGATCCCACACATACCAAGCATTTCAACCATACACACAATATGCTCAATATGTGCAAATACAACATTGCATCACAACAGAACTCTATGACTCAAAGCACTTTATTTAAGAGACTCCAAGAGCCATACATAACATATCCATACAGGTAGGGGTCACATGACCCAACACTCAAGTCATACAGTCATACAAGCACAAGCGGAAGCTACATGTCTGAGTACAGACAACTTAGAAAATAAAACAGGCTTGGTGTAGCCTGACTATCTACAAGGCCCTTCACAAGCTCCAGATCTCCGTCTGGGTGTCAAGCTACTCGTCGACGTCAACGTCTATGTAGAACCCATCAGCAGGGGCAGGGTTCTCCTCTGCAACAGTTATTAAGCAAACATGAGTACAAAGGTACTCAGCAAGTCTTACCACAGAACCTATCATACATGCAACATTATCAAAGGGGGTAGTGGAGTTCATAGCAGAAAGCCAACTTTGACTCTTGGCTAACCTATACTACAACTCTCAACAGATTGCAAGATGTTATTACGAACACGAGTCCTCTACTCACCACAACAATACACTACCGAGGATCCTCTTCCGTCATCCTACGAAACAGCCATCCACGGTACTCACACTTATCTTGAGGCTTTTAGTAGTATCCATCAACTTGTCTATGAACTGTAAGAGTAACCAAGTAGTCCGTACCGCGAACAACGGCTATTCGAATAGATTGATAACCCTGCAGGGGTGTACCTCTTCACACACGCTTCCACCACTTATCGCCGTTTACTCGACATGTACTCGGCAACCTTCAAGCGAAAGCCCAGCGAGGGTGTCGGCCACGACCTGAGTAACTACTCAAGTCTCTCGTCCAGGTTTATCGCCTATTTGGGTTCCATCCGTGGGGAGATTCGGCCGGGGTGTCGCTCACGGCCCCAAACGATGTGTACAGGGTTCCCGAGTCACCAAACGGGCAACCGGTACACCGTGCCACGTACCTGTCGCATCACAACCCACTCCGAGGGTCAGCGCTGTGCATGACCTCCAGTAAACTATAAACACCAGAAACTAGTTGCAACTCCTGGACAGAGATCGAGGGTAATTAATAAGCCGAGAGGGTCCATTGGTTTCGTGCCCAATGCATGGGAGTAACTGGAACTTGAACCACACATACAGATCTCGGGTCCTATGGACGGTTCCAATGAAACAACCCACCACGTACTCCTACATGGCCTTTCATCGATACGTTTACCAAGCGTATTCCACACTTCCTTCTCTTTATCGGTATGATCATTTCACTCTGATCCATCACCCAGATGAACCAGACCAGACACAACTCTAAGCATAGCAGGCAACATAAACAAATAGCATGGTTGATGTCTACACACGCTTTTACTCTTGTAGACTATGTTGGGCCTCCAAGCGCAGAGGTTTGTAGGACAACAGCAATTTCCCTCAAGTGGATGACCTAAGGTTTATCGAACTCAGGGACGTAGAGGTTGAAGATGGTCTCTCTCAAGCAACCCTGCAACTAAGATACAAGAAGTCTCTTGTGTCCCCAACACACCTAATACACTTGTTAGATGTATAGGTGCACTAGTTCGGCGAAGAGATGTTAAATGGCAAGTGATATGGATGGCAAAACAAAGTAATATAAATCTGTAATAAAAAGTGCAGCAAGCAAACAAGTGGTAAACGTGAGCACAAATGGTATTGCAATGGTGGAAACAAGGCCTAGGGATCATACTTTCACTAGAGGCAACTTCCAACAACATTAACATAATCGAATCACATGATATTTCACATAAAACATGCAATGGAGACGCACCAGGAGGTCATTCCTCCGTGGTCAAGAGAGGACGAGAATTATGTAGGGCTACAAAAGCACACCTCAAAGTTCGTAGTTCTCAATCTAAGGATTTCCCAATGTCACCGCGGTCATCCAAAGAGAGTCCCACAATCACCACAACATATCTAAAGGATAGTCAAAGACAAGCACCAAGATACTCTCAATCTTCAATCAACACACAAGAGAGGAAATCACTCATGAAAATATTTTTCTAATCCATGTCCAATAGATCGCTGTCACCTTGGTCTCGGGGATTATACTAGATAAAGACAAGTGAGTACATCAATCCAATACAAAGAGGAAGGGGAAATATCATGGGATCACCCTAGATTAACATAGCCTATGATCACAACGAAGATCACATCATCGGAGAGAGAGATAACCACATAGCTACACGTACGAGCCCTCGGCCCCGGAGAAGACTACTCACACATGGACATGGTGAGGAGGAGGTTGATGATGGTGTTGATGGAGACGTGCAGCCCCGCGAGGAGGAGATGGCCGACGGCAGCCACGGAGGCGGCGGCGGCGGCCCTTGGGGGCGCGGCGGCAGCGGCGACCCTAGGGGGCGGCGGCGGCCCTAGGGGGCAGCGGCTCCTTGGCCCCCCTTCTTCCTTGTGGATGGTGCTGCAATGGTGCTGGTCCTCCCCTCCAAGACGGCGGCTTGGGAGGAGGAAAATTCGTGGCCCTTGGTGACCTAGTTTTCCTCTCTTTATATAGACTCTCGGATTCCCGTCATCAGATTTTGGGCCTCAGTAAAACGGGCTTTACTCGGCCTACCGGACTCCGATTTGGACGAATTTTATATCCAGAAGTATAGCCTAGAAATTCCCCATAACTTTCGCAACTAGACTTTTTCCGTTTGACGTCGTCTTCGGGCCGGAACGTGACCATCTTTAAAAAACGTTCTCAGACAGATTTCAGGAAACTCAGAGTCCTACTCCAATACGACTCCTTTTGCGTTTTTATCAATTTCCAAGTAATTCCTACACAGTAAAGTGTAAAACAAGAACATTGTGCACTTTTGCAACCATTAGTAGGTTAGTCCAAATATGATCAAAAATGTATGGAAGTGCATAAATATCATAGCAATATCACACAAAAAAGGCATGGAGCAAGTAGAAATTATAGATACGTTTTGGACGTATCAATGGTGGATCACACATCACATGGCTCAATCAACTCCTACACATGCTAGTGGGTTTCAATTATTTACTGTGGCAATGACAGGTCATGCAAGGGAATAGGGTTCAACTACCGCAGCAAGTAGGAGTTCACACGATGTTGCCTTAATGCAGTAAAAGAGAGCAGGAGCGAGAAGATTGGGTTTGTATCGGAATGATCAATGATTGCTTGCCTGACAAAGTGGTTGTCAGGTACTGCTCTTCAACTGGATACGCAGCAGTATCCTCGGGAGCAGGACCTAACACAGAGAATACCGGCGATACAATCATTAAACAACCAAATGCAACAATATGATGCATGCTCATGACATGGCAAGATGCATGTGTGTTGGGCTAATGCAACTATAACCAGAAGGGTTTGAGCCTATTTGAATCAAAGATTCAAATTGGCACTTTAGCTATTATTTAAATAAGTGCATTATCATGTTTTAATGTATACATCAAGGTTAGCTTGCTCAAACATGCATGAAACCAGTGCCATTATAAAGATTGGATTTTTCTGATCATTTTTCATATATAAATCTTTTCCATCTGAGCTACTGTTGAATTTATATGATTTTTTGAAGTTTATGCATTTTCTGGAATTTCCTGAATTATTCTTAAATCTAAAAATCCCAGAAAATCCTTTACTGCGTCAGCATGACATCATGCTGACGTCAGTCTGTCAACAGGGCGGCCCAGGTCAAACCTAACCAGTGGGACCCACTGGTCAGTGTCACAGTTAACTAATTAACTAATTAGAATTAAATTAACACCTAAACTCATGTCAGTGACCCAGGGGGGCCCACATGTCAGTGACCCAGGGGGGTCAAACCCGTGGTCAAACAGGTCCAACTCGCCGGCGTTTAGCCGCCGGCGAGGCCAAACACGGCGGTGAGGTGTGGGTTTCGTGCTCCGGCTGCCAAAACAACGGCGGAGCACACCTACGGGTAGCTGGAGGCAAACCGCATCGAGTGGAGGTGGTGGCTGGCCTCGGGGTCGCCGGAGATGACGCCGGCGACGAGTCCAGCGGCTGCCGGAGTTCGGCGAAGTCGAAAACGATGGTGCGGTGCTCGTAGAGGAGCGTGAAGTGGTCCTACATCACCTACGCGTGACGGTGAAGCTGATAGGCACGGTGGCCGGACCAATGGATGGCCGGAGCCTCATCGGCGACGAGCTCCGCGGCGGTGCGTGCAGGTGAGCTTCGTGCGGTGCGTTCCAGGTTAGTAGAGGGCCAACGGAGAGGGGGAGGACGAAGCTAGGCTCACAGGGGTTGCAGCAGACGCCGGAGCGAGCTTGGGGGTGGTCGGAGCTGAGCGGGACGGCGAGGGGATCTCCACGGCCGGAGTTGGGGAAGAAGGGGTCAGGGGCGTCTCCAGGGCGGGCGAGCGCTCGGGGCTCGGCCTGTTCGAAGTAGTCGAGGACGGCGGAGACGACGGACACGACGACGGAGCTCAGGGACGACGGTGGGCGCGGCTACTACGACGGTGCGAGCACGGCGGCGTCGGCCATGGTGCGGGGAGGGCGAAAGAGAGGAGCTGGGGAGTGGGGGGGTGTCTGCGAGGTCGGGGGCGACGTGTACGACCGATCCAGCCCTCCAGGACGGCGAGGGGAGGAAGCATGGCGGCGGGCAGCTGCATGGCGCGCGCTGCGGTCGTCGTCGAGCACCTGCCTGCCTGCCTGGCCGAGCCAAGAAGCTCGCTGGAGGGGCAGCTGGGCTGGGCCGGCAGGTGGGCCGGGTGGGGCGCCAGGTAACTCCTTTCTCTCTCCTTTTTCCTATTTCTTTTTCTGTTTCATTTCTTTTGCAACTTTGTTTAATTAATAAAAATGCCAGAACATTTTTATAACTCATGAAACTTGTCATGCCCACTGTATATAATATGAACAGCATGGAACATTATAGTTTATGATTATTTGAGCATTTAAAATATTTTATAGCATTTAAATGCCCAAATGAAAATACCGTATGATTTAATCCAGAGACCTTGGATGTCCTAGAAAATTGTGCACCATTTTTGGCAGAGGTTTAAGACCAAGGCAGAAATGATGAACATTTTTGAAGGGCATTGTGGGTACATTGGAAAAGATTTTATCAAACCCTAGTTGTTAGAAGAGGGGTGCTGGGGTTTCTGTCATTCCCGTTTCAAGTTTCCTTGATAAGTAAACATGATGCACACTCTAGCTAGTCCTAATGCAAATGCTAACTAGGGATGTGACATGCCACGTGCTGATGGTCCTTTCAAGGTGTTAGAGAAAATAAATGATAATGCATATAAACTTGAGCTGCCTGCAGATTTTGGGGTTAGTCCCACATTTAACATTGCCGATTTGAAGCCTTACTTGGGTGAGGAAGATGAGCTTTCGTCGAGGACGACTTCAATTCAAGAAGGGGAGGATGATGAGGACATCACTAACAAGGTTACACCCACAGCTCCAACTGACACATATACAGGACCAATTACTAGAGCTCGCGCATGCCAATTAAATTACCAGGTACTTTCGTTTCTTGGTAATGAATCTAATGTTCATGTGAATATGATGCTGCCTAAATTGGATACATTTGTCTTGCTTACAAATGAAGGGCCTAGCTTGGACAAGAAGGATGAACATTGGAGCAAGATCAAGCATGGCGATGATGGCATGCGCAAGGGGAACAAGAATGGAGTTTCAATTGATGATTTCAGGACTTTGAAGCCACCATAATGAGTGCGAGAAGCCTTGGACGAAATATACAAGATGCCACTTCATAAATTTCGTCCAGAGGCTATTATAGGTGCTGCGTCACCTTATTATTGGGCCAGGCCCATGTAATTTCGAAATACTTGAGTATAGGCTGTTTTTAGAGTCCGTATGTGTGGGAAAACAAGAGTTAGGGCTGGTTTCGGACCCCTCCACCAAGGGCCACGAAATTCCCCCCTCTTTCCCCCATATATACAGCCCTTAGGGCGTCGTTTAGACTTTGGGTTTTGTTTAGATTAAAAGTTCGCCATAGCTGCAACTTCGCGTACTTCGTTTGTGTTCAACGACCAGACAAAGTCGTCACAGAACCCCACCTTGATCAATAAAGTTTCCCTCTTATATTCGCAATATCCAGATTGCAATCTTAGGTTCTTGCTTGTTCTTCGTTTGTCTGCAGGAAACAGACCTTCGTGGTCAGGTTGATCGTGCTCCGGTGTGGTCGATAACCTCTCGGAGTTGGTTTAGCGATTGCTAAGGCACGACGTCCACGCACGTTCGTAGTCGGATCGTCAAAGTCGACTTGATCCAAATGATAGCGACCATCTCATCGAAAGACGGGACACCTTTGACTCTATCACAAAGTCTTCAAACTCAACAAGGCCCTCTATGGCCTCAAGGAGGCCGCTTGGGCGTGGTATTATACTTTGAAGGAATTCCTCACGAAGAAAGGCTTGAAACCCGGTTCACTTGACCCAACTCTTTTCACTAGGTCATATGATGATGAATTATTTGTGTGTAAAATCTGTGTAGACGATATTATCTTTGGTTGTACTGATGAACGTTACAGTGACGAATTTGGCTACATGATCCATGAAGAGTATCAAATGTCCATGATGGGAGAACTGAAATTCTTCCTAGGCCTTCAAATTCGTCAACAACGCAATGGCATCTTCATATGTCAAGAGAAATACCTCAAGGATGTTCTCAGGAAATTCGGCATGCAAGATTGCAAAGGCGTCAAAATCCATATGCCCACAAATGGCCAACTATGCACCGATGAAAATGGTAAGACTTCGATCAAAAGGTTTACCGCTCCATGATTGGCTCTTTATTGTAACTATGTGCATCTAGGCCAGATATTATGCTTATTGTTTGCGTGTGTGCCTAATTTCAAGCTACACCGAAGGAATCACACCATAAGGCTGTGAAGCATATTCTTCGATATCTAGCTCACACTCCAACACTTGGATTATGGTATCCCAAGGCTCTGATTTTGATCTCATTGGATATTCTGACTCTGACTATGCTGGTGATCGAGTGGATCACAAGTCAACATCCGGCACATGCCATTTCCTCGGACGATCCTTAGTATGTTGGTCCTCAAAGAAGCAGAATTGTGTATCACTCTCCACTCCTGAAGCTGAGTACATAGCTACTGGGTCATGCTGTGCTCAATTACTATGGATGAAGCAAACTCTGAAGGACTATGGCGTCAACATGAAGAATGTGCCACTCTACTGTGACAATGAGAGTGCCATCAAGATTGCTCACAACCCAGTTCAACACTCAAGGACAAAGCACATCCAGATCTGTCATCATTTTCTTCATGATCATGTCTTCAAGGGCGACATTTCCATCTACCACGTGAAGACCGAAGACCAGCTGGCAGATATTTTCACTAAGCCCTTGGATGAGAAGAGATTTTGCAAGTTACGGTGTGAGCTAAATATCTTAGATTCTTCGAATGTTCTTTGAAAAGAACACACATCCTAACACTTATGCAAAATTGATGACTTTGATGCGCAACACACGAAGTAACATTTTTCTTCAACCAATGAAGACTTACCCTCTAAGTGTGAAGAAATTAATGAAGAAACTGATTCTCAGAGCCCTACGACAATTGTACGCGGTGTCTGAAATCATCATTCCTATACGGTGGGTCACTCCACCAACAAAAGTTGAAAATTTTCAATTTGAGTTTTTCTTCAGTTTTTGAAATTCCTCAACTGTTCAATTTCCTCAACTTTGCAATGCCTTCACGCTTTCTGTTGTTATTCCTCATTGACTATATATATATATATATATATATATATATATATATATATATATGAGTTTACGTCCTCTACAACATTCATTTATTGCTATTTCTTAAAGTTGCTTCTCTGCTAAGTGAATATGATCGGACCCGTCCCCCTCTATGCTATACTCAGCCCAATCTATTCACAATTTCTTCATATGCGTTCTATTTGAAACTTTTTCAAAATCTTCACTGTGTCCTTGACAACTGAAGAATTTGTGAATGCTTCGTTAAAATTTTGTTATCTGAATTTTTGGCTTTGCCGCTCAAACCGTTCCACATTCCACTGTACGACTTATCTATACACCCACGATCTCACACGATCTCCACCTCTCTGTACGTGGGTGACACATGTCGCACGGATGAGAAGGGTTAGGGGCACGTTCATCCATTTTCCTCGGGCGAACCATTTTGCACCTCCGCTATAAATACCCCCTCACCCTCCTCACTTAGTTTTTACTCCGCTCGACCTCCACTCCCTTGCTCGAGCTCTCAAAACCTAGCGCCGCCGCTACTTCCATCATCGCCGGTGAGGAAGAGCTTCACTGCCTCGACCTCGTCGCCGTCGTACTCACACCGGACACGGATTTCTTCACTACGCCGCCGCCGTAGCTGTCTTCCTCTGCCAAGCTAGGGCGTGGAAGATCTGAACCGATGAGCTTCAAATCTACTATTCATAGTTCGTCATGTTCTCTGTCAAGGGTAATTAAAAGCGACTTTTACTGCCCTTGTCAATTCCAGTGATTTCTACAAATCTTCAAAAAGGTGTTTATTCTTCAATCTTCACACTCTATACACCTCACACAAACATCTGTTCATGATCTGTTTCTCTAAGCAACGTTTTTCTTCAAAGATTCCTCAATGGCGTGGATTTTCAATCTGCACAACTCTGGAGCCTAAGTCAAAGAACACTTAGTGTAATTCTTCAAGAGACAACTGGTCAAATTCCTCAAACTTGTTCTTTTTTGCAAAAACTGCTGAGAACGCATATGACCTCTCCAAATTCTCCGCACCTATACTCTGTTCACAGGTACAAATGTCTACTGTTGAATTTCTAGGTTCTCATCAACTTAACTCATTTGCAGCGTTCCTCGAAGAAAAATTACACACCTCCTCACAGAACTCAATTGTTCAAAATCCTCAGCTGAAGAAAATGGCTGACGACAAGAAACCTCAGAAGGGAGGGAAGAAATTGGAAGTCAACACTACTTTTGAAATTCCTGATGATATCTATGAAGAATACTGCACTCCCGATGAAGCCACGTATGGTAAGTAGACCAAGAATCAGCCCAAGGTGCGCATATAAAGGATAGAGAGAAGATGGGATAGAGAATGGAGGGAATATCGCTATGTAACACCCATGTACATGAAGAAATTCGCTTTACACCCTCCATGCCCAAGACCTCCATTGGCACCTGGCCAAATTGTTGATCCCTCTAGCATTAGAAGAGGTGAGGAATTTCCAAAGGAATGGGCCAAGCGTCAAGCCAAGTTGGCTGGAATGGCCAAAGAAGCAGTGAGGAAATTTAATGAAGATTCTGCTGCTGCTGCTGAAGCCTCTATTAACAAGCCTAAAAAGGTTATGCCCAAGAAACCAGCTCGCAAACCCAATTCTTCTGCCTCATAGCCAAGCTCTTCAGCAATGCCCTCATGCCCCAGCTCTGCAAATACCTCACTGCCAATTCCTCAAGCTGCTCCAGCTCCACCAAAGTCCTTAGCACCTAAGCATCTCGCCTCGTGCCAAAGGACCACTGGCATATCTATTGCCTCGGGATCCTCTGCAAGTTCTTCAGCTCCACCGCATTCCTCAACAAGCCCCACTCTTGTGAAGTCTAAGGCCATTGCAGGACGTGGCGCTAGACCAAGTCCCCACAAGAAGCAAGTCGCCTTCCATGTGCTGTCTAGTGAAGACGAAGCCGATGATGAGGAACTCGCCAAAATCATCAGGGACAAACATGAAATGGCCGCTAGAGCCAAAGGCAGCAATGTGACATTGATGCTCGATCCAAAGTTGATCCTTGATTTCATCGACCTATGGCATAAGGACCGCAACACTCCTTTGCCTGAGATGAACCTTACTCCTGGTCAAAGTCATATGCTGACTGCCTTCATTGGTGAGGAAAAATGGAAATTTGAGCAGGCCACAAAGAAGGATCAGTACAAGAAAGAAAGACTACTGAAGAAAAATGTCATGAATATGTCTCCAGAGGAACTTGTGAAGCTGCAAGCTAGGATCAAAAACCTCAATGATGAATTTGAAATCTACCGTGCTGATTGGCTGGGAGCCAAAGTCAGATTCGCCAATCTGACCAAGGGATTCACCTCAAACGTTGCAGCACCAACATAGCATGCAACTCCTCAGTCCGAGGCATCTGCTCAGCCCACTAAAGGACATGCCAGCACTTCTGATGAAAATTAGGCTGCTGATGAAACTAAAGTTACCAGGGCTGATGATTGTATTCCAGCCGCTGAAGAAATTGCCAGGGCAACCACTAGTGTTGCGCCTGAGGAACAATCCAGGCCAGCTGATACCTCAGCCGTTGTTCTTGAAGAAACCAGCCAAGCCAGGCAAACTGAAACAGTTGTGCCTGAGGTAATTGAACCAATTTCCTCTGCTCCTCCTGCACCAACACCAAGTTCAGTTCTTCCTTATACATCAGAAGTGAGGAAAACAAAGGCTGCGGAATGAGCAGCAGTGAAGAAGAGGAAAGTATCCGCTTCTTCAGAATCTATTGCACCTAAGAAGATGAAGAAATTGACCAATTCAGTCAACAATCCCATTGATGATGTTCCTCTCTCAAGCATGCCATCAAAGGAAATCATTACTTTTGGTAAAGAATATATGATCCCAAGCGAATCTAATGAAGATGTTCCTTCTGCTGCTTCTTCAAAGCAGTTGGACGAAGAAATTGAAGTGGATGACATCCCTTCAACCCCAGTGATCTCATCGCCTATGCCTCAGTTCAGCTGAAGAGGCGGGCGTTGAAGAATTGAGTGACAATGATGAAGACATGGGCATTGGGAGCACAACTCCTGTGATTAATGATGACTTTTGGGACAGTCAGCACCCAAACTCTCCTTTGTTCACGCTATTGCAACAAATTCCTCAGTCCCCAGAGCACACTGAAGTTCAAACGGGCTCTGACGAACCTCGCACCACTCCTTCCATACCTGAAGAAATTCCAGCCACTAGTAAATGCTGCTGAAGAATTGAAGACTCAGGCTGCAACAGAAGTAGAAACTGAAATTCCTCAGCCTGTGATTCCTGAGGCTGTGATGAAATTAACTAATAATCCTTAGCCCAAGCCAAAGGGTCCCTTCTCTAGGAAGCAAAACTTCAAGGCTGATGACTTCTTCCACGGGCATGTGTTCTTCACAGACTTCAACCCATATGACACTGCTCGTCTAAGAAGGAAGTGCTTTGGACTGCCAGCCAGGCAAATTTCTATTCTTCACTGCTTTTTGATAAGGACAAAGTCTTTGACCATGCGCATATTCCTCATGTGGACATGGAATGACAGACTTGCTTCACGTTGGTCCTCAGCATTCTCTACGATGCTGGACTTCTCACCCTCTGCACATATATATGTGATTGGAATTAAGAGCTCATTCTCTAGTTCTATGCAACACTGCACATCACCGGAACTGCTGAAGATGTAAACTCTTGGGTGTTGGTCTAGATGACAGAAAACACTCACTTCAAAGCACCGGCCTCTGAATTGCTTCAGGACCTACCTCTCAGTCCTCCCCTTGAAGGTGTACGGTGTATATATCATGAACCATAGCTCACTGACCATTATATGCAAGTGTTGATGAAGCCGCTTAAGCCTGGTCAAGAACCAAGAACCAAATTCCTCGTGAAGGAATTTCTATATGTGCCTCGGACTGTCTATCGCATTCTAACGAAAACATTGAGTCCAATCAAAGACCACGACTCGAATGAAGAAGAGGTCATTGGAATCATGAAGAATCTGATGTTCAATATCATGCATGGGATCCCCATCAACTATCATGATTTCTTCATGAGGACTTTGGCCAATGTTGCACTATCTCCTTTTGACTTGAAGCCTTATGCTCCCTGGATCATGAGATTCATCAGAACAAGGTCTTCAATCGCATACAAGGCTGACTTTTAGAATCATTTCAGCTATCTCCCTCCACATGACGTCCTCAAACGGACAAATTCCTCAGTTCACGGAAAAGGCAAAGCTGCGATCATTGATGAAGGAATTCGTCCATTGGATGGTTATCCCCGTTGAAATTCCTCAGTTCACGGAAAAGGCAAAGCTGCGATCAAATTCCTCAATATCAGTATTTACACTTCATACGTTTATCCCCGTTGAAAACTTAACATATATTGTCATCAATCACCAAAAAGGGGGAGATTGTAAGTGCATCTAGTGCCCTTTAGTGATTCTGGTGTATTGAAGACTTATAGGTTACGGGACTAATGCGTTTGCGAGTGTACACATGTCTATAATTCTATGAGGAGTTTGATATTTATAGAGAAAGTCGACCCCTAAAAATGAATGTCTTCAACTGAAGACTTTGGATTTCTGAAGACTTTCTGAAGATTTTGAAAGTGAAGAAATTGGTGTAACCATGAAGACTTGATATTCATGCGAGGAACATGAAGCGTAGAGACTTTTGTTTTCGTAGTTTCATTTTCTCTTTCTTGAGTCATAGGAAACACCGTACTTTTAAAGGGGGTCGAGGAAAAACTAAGGAAACATATTTCCAAGTAATGCTCAACTCAAATCCTACACCTACCAATCTTTTCGAGTGAAGCCATTGGAAATCTCATACAGTTCAGTCAAGTTCTTTAGTGACAGAGACGAAGTTCTTCTAGTCTCTGAGGAATTTGTTCTGACTAAGGAGTTAGGAATTCACCAGTGCAGATTGCATACCAAGTGAGGGACATGATAGCCCTGAGGAATTTGATACTCAAAATTCCGATCGTTGTTGTGCTATGAGCCAGCTGTCCCAAAATATCTACTTACCTAACGGTCATATCATTGAAGGGCATTTATGTCTTATCATGTCGGGCTGCTCCCTAGGCTATAAATAGTCGCCCCCTACAACCACTAGCTGGTTGGCTGCTCCGAGAGAAACTGACACTTGTCATAAGAGCAACCCATCCTCCGAGGACTTTGAGCAAAAATCACCAAGTGAGGAAAAACCCAAAAACCAAACACCTAAAACCCCAAAGTGATTGAGCATCACTGAAGAGATTGTTCCTGTGTGGAACCGATGCTTGTTACCTTTGCAGACTGTGATCTGCCAAACGGTTAGGCGTAAATGGTCTAGAGCATCCAAGAGGAATTGTGGATCGCCAGGTAACCCAGTTTGTGAAGGTTTGGAAGTCACCTGTGAAGACTTACCATGAGTGATTGGGCGAGGTCTGTGTGACCTTAGATCAAGGGGAATACGGTGTGTACTTGGTGTCTTAGACAGTGTGTCCAGGACTGGGTGTCTGGGACTGTGTGTCCTCAGGTTTAAGTACCTAGCCGCCCCAACCAGACGTACAATTGTCACAGCAGTTGGTACTGGTCTAAAAAATCATTGTCTTCATCGAGCCTACTGGTTCTATTTCCTCAACTCTTCCATTTACTTATTCATGTCTTGTTGAACTTGATATGTTCTGTTTGAAGACTTTGACTGAAGACTTTCTCAATTTCCTCAACCCTATTTCTTCAGTCCTCAGTCCTCAGTCCTCAGCCTGCTTATCCAGTTTACACGCTACTTGTACTCTGTGCTTATTTTCGTTTCATCATGATGACCATGCTAATGTCTTGTTATGCTTTCACCCAAGTATCTATACCGCTGCTAAGTAGTTCGTTTCTTAGGAAATTCCTTAGCTAGAATTTCCTCAATGATGAATTTGTAAAAATCGCCTATTCACCCCCTCTAGTCGATATAACGCACTTTCACTCTTGCTCTCCTTGGCGGGACCAGTGATCTTCGTGGCCTCTTCCGCAACTGCATCCGTGTAGATCTTATCTATGCAAATGATTGCGTTCTTCAAGATGTTGTAAGCAGAGTGGGATGCTGCCATGAACTTAGCCAGAGCTGGTCGTCCAAGGATTCCATTGTACGGTAGGGGGAGGTCTACCACATCAAACACAACCTTCTATGTCCTGTAGTTCAATTCTGCCCAAACATTACCAGCAACATAAGCTTTCCCTTATGATGGTTCCTGCCGGGATTAGCTCCTTGAAATGTGTCGGTAACCTCAAGCTCTTCCTCTGATATCTCGAGTCTGCTCATAATTTTTGTGGAAATCAGATTCAACCCGGCCCCACCATCAACCAACATCTTTGTCACTTTGAGGTTACGAATTTTTGGTGAGACCAAAAAAGGCAAGCACCCTACCATGGTAGTGCCGCCAGGGTGATCCTCCTCGTCAAAGATGATGGGCATGCGGGACCACTTGAGTGGCTTCCAAAACTCAGCTACCGGCTCCATGCCATTGACTTCACGTGCCCACTGCTTGAGTTGGCGGTGAGAGGAATGCAGAAATGCACCCCCGTCAATGCACAGGGCATCAGTGGCCTTTTGAAACTTCTACTCACCAGTTTCCTCTTCATCCCCTTCATTACTTTCCTCATTGCAATTCTCCTTCTCGCGGCCCCTGGCGGGTTTCCCTTTATTCCAAAACCCCTTGCCATAGTGATTTGCTTCACCGCTTAGGCCGTTTCCACCAGTGCCATTATGACCTTTCTGCTTATCTCTTTTCTCATATTCTGCTCTCTGCCTCTTGACAAGCTGCTCAACTTGATGGCATTCCTGCAGATCATGACCCTTAGTCCGGTGGATTTTGTAGTAAGGGCCATCACTCTTCCCGGCTTTGTCGGCGGCTGCGGCCTCCCGGTAATCATTACATGAAGCAACCTCCTTGCCTGGGGCCTCAGCTTTTGCGTTCTTACCGGTACTAGGTGTGCTTGATCCTTCCACTGTCATTACTGACTTATCTTTATGCTTCTTACTATGCTTCTTGTTCTGCTTCTTTTGACTTGTGGTCTCATTGTCATCCTTTGAGTCGAGGCCAACACCATCCTCTTCTCCAGGGAGTTTCCTCCCCTCCTCCACCCGATCACACTTGTCCACCAAGGTTCAAAGCTCCTTCATAGTCCTGGGCAGCCGGACGTTCATATTCAAACATATTCGGCGATTGCGCACGTTGGACTGAAAAGCTGCTATCACTGATGCCGGGTGGATGTCTGGTATGTTTCTGTGGACTCTTCTAAACCTCTGCATGTACTTCCGCAGAGTCTCTCCTTTTTTCTACGGCAGCAACTGCAAAGCGGTGAGCCGCCCTGGTTCTTGGTGGCCGCCAGTGAAGGCGCCAACGAACTCATGGCACAAGTCAGCCCAAGACGAGATGGAGTTCTCCGGCAGATGCACCAAAAAAGCTGTCACATTAGGCTTAAGTGCTAATGGAAAATAGTTGGAAAAAACCTTTTCATCTCTTCCTCCCGCAGATTGAACAACAATGGTGTAGATGCTCAAGAACTATGCAGGGTTCAGCTTCCCATCGTACTTCTCTGGGATCTCAGGCTTGAACGTGCGAGCGGATGGCCAACGGACTTGCCGCATCTCGCTGGTGAATGTGGGGCACCCCGCCTCGAAAGGAAAGTACCCGCCCCCGCCAAGCACGGACTTGTCGATGTTGGAGCCGCCGCGCCCGTTGGGCTGGCAGTGGTCATCGCGGCGCTGGTCAATGGTGACGCACACATGCTCCCTCTACCTGCCCTCTGGGGCTCGCTGTTGGCCTTGATGCGCTCGTGGACCCGATGAAGCCATTGAGACGTTGTTGGGCTCCTTGGTGCGTAGCTCCCGCGCTGGTGGTCGTGGCGGGGACTGCACCATGGGAGTAGCACCCTCGACATGGCAAGCAGCATGGGCCGTCGTCGTCGCTTGGGGAGGCTGTGGCGGGCCAGCTTGCCGTGATCTCTTCGCGTCGGCGAAACCAACCAGACTTTGGATGGTGGCTCGCCACTCATGCATCTGATCAGATGCCAGGGGAAATTTCAACAACAGCTGGGCCTGCGCCATAGCCTCCGACGGTGTGCTTGGGAGTGATCATGATGTGGACCGTAAGGTCGCTTGGCTCTTGGCATTGCCAACAGCTGTCGTGCCGTGCCCTCATCGCTAGCAGCCAGCCGCTTGGGCGGCGTGATGATGAGGTGGAGGCGCTCAAGGGAAGGCAGTCCAATTGAGCGCCGCGGCCGGGTCCGCCCGCCCTGGAGGTGGCGCAAGCTCCAAGGTTGCACCCACAACGACGGCGGCTGGGGAGTTACGATTTTCCCTAGAACGAGCAGCACTGCCGATGTTGTGCCCATCGGTTGGATGAGGGTGCCCATAAGGGAGGACCTCTCCACCCATACCTCGTGGGACGTTGCCGCCGGGGCGCAGGTGATGTTGTTCTTCTTCAACGTTTCTAGCTTCCATTTCGGCCGCGGGAAAGGCGGTGACGGCGATGCCTGCGCTGACCACGTCTCCCGCCGAGACCGTGTTTCCATGCTCCTCCTCATGCCCCGCCGCGTTAGCATACATGGGCGGCGGGACCTGTGAGGTGGACGAATGGGCAGCAGCGTCAGATTTCTTCTTGGGCGCCATGGTTGATGGAGCCAAAGAAGACGAATCTGGCAATGAAGATGACACGTTATTGATGCTCTCGGGTTCACGCAAGTGATCCACCTACCTGGCGCACCAAAGATGTCGAGGTATAACCATGGCCACCTATCTGACAGAGGTCCCTTTTTGTTCGGCAAGGGGATGAGCACGTTGCACAAAGAGCAGAGAAGCGTCCATCAGCGTGTCAGGGATCAGACACGTTACCCAGGTTCGAGCCGCCGCGTCGCGTAAAACCCTACTCCTGCTTTGGTGGATTGATTGTAGAAATGGTGGAAAATGGACATGCCACTCTTTCCCGGCAAGATTGCCTCGGGGTTAGAGTGCTCACGCGTATGGGTGTATGCGGGTATGAATGGCCGAATCCTTTCTACGGTTTCCATGGGCCTCCTTTTATAAGTTAAGGGGTCACCACAGTGCCAAAACAGTCTTTTTAGGATGCTTGGATAGCAAACAGTGCTATCATACCTAACTATGCAGCTGACAAAGTGCATTAAATGCACCGCTTAGTATGACATCACACCTCGTCCGGCAAGCCTTGCCCGGCTCGTCTTGCCAGCTGCGCTCTAGTTTGCTTGACACGTCTCTGGACGGGTGTCATTTGGGGGTTCTTATGGTAGGAGATGGCTTCCACGTATTCATGACCCACAAGTATAGGGGATCAATTGTAGCTCTTTTCGATAAGTAAGAGTGTCGAACCCAATGAGGAGTAGAAGGAGATGACAAGTGTTTTTCGGTAAGGTAATGGCTGCAAGCGCCGAAATTGTAAGTAGTAGAGTAGTTTGATAGCAAGATAATTTTCTAACGAGCAAGTAACAATATTAGTAGAAAAAGTCCAACAAGATAGCCCAATCCTTTTGAGGCAAAGGACAGGCCAAGATGGTCACTTATAATAAGCAAAGCGTTCTTGAGGGTACACGGGAATTTCATCTAGTCACTTTTATCATGTAGGTTCAATTCGTGTTCGCTACTTTGTGTAATGCCCAGGATGGGACTATACCTCCTACGTGTCGAGGCACGACTTAAAGGTATAAGCCCATCCTAGAATGATCTCAAGTTTGGTATCTTTGCACAACTCATGTAAAATAGGGATTAAATTGCAAAAGGAGATAGTTGGCTTACACTCGCCACTTCACGCAATACATTACATAAGCAAGACATCATTCAAAACATCACAACCCGACTACGGGTGAAGAACCAAAAGGAAGATACCAAAACAACATAAAGCCACAGGTCAGGATCGAATCCTAGTAGAAACCACTACTGAACATCGAAACGTCACAAGCAAACGGCCACTCTCTTCATCGAGCTCCCGGTGAAGAACTGATCCAACTCCTGCATCAAACTCGGCTGAACCTGCATCTGGTGTGGTGAAGCAACTGTGAGCCACAGAGGACTCAGCAATCCCGTTCCCGGGTAACAAGACGATTTAAGCCTTGGGTGAGGACAAGGCTGAAGAAAGAACGAGAGGTGAAGGAACAAACAAGAGTCTGCAGCAGCAACTAGCACTAACTTACGTGAGTGAGAGCGAGAAGAGAAAGCCTCGGCGAGAAGTGATCACGAAGTGATCCTAGCTACAAGCTCACAATCATAACCCCTCCGTGTTTAACTCCCGAATCCCTATTCGGAAATTGACAGTCACGGAACACACGCTGGTAGTGTATTAGTAACATTGTGTCAAGTTATCTACAACCGGAATTAACAAGCTCCCATCTGCCACATAACCGCGGGCACGGCTTTCGAAAGTTCAAACCCTGCAGGGGTGTTCCAACTTGGCCCATCACAAGCCCACGATCCACGGAGTCGCAACTCCATAGGTGGGAAGACCCGAGTATTCTCGGAATCCCGTGCTCGAGTTAAACCAAACTAAGGTAAGGCTAATCCAGCAAATCCTCCCGGCGTGTCGACACCCTGATAGGTAGCCGCGCGTATCTAGTCTCAGGACACGACCGTATGAGACATCCTACGGGTTTTTACCAGACCTCAAGTTTCCTTGAGGTGGCCCCGCAGTCCGCTCGTTTCGGACCAACACTCATGAGGAGCACTGGCCCGGGGGGTGGAATTAAAATAAAAGAGGGTTTGCAAGGCCCTTATGCAAGTTTTATTAGTTTGTTATTAGGCAAATAGTACCAATGTTGGGACTTGCTGGAAAAGACTTAGCACTTAGCGGTTTATCAAGGGGGTCCCATACACCCCAACCGTGTTAGGAACGCATAATCAAGGAACATAACACCGGTTTATACGGTTCCTAACGGCATGAGTGGAACAAAACACCAAGCAAAAGGCTTAGCCTTCCACCCTTGCCAGTATATAGATGATTTCAATTTTTAAGCATTTATATAGTGTGATATAACCCAACCAAACTTCAA
Source organism: Secale cereale (assembly GCA_902687465.1). Lineage (NCBI taxonomy): Eukaryota > Viridiplantae > Streptophyta > Magnoliopsida > Poales > Poaceae > Secale > Secale cereale. Next base: position 317,945,733 of record LR738712.1, on the reverse strand, counting down.
CATGAAGCAAGCATCTTCAATCTTCACCTGCAACTAACAATGCTATAAGAGGGGCTGAGCGAAGCGTACTTAGCCAAGCAACGGTTTGCATAGGTTGGTTGGTTAAACATGGCAATTGGTTACAAGTAGGAGGCTGACAAGAAGACATGGGCATCGAGGCAAAGCTATAGATCGAGACTACTAGCAAGAGGCAAAAATAGTAATGGTATCCGGGTTCGGTCATCTTGCCTGGGATTCCACAGAGGAGAAGAACGGATCCACGAAGTAGACGAAGCAACACAGACGAGCGAATCCTCACAACTCCGGAACGAAACCGAAGCTAACAAGAGAAGCAACCGGAAAGAAACAAACAACACGGTAAACACACAAACAATAAACATGGCATACGATGCGCAAACAAGTATGATGCATGTCCGGTTTAAATATGCATGGCATGGCAAGGTGCACAAACAAATACTACAAGTTAAGTGGAGATCAATATGCAACGAGTTGCATATTGATGAAACACCACATTTAATTATTTAGTTGACTCTCATTATTTACAAGACAAGATTAAATGTTTTTAGCATGGCAAGAGGTGAAGCATAATAAAACTACACTATTAGGCATTTTAAATGAGGCCGGAAATAACAACAACATATCCGGAAAATCCCCATGAGCATGTTTAATAATTATAAACAAACAACAATAACATTTTAGTGTTGTTAACATGATGCGGATGACATGATCAAGTTTTATGCAATTTATTAAAAGGGTTGACATTAAGAGATATGAAGTATTTGTCACCGTGGTGGAAAGAAAGGGTGCCACGGCAACGATCCGAAAATGATGCAACGCATCATATCGGTTCCGGTATCTCGTTGAGAGTCCGGCGCAAAAGGAAAGATGGCGTGAGCGAGTCAAACGAGAAGAAAGGTGGGGCGATCCCGTTGCCGGGTTTCCACGAGTCGGTGACGAGGCAACCGAGGAACATGACAAAAGGATGAAACGGACACGGAGCACAAGCGGGAAACATTTCATACAACACAACAAACATCTCACGGGTCACGACTCGGGGTTATACCTTCGAAACAATTGTTTCGGGACGGTTCGAGATCGTAGAAGAAATAGTGGTACTCGCGGTCGGAGAGGAAGTAGTGGAAGTAGACGTTCTCGTGAGTCGAGGAACACGTTCGTAGTCGTACACGGGGCGACGGTAGTCGTTCACGTAGGCGTTTCCGTTTCCGAAGAGGTACCTGTCGCGTCGGCGTTCGTAGTCGTACACGTTCGTGTCGTGGTACTTGCGACGTCGGGGTACTTGGTCGAAGACGTTCCGTAGGGGTACACGGGCGACGGTAGGGGTACTTGGGGTCTCCGAGTAGTCGTTCATGTAGTCGTTCTCGAGCTCGTAGTCGTTCGGTCATCGTTATGTAGTTGTACTCGGGTCCGACCTAGTGGTTCTTGGCGCTCCTGGCACTTGAGATAACAGCAACAAACAACAAAACAAAAAAAGGGAAAAAGGCTGCGGGTTGCTCGGGACAACGCCGATCTGGAAAAGGACAGGGCCTTGGAAGCCGGCGCTGCAGCCGCTGTTGCTGGAGGACGGGAAGGGAGGCCACGCGAGGCGGCAGGGCCTCTGGCTGCGGCGAGGACGGGACGGGCGACCTTGCTGCGAGGAAGGGGCGCTCCGGGCTCGGGCAGAGTAGGAGCGCTGGAGGACGGCCGGCGATTGAAGATGGAGGAGGGGCGCCGACGCAGGGGAAGCCGGGGCGCTCGGGGCCCTGGCTGGCCTCGAGCTGGAGGGAGCGGCTCCAGCGCTGGACGGAGGAGGGGCCGCGGTGACCGGCCTCGAGGACATAGGGGCTCTGCCGGCCCGCGGCGCTGAGGCCAAGGCCTCGGGAGGACGGCGCTCGGGGCCGGGACAGACGCTTGGGCGCTCCAGCGAGGGAGGCCACGGGAGATCGGGCTCGAGTCTCCTGCGACGAGGGAGAGGGTCGATGGAGAGGAGGGGCTCGGGAGGTTCGACGAGGGGAGCGGGCGAGGGGAAGTGAGAGGCGCGGGCGAGCGAGAGACTCGGGGATAGAGCGAGCGGGTGAGGGACGAGAGGGTGCGGCGGCGACGCACAGGGGGATCGAGAGAGGGAGAGGGAATCGGGACTGGGAGCGAGGGATGGCGGCGCAGAGGGAGAGCGAGGGGAGAGCGATCGGTGAGGGAGTGCGGGGCTCTCGGGCTAGGGTTCGGTGGAGTGGGCCAGGAGTAAAGGAGGCCCGCTGGTGGGTCTGGGAGCCCAAGAGGCCTAGGAGGGAGGTAGGGAAGCTGGGAGGAGAAGAGGTGCGGCCTGGGCTGGGCTGCTCTCTTCTAGCTCTTCTGCTTACCCAAAAACAGAAGAAAAGAAAGAAGGGGAAAGAAACAAGAAGAGAGAAAAAGAAGGGAGGATAGGGACAGAATTTGGGCATGAGGTTTATTGTCCCGAACTCATAAAAATGAGCTTGAACCAAGAAAAAATAGGAATGGGCAAGATTGCAAGATTAAAATCTAAATCCTATGAATTTAACTCGAAAGGTTTGAACTAGGACATGATTTAGGAAGTGTCCAAAAATGTTCGAATTTTCGGAGGAACCTCGAAACAACGGAAAAGAATTATTGGCAAGATTTTTACGGAGAAACTAGAATTAAGAGACATGGGGAAATTATGCAAGTGTGTTTGAGTAATTCCAAAGAATGGAATATTTTAATATAGCTCCCTAAAATAATGAGAGACTTTTATATGTTATAAAGAGAAGTCACCTTCCCTCGATTTAAATGGACCGAAGGTCCACACGGTTTATTTAGGTTGAGATGCAAAATAAAATAACATGATGGCATGATGACATGATGCAATGCAAAAATAAATAACACAAGCACAAACAAACACACGGGCAACCCGGAACATCTGGAATCTTCTGGAATCTTCTAGAATCTTCTGGGACGTCGGTCTCGGGCGTCACAACTCTCCCACACTAACAGAGGATCTCGACCCGAGATCCTAGAGATATCACCGGGTAAAAACGGAAGAGGAAGAGGTAAAACAAAGTTGCTTCTTTGACAGACGAGTGAAAACCAAAGAACCTTGAGAGGTTGAACAAGTTGAAAGAAGAAAGCAACGGAGATGAACGAAGTTAAGAGCACTCCGGTAAAAGGAGGAACAAGGAACATTATGAGAACCTTGTAGGTTGAAAGACATGAAACAAGAGCTTACGAACCAAAGAATATGAAACCGCAATGTTATAGCCAAGGAATAAGAATGACAGAATTTGGACAGCACTCCGTTTGAAAATGGAAGGAATTAACAAGAACTTGAGGATATGGAATGATACTTGATGAAAACAACAACATATTGCCTCCGAAACAATTGAAAGAATGGCACAAGGGGTAAGAAAGATTCATACAGCACTCCGGTTAAAAGAGAGTTAAAACTTGATAAGATGAGGGAACTTGAATGAAGAATACAAGACTCCGGTTAAAAGATAAGCAAGGGAAGAACATGATCTCGAAAAAAAAATGATATGATGGGACGAAGAGAGCAATATCACAAAGCCTCCGGAACGAAAGAATAGAATATAGATCAACGAAAGAAAAGAATGGAGAGAAAAGACAACTTCTCTCAAATTGGATTTGAAAGAGCATCCTTACGAAGAAGGGTTGAATAGAGTTGTTGGAATTTCAACAACGAGAAGAATAAGCTTGATGTGGGCTTATGGAAAACATCTCAAAATTAAGAGGTGACAACCAGCCACTAACTTAAACAATTGATTAGATTGAGATCAACAAGGAGACGAAAAACTTATTTCACCGGAATGATAAATGAAGAACTTGGGTCATTATAAGCACCATAATTAGCAACAATTCTCAAGGAAAGCTTTTAGGTGAAATACAACCCAAGATTACTCCAACAGATAAAAATGAGGGGTTGAAAGGATCTCCTGAACAAAGAAAATGATGGGTTTAAATATCTCATTCTTGACAACTTGTGAATCATAAAACATGAAGGAATTGACAAGAATGACATAACACCACCTGAAAAGATAAGGTAGAAAGAATTGCAATTGGAAAGCTTGATGAAGACAGCTTGAGCTTCAACAAGAAGATGAAGTCTTCGAGGATGAATTAAATCATGATGAACCACCATGAAAACTCCGGTATTGAAACATGAGAAGTGAAAGATGAAAAGAATAAGATTCAGGGCCTGTGATGAATTAGATGGAGCTTGAAATGATATAATTTAAACAACATGGATCTCCGGAAAACAAGATGGACAACTTAGAACCGAGAATATGATATGATGAACAAGCTCCAGACAAAAGAATTAACATGACCTGAAGGAACAAGAATAAGAATTATGCTATGCATCTCCTTCACCAATTTAAATTGATGACATCCAAAGGATTTGGCATACTACTTATTCTCGTTGCAAAGAATTAAAGAGAGATCTAGCACAAGCTCGGATTCAACGAACCACCGGTAGGATTATGAGAAGAACAAATGAACTGATATGGTAACAAGGAAGAGTAAACTTGAATGAACCACCGTAAGAATATGGAGACGAACGAAGAGACATCAGTGAAGAATATTTGAAGAACGAAGTTGAAAACTGAGAACGAAGAAATCTTCTGAAATGATGGCCTTCGAAGGATCACAATGGAAAAGAATTCAAGAATGCTTCGGATGGGTATAAAAATAATTCCTCACAATCAAAACGATAATGAGGATGGCATGAAGCTAGAACCACGAATCTTCAAGAGAACGGGTTAAAATTTAAGAGAAACACTTCTCCGGTCTTCAGATGTTGAGAATGAAGACGAGAAATGCCATAAGAATTGTTGAGCACTCCGGAATGAAGAATTAAAAGGTTGAACCAATGATGAAAAAGAATTTTAAAGCGATCTTGGAAAGGCATGTGACTGATGGAATCATACTTACGTCACACTTTGAAAAGAATGTGAGTATAACTCCAGAAAAGAAGAGTCAGGTAAGATCCTGGAAAAAGACCTGTGTGTTAGGGCCCACTCAAAGAAATCACCGTTGAAAAAGATTTCTTAAGAGATATTGCACCGGTAGAATTAAAAGGCTTGAGTAAGATAACAATCCTCAAAATAGTTTGAACGGATTAAGAATGGAATTATGAATCTTCAGCACTCCGGATAAGAATAGCAAGAGGAGAATGATTAATTAGTGCACCGGAATAAGAAAGCATTGTGAAATGAGGAAAAGGATAAGATCAACACCGAATTCTTGAATTACATCCACCGGCAGAATCTAAGAACAAAAGAATGATGAACTTGAAGCTCTTGAGCAACTTCACGATAAATCGCCGGGTAAGAACATTGAAGGAAAAGAATGAAGAACCATCATATGAATAAAATGGATACTTCATTTAAGAATTGCTGGCTCCAAGAAGAAGAAGGGTGGGAGGGCGGGGAAAAGCAAAGACAACTTGAGATGAACAAAAAGGGCACCGGTTGAAAAAGAATTAACATGAAGATCTCGATGGTTAAGAAGGAATAGCACTCCCATAGAAATATGAGAACACCGATTAAGAAAGGTATGGAATCAACATTTGACATCGAAGCAACTCGAATACCAGAATCAAAACAAAAACAAAGGATAGATATGCAATAGCCTAATCTTCACAACATCATTCGAACAGAGGATTGAACGAATGAATTCCACAGGTACATCAACTAGACGAGAAGCCACTTGGGAGAAGGAAAAGGTAAATAAAAAGGAACAAGGATCAGATAGAACAAATACAAGATAGAAGCTTCGTTCGACATCTTCGTGCTGAAAGCTCATGGAACGTGTTACAAAAGGGTTTTGCAATCCCCGGATCAACATAGCCAAGGACCCTTTAAGATGCAACTCCCGATCAGAACAAGTCCATAAAACCACTTCACTCAATGTAGAACCCCAAACTTCATATCGAGCATCCGTTGGAAGAATGCCTAGAACTACTAGATGAACCCACCTATAGATTTCCGAAAGTTTCCAGTTATGCAATCAGGTGTTGGGGATACACGGAAGCACCGCGCAATCAACTCTAAACCTACATCCAGGTGTATCCATCCTTCAACACATAACCAGTCTTTCTCGGAAACTGTTTACCTCGGACCTTCGAAAAGCATCCACTATAACAAGCTATGGCAATACTCTCGAACTACCTCCCCAGTACTGGGTGATGTCGGGGTTATCTTGCCACTGGCCGTATAGGAGAGATTTTCGATGTCGGCCGTCTTAAGTATTTAGTACTGCCGCGATATGCTTGTTACAACGATACCCCGAAGCTCAACTCCTCGGTAATAGGAGGCATCGAGAACAATATCCTTGTCACAAGAACATCGAAACAATCCCAGAATACTCGCGGGATCCTAAAAAAAATTTTGTGCAATTTTTGAAAGTAGAAGAGGTAAGAGTAGACGTCAGGAGTCCTCACCAGAATGAAAAGAGATGAGAAGCAAAGAAATCCTACTCTCCGATATAATATAGGACTCAAAAAAAGTTTTCAGTGTGTGCCTAGACTCAACCGTCAACGATTCGATCAATCAGTGGGGGCTTCTAGGTCGGAGAAGGCTCTGAATACCAACTTGTAATGCCCAGGATGGGACTATACCTCCTACGTGTCGAGGCACGACTTAAAGGTATAAGCCCATCCTAGAATGATCTCAAGTTTGGTATCTTTGCACAACTCATGTAAAAGAGGGATTAAATTGCAAAAGGAGATAGTTGGCTTACACTCGCCACTTCACGCAATACATTACATAAGCAAAACATCATTCAAAACATCACAACCCGACTACGGGTGAAGAACCAAAAGAAAGATACCAAAACAACATAAAGCCACAGGTCAGGATCGAATCCTAGTAGAAACCACTACTGAACATCGAAACGTCACAAGCAAACGGCCAATCTCTTCATCGAGCTCCCGGTGAAGAACTGATCCAACTCCTGCATCAAACTCGGCTGAACCTGCATCTGGTGTGGTGAAGCAACTGTGAGCCACAGAGGACTCAGCAATCCCTTTCCCGGGTAACAAGACTATTTAAGCCTTGGGTGAGGACAAGGCTGAAGAAAGAACGAGAGGTGAAGGAACAAACAAGAGTCTGCAGCAGCAACTAGCACTAACTTACGTGAGTGAGAGCGAGAAGAGAAAGCCTCGGCGAGAAGTGATCACGAAGTGATCCTAGCTACAAGCTCACAATCATAACCCCTCCGTGTTCAACTCCCGAATCCCTATTCGGAAATTGACAGTCACGGAACACACGCTGGTAGTGTATTAGTAACATTGTGTCAAGTTATCTACAACCGGAATTAACAAGCTCCCATCTGCCACATAACCGCGGGCACGGCTTTCGAAAGTTCAAACCCTGCAGGGGTGTTCCAACTTGGCCCATCACAAGCCCACGATCCGCGGAGTCGCAACTCCATAGGTGGGAAGACCCGAGTATTCTTGGAATCCCGTGCTCGAGTTAAACCGAACTAAGGTAAGGCTAATCCAGCAAATCCTCCCGGCGTGTCGACACCCTGATAGGTAGCCGCGCGTATCTAGTCTCAGGACACGACCGGATGAGACATCCTACGGGTTTTTACCAGACCTCAAGTTTCCTTGAGGTGGCCCCGCAGTCCGCTCGTTTCGGACCAACACTCATGAGGAGCACTGGCCCGGGGGGTGGAATTAAAATAAAAGAGGGTTTGCAAGGCCCTTATGCAAGTTTTATTAGTTTGTTATTAGGCAAATAGTACCAATGCTGGGACTTGCTGGAAAAGACTTAGCACTTAGCGGTTTATCAAGGGGGTCCCATACACCCCAACCGTGTTAGGAACGCATAATCAAGGAACATAACACCGGTTTATACGGTTCCTAACGGCATGAGTGGAACAAAACACCAAGCAAAAGGCTTAGCCTTCCACCCTTGCCAGTATATAGATGATTTCAATTTTTAAGCATTTATATAGTGTGATATAACCCAACCAAACTTCAACATGAAGCAAGCATCTTCAATCTTCACCTGCAACTAACAATGCTATAAGAGGGGCTGAGCGAAGCGTACTTAGCCAAGCAACGGTTTGCATAGGTTGGTTGGTTAAACATGGCAATTGGTTACAAGTAGGAGGCTGACAAGAAGACATGGGCATCGAGGCAAAGCTATAGATCGAGACTACTAGCAAGAGGCAAAAATAGTAATGGTATCCGGGTTCGGTCATCTTGCCTGGGATTCCACAGAGGAGAAGAACGGATCCACGAAGTAGACGAAGCAACACAGACGAGTGAATCCTCACAACTCCGGAACGAAACCGAAGCTAACAAGAGAAGCAACCGGAAAGAAACAAACAACACGGTAAACACACAAACAATAAACATGGCATACGATGCGCAAACAAGTATGATGCATGTCCGGTTTAAATATGCATGGCATGGCAAGGTGCACAAACAAATACTACAAGTTAAGTGGAGATCAATATGCAATGAGTTGCATATTGATGAAACACCACATTTAATTATTTAGTTGACTCTCATTATTTACAAGACAAGATTAAATGTTTTTAGCATGGCAAGAGGTGAAGCATAATAAAACTACACTATTAGGCATTTTAAATTAGGCCGGAAATAACAACAACATATCCGGAAAATCCCCATGAGCATGTTTAATAATTATAAACAAACAACAATAACATTTTAGTGTTGTTAACATGATGCGGATGACATGATCAAGTTTTATGCAATTTATTAAAAGGGTTGACATTAAGAGATATGAAGTATTTGTCACCGTGGTGGAAAGAAAGGGTGCCACGGCAACGATCCGAAAATGATGCAACGCATCATATCGGTTCCGGTATCTCGTTGAGAGTCCGGTGCAAAAGGAAAGATGGCGTGAGAGAGTCAAACGAGAAGAAAGGTGGGGCGATCCCGTTGCCGGGTTTCCACGAGTCGGTGACGAGGCAACCGAGGAACATGACAAAAGGATGAAACGGACACGGAGCACAAGCGGGAAACATTTCATACAACACAACAAACATCTCACGGGTCACGACTCGGGGTTATACCTTCGAAACAATTGTTTTGGGACGGTTCGAGATCGTAGAAGAAATAGTGGTACTCGCGGTCGGAGAGGAAGTAGTGGAAGTAGACGTTCTCGTGAGTCGAGGAACACGTTCGTAGTCGTACACGGGGCGACGGTAGTCGTTCACGTAGGTGTTTCCATTTCCGAAGAGGTACTTGTCGCGTCGGCGTTCGTAGTCGTACACGTTCGTGTCGTGGTACTTGCGACGTCGGGGTACTTGGTCGAAGACGTTCCGTAGGGGTACACGGGCGACGGTAGGGGTACTTGGGGTCTCCGAGTAGTCGTTCATGTAGTCGTTCTCGAGCTCGTAGTCGTTCGGTCATCGTTATGTAGTTGTACTTGGGTTCGACCTAGTGGTTCTTGGCGCTCCTGGCACTTGAGATAACAAAAACAACAACAAACAACAAAACAAAAAAAAAGGGAAAAAGGCTGCGGGTTGCTCGGGACAACGCCGATCTGGAAAAGGACAGGGCCTTGGAAGCCGGCGCTGCAGCCGCTGTTGCTGGAGGATGGGAAGGGAGGCCACGCGAGGCGGCAGGGCCTCTGGCCGCGGCGAGGACGGGACGGGCGACCTTGCTGCGAGGAAGGGGCGCTTCGGGCTCGGGCGGAGGAGGAGCGCTGGAGGACGGCCGGCGATTGAAGATGGAGGAGGGGCGCCGACGCAGGGGAAGCCGGGGCGCTCGGGGCCCTGGCTGGCCTCGAGCTGGAGGGAGCGGCTCCAGCGCTGGACGGAGGAGGGGCCGCGATGACCGGCCTCGAGGACGTAGGGGCTCTGCCGGCCCGCGGCGCTGAGGCCAAGGCCTCGGGAGGACGGCGCTCGGGGCCGGGACAGAGGCTGGGGCGCTCCAGCGAGGGAGGCCACGGGAGATCGGGCTCGAGTCTCCTGCGACGAGGGAGAGGGTCGATGGAGAGGAGGGGCTCGGGAGGTTCGACGAGGGGAGCGGGCGAGGGGAAGTGAGAGGCGCGGGCGAGCGAGAGACTCGGGGATAGAGCGAGCGGGTGAGGGACGAGAGGGTGCGGCGGCGACGCACAGGGGGATCGAGAGAGGGAGAGGGAATCGGGACTGGTAGCGAGGGATGGCGGCGCAGAGGGAGAGCGAGGGCAGAGCGATCGGTGAGGGAGTGCGGGGCTCTCGGGCTAGGGTTCGGTGGAGTGGGCCAGGAGTAAAGGAGGCCGGCTGGTGAGTCTGGGAGCCCAAGAGGCCTAGGAGGGAGGTAGGGAAGCTGGGAGGAGAAGAGGTGCGGCCTGGGCTGGGCTGCTCTCTTCTAGCTCTTCTGCTTACCCAAAAACAGAAGAAAAGAAAGAAGGGGAAAGAAACAAGAAGAGAGAAAAAGAAGGGAGGATAGGGACAGAATTTGGGCATGAGGTTTATTGTCCCGAACTCATAAAAATGAGCTTGAACCAAGAAAAAATAGGAATGGGCAAGATTGCAAGATTAAAATCTAAATCCTATGAATTTAACTCGAAAGGTTTGAACTAGGACATGATTTAGGAAGTGTCCAAAAATGTTCGAATTTTCGGAGGAACCTCGAAACAACGGAAAAGAATTATTGGCAAGATTTTTACGGAGAAACTAGAATTAAGAGACATGGGGAAATTATGCAAGTGTGTTTGAGTAATTCCAAAGAATGGAATATTTTAATATAGCTCCCTAAAATAATGAGAGACTTTTATATGTTATAAAGAGAAGTCACCTTCCCTCGATTTAAATGGACCGAAGGTCCACACGGTTTATTTAGGTTGAGATGCAAAATAAAATAACATGATGGCATGATGACATGATGCAATGCAAAAATAAATAACACAAGCACAAACAAACACACGGGCAACCCGGAACATCTGGAATCTTCTGGAATCTTCTGGGACGTCGGTCTCGGGCGTCACACTTTGATAATTTGATATGTGGGTGGATGGGTGCTTAGGTGATGTTCTTACTTGAACAAACCTCCTACTTATGATTAACCCTCCCGCAAGCATCCGCAACTACGAGAAACGTATTAAGAATAAATTCTAACCATAGCATTAAAATTTTGGATCCAATCGTTCCCTCGGAATAGGGCATAAACTGGGGTTTAAGCTTCTGTCACTCTCGCAACCCACCATCTAATTACTACTCCACAATGCATTCCCTTAGGCCCAAATATGTTGAAGTGTCATGTAGTCGACATTCACATGACACCACTAAGGGAATCACAACATACATACTATCAAAATATCGAACACATATTAAATTCACATGATTACTGGCAACATGATTTCTCCCGTGACCTCAAGAACAAAGGTAACTACTCACAAATGATGAACTTGCTCAAGATCAGAGGGGTATTAAATAGCATAATGGATCTGAACATATAATCTTCTACCAAATAAACCATATAGTAATCAACTACAAGATGTAATCAACACTACTAGTCACCCACAAGCACCAATCTATAGTTCCGGTAACAAGATTGAACACAAGAGATGAACTAGAGTTTGAGATGAGATGGTGATGTTGAAGATGTTGATGAAGATTGCCCTCCCCAAGATGGGAGAGTTGTTGGTGATGATAATGACGATGATTTCCCCCTCCGGGTGGGAAGTTCCCCTGGCGGAATCGCTCCGCCGGAGGGCAAAAGTACTCCTGCCTAAGTTCCACCTTGATACGGCGGCGCTCCATTCTGAAAGTCTCCTCTTTAATTTTTCTAGGTCAAAATGACTTATATATCAGAAGAGGGGCACCGTAGGTGCGCCGGGGTGAGCACAACCCACCAGGGTGCCACTGGGGGGCATGGCACACCCATGTGGGTTGTGCCCACCTGGTGGACCCCCTCTGGTGGATATCAGCTCCAGTATTTTTCATATATACCATAAAAAATCTCTGTGAAGTTTCAACTTGTTTGGAGTTGTGCCGAATAGGTAGCATGACGTAGCTTTTTCAGGTCCATATTTCTAGCTGCTAGAATTCTCCTTCTTTGTGTATACCTTGCAAATTATGAGAGAGAAAGGCATTATAATTACTCCAAAAAGCATTATTATGCATTAAAACATCATAAATAACAGCGAGAAAACATAATACAAAATGGACGTATCAACTCCCCCAAGATTAGACCTTGCTTGTCCTCATGCGAAAACCGAAATCAAAAAACATGTCCACATGCTTTGAGAGAGAGGTGTCGATAAAAACAAAATACGGACATAGAAGCATCGTGTAGATTATTATAACAACAACAAAATTAAACATAAGACTTCATCATCATAGACTTCTCATGAACAAGTAACAGTTCATCACACAATTGAAGTATAAAGTATAAAATCTATTAGAAACCAATGAACTATGTTTTTGGTCAACTTTGCAACTACAATTCATCATCTTTTCAGGAACGGCCATCGGAGCCTTTAGGCAAGTCCACATACTCAACCATCATATAGTCTTCTACGATTGCTATCAGTCACCGCATACACATGAGCAAAACGTTTTAGTCGGACACATAGAAAGATAGGGGCTTATGGTTTTTCCTCCCAACGTATTCACCTCAAGGGTGATGTCAACGCTAATAACTCCAGCCACCCATATTCAACTGGACATATGTGCCTAGATCTTTCCTCACCACATGGTGCTTGCCAAAGGATAAAATAAAAATGAATAGAGAGAAAATTTTGACTCTTTGCATAAAAGTAAAAGATAGGCCCTTTGCAGAGGGAAGTAGAGGTTGTCATGCGCTTATTTCCTTCTATGCTCAACCCCTTGATGCAAAGGAACATCACCTTATATTGCCCTTGTGATAGCAACCTTTATTATGCAGTCTGTCGCTTTTATTACTTTGCAATCACAAGTTCATACAACGCTCAATTTTCCCTTACACTAAATGATCCCACACTTTTATAAGCAATTTATATTGCCCTTTTTGCACCGATGACAACTTACTTGAAGGATCTTACTCAATCCATAGGTAGGTATTGTGGACGCTCGAAAAAGGTTTGGGTTTAAGGGTTTTTGGATGCACAAGTAGTATCTCAACTTAGTGCAGATTTTTTGGCTAGAAAAGATATTGAGCAGCACCACATGTTAAACGATCTATGACAATATGACTTCTATGTGAATATGAACAAACATAAATCATTAAGTTGTCTTCCTTGTCCAACGTCAACAATTTTGGCTTATAATATTTTGATGGGGGCTCACAATCACAGAAGATTTCTAGGATAGTATATTTATATGTGAACCTTCTCTTCCCTTATTAATTCTTTCATGAGTTGCATCGTTAACCAATGCTATGTTTGTCAATCTCTAATAAAAGTTTCTACTTATACTTTTCCTTATGTGGTGCTATCACCTACCATAGGATTAGCATATGATCTTCTTAATTTATTTCCTTTCTATTATTGCAACATGAAAGTACAGAAAGCAAAACTCAAACTAAACTTTATTATATAACTTGCACACGATTACAAGGATATATCACTAAGCAAACACTCGGAAAGTAAGGATCGAACTAAACTTACATTTATTCTAAAGCAAAAGATCGAACTAAAATTAGTAAAGGTAAAAGGATAGTGGGGATGATACGATACCGGGGCACCTCCCCCAAGCTTGGAGAAAGCCAAGGGGAGTGCCCATACCCGATACTCAATTTTCTTTCGGTGATGAGGAATATGGTGGTGGTGGAGAAGTAGATGTGATCTTGTCCTTCAAGATCAAGAGATTTTCCAATCTTCGTATGACACTCCGTAGGAAGGTGATGTGCTCTTGATGCAGAATATTTTCACGAGTGAGGTATTTATTACGCGCACGAACTATTTCGATGATCCGAAAGGCTGAAATTTTAGTAGGGGGTAGATGAGCAAGGTAAGGCTTAAGGATATCTTCTTCTTCCTCCTCGGTCTGCAGTGCTTGTTCCGCCATCGAGGATGGATCTATAGTATCCTCCTTGCCCTTGCCTCTTATGACGGCATCCGTGGCCACTTCCTTCTTCAGCCCAATCTTCATTACCCAAGAATCTTCTTCCATTGGATTGGAGGACGAGGAAGACATGATGTTAGGCTTGATAGATCAGACCGAAAACAACAAGAAAAGAGAACAGAAGATTTCTCCGTGATACTGTGGTCAATAGGTTCGGGGGGTATATAAAGAATTTTTATCTTGGGAAACAAGAAAACGGAAGAAAAATGGTGTCCGGAAGGTGCCCCAAGTGGGCACAACCCACCTTGGCGCGCCAGGCTGCCTGGCGTGCCCTCGTGTCTTGTGCCCACCAGGGTACGCTTCCTCGTAGTTTCTTATTTTCCTATGTTTGTAAATATTCCAAAACTGATAAAAAAATATTTTTGCAGATTTTTTGGAGTTCGTTTACTTACCGTATCACGTACCTCCTTATTTTCACGATTCTAGAGTGTTCTGGAAGGTCTCTTTTATGTGTACTTCCGGTGTTAAAGTTTGGATAATATTGCTTTCAACATTTATGGGTGTACCTGAGATATAATAATTTATTTGTTGCCCATTAACAACCTTCGGGTTAGTACCTTTGGCATTATTTATTTTGATAGCTCCAGACCGATAAACCTCCTTGATAAAATATGGGGCTTCCCATTTAGAGAGGAGTTTGCCTGCAAAGAACCTAAAACGAGAGTTGTACAAAAGAACATATTCTCCGACTTTGAACTTACGCTTTTGGATTCTTTTATCATGCCATCTTTTATCTTTCTCTTTAAATAACTTGGCATTTTCATAAGCTTGGGTTCTCCATTCATCTAGTGAGCTAATATAAAATAACCTCTTTTCACTAGCAAGTTTGAAATCATAGTTGAGTTCCTTGGTTGCCAAAATGCTTTATATTCGAAATCAAGAGGCAAATGAAAAGCTTTACCATAAACTATTTTATAAGGAGACATACCCATAGGATTTTTATAAGTTGTTCTATAAGCCCAAAGTGCATCATCTAATTTCTTAGACCAATTCTTCCTGGACCTATTGACAATCTTTTGCAAAATTATTTTTACTTCTCTATTACTAAGCTCAACTTGACCACTAGACTAAGGATGATATGGTGATGCAATTCTATCGTTAACATCATATTTAGCAAGCATTTTACGGAAAGCGCAATGAATAAAGTGTGAACCACCACCCGCCATTAAATATCCGGGGACTCCAAACCTTGGGAAAATAACTTCCTTAAGCTTTTTAATAGAGGTGTTGTGATCAGCACTACTGGTTGGAATATCTTCTACCCATTTAGTAACATAATCAACAGCAACCAAAATATGTGTATACCCATTAGAGTAAGGAAAATGTCCCATGTAATCAAATCCTCAAACATCAAATGTTTCAACAGCAAGTGAATAATTCATAGGCATTTCTTAATGATTACCGATATTACCTATTCTTTGACATTCATCACAACATGAGATGAACTTACGGGCATCTTTGAAGAGAGTAGGCCAACAAAATCCAGACTGCAATACCTTGCGAGCAGTTCTATCTCCAGCATGTTGTCCTCCATATGCTTCAGAGTGACATTTCTGAAGGATTTGTCCATGTTCGTGCTCAGGTACACAACGTCTAATAATACCATCTACTCCTTCTTTATAAAGATGTGGGTCATCCCAAAAGTAATGTCTTAAATCATAAAAGAACTTTTTCTTTTGTTGGTATGTAAAACTAGGTGGTAGATATTTAGCAACAATCTAATTAGCATAGTCCACATACCAAGGAGTATTATTAGTAATATTTATTGCACCTAACTGCTCATCAGAAAAACTATCATCAATAGGTAGTGGGTCATCAAGCACATTTTCAAGTCTAGACAAGTTATCAGCTACGGGCTTCTCAGCTCCTTTTCTATAAGTGATATCGAAATCAAATTCTTGTAGCCAGAGAACCAATAGAATAAGTCTAGGTTTAGCATCTTTCTTTTCCATAAGATATTTAATAGCGGCATGGTCAGTCTGAATAGTTACTTTAGAATCAACAATGTAAGATCTAAATTTGTGACAAGCAAACACAACTACTAAGAATTCTTTTTCATTGGTAGCATAATTCTTTTGAGCACTGTCTAGAGTTTTACTAGCATAATGAATAACATTTAGTTTTTTATCAATTTTTCGTGCTAGAACTGCACCAACAGCATAATCACTAGAATCACACATAATTTCAAAAGGTAAGTTCTAATCAGGTGGTTGAACTATAGGTGCAGAAATTAAGGCTTTCTTAAGTTTTTCAAAGGCTTCAAAGAAATCATCATCAAAAACAAATGGAACATCCTTTTGTAAAAAGTTAGTGAGAGGCCTAGAAATTTTAGAATAGTCTTTGATAAATCTCCTATAGAAACCAGCATGACCTAAGAAACTACGAATACCTTTGATATCCTTAGGACATCGCATTTTCTCAGTTGCATCAACCTTAGATTTGCCCACTTCAACACCCTTTTCAGAAATCTTATGGCCCAAGACAATACCTTCATTAACCATAAAGTGGCATTCCTCCCAATTCAAGACAAGACTTGTTTGTTCACATCTCTGCAAAACTCGATCAAGATTGCTTAAACAATCATCAAAAGACTTCCCATAAACAGAGAAATCATCCATGAAAACCTCTACAATCTTTTCACAAAAGTCAGAGAATATTGTAGTCATACATCTTTGTAAGGTAGCAGGTGCATTACATAAACCAAAAGGCATACGTCTATAAGCATACGTTCCAAATGGACATGTAAAAGTAGTCTTTTTCTTGGTCAAGTTGAGAAACAGGTATTTGTGAAAAACCAGAGTATCCATCAAGGAAGCAAAAGTGTGTGTGCTTTGATAATATTTCTATCTTTTGATCAATAAAAGGTAGAGGGTAATGATCTTTTCTAGTTTATTTATTTAATTTCCTAAAATCGATTACCATTCTATAGCCTGTAACAATTCTTTGTGGAATAAGTTCATTCTTATCATTAGGAACAACAGTAATACCCACTTTCTTAGGAACACCATGAACATGACTTACCCATCTACTATCAGCTATAGGATAGACTATACCTGCTTCCATAAGTTTTTATATTTTTTTTCTTACCACTTCTTTCATTTTTGGATTTAACCGACATTGATGATTGACAACGGTTTTAGCATCAGGTTCCATATTAATCTTATGTTGACATAGAGTGAGACTGACGCCCTTTAAATCATCAAGAGTATATCCAATAGCAGCTCGGTGCTTCCTTAGAACTTTCAATAATCTTTCTGCTTCATGTTCTGAAAGGTTAGCACTAATAATAGCAGGATATATCTTCTTTTCACCAAGATAAGCATATTTCAAAGTGTTTGGAAATTGTTTTAATTCAAACACAGGATCAGCTTTAGGTGCATGAGCACCTCCTATTGTTTCAACAAGCAAATTGTGTTTAAGAAGAGGACATTGTTCAAAGAAAATATTATCTATTTCATTTCTTTCATGCATATGTAAATTATTTTCATGGTCTAGCAAATATTGTTCTAGAGGATCGGTAGGAGGCACATCAATAAAAGCAAGACCAATAATTTCATCTTTACTAGGCAATTATTTTTCATGAAGCTTTCTATTAAACTTGGAAAAATAAATTCATGAGACTCATCACCAAAACGAACACCGACAGTTTCTTTCTTACAATCAATTTTAGGATTAATGGTGTTCAAGAAAGGTCTACCAAAAATAATGGGGAAAAAGTCATCTTGTGGGGAACCGGGAACAAGAAAATCAGTAGGGTGTTTTATTTTCCCACACAAGACTTCCACATCTCTAATAATCCCAATTGGTGGTACATTATCTCTGTTAGCAAGTTTAATAGTGACATCAATGTCTTCTATCTCTGCGGGTGCTATGTCATTCATAATTTCTTGGTATAAAGAGTAGGGAATATCACTCACGCTAGCACCTATCTCACATAAACCATGATAGCAGTGATATCCTATTTTAACTGGGACAACGGGCCTGCCAACAATAGGTCTGTGTTTATCCTTTATATCAGGCTTGTCAATTCTAGCAGCTTCTTCATTGAAGCAAATAACATGCGCGTCTACATTTTCTTCCTAGGTCTTTGACCATAGCAATATTAGGTTCTACTTTAATTTGTTCATCTGGTTTAGGTGTTCTGATATAACTTTTGATAACCACAGTTGAAACTTCAGCATGTTCCTTTATCCTAACAGGAAAAGGTGGTTTTTGAATATAAGCAGTAAGAATAACTGGATCAACATTATAAAGCGTAGTTTCTTTTTAACTAGTACCGGTTCTTTAATATCTTCTTTAATGGGTGGGTGATATTTAAACCACTTCTCAATAGGGAGATCAACATGAGTAGCAAAAGATTCACAAAAGGAGGCTATTATCTCAGAGTCAAGTCCATATTTAGTGCTCAACTTTGAAAAGGCATCGGTGTTCATAAAAGATTTCACACAATCATGCATAAGCTTAATACCTGACTCTTTAGCTTCGTCGAGTTCCCAATCTTCAGAGTTCCGTTTAACTCTTTCCAAAAGATCCCACCGGAATTCAATAGTCTTCTTCATAAAAGAACCAACAAAAGAAATATCAAGCATGGATTGATCATTACGAGAAAGTCGAGCGTAAAAATTCTGAATAATAATTTCTCTTCAGAGATCATATGTCACATCCCCAGCTTCACCTTGCATTAGGATAGCACCTGTCTATTGCATCATGTTTATTTTCTCATAAACTAGAAATGGGGATGTTCAAACCCTAACTCCAAATGAATTCAACTAGGGTCAAATTAAAAATCATTTTCAATAAACCCAAAACGCCCTTGGGAAAAGTTCATCATTTTTCGATTGATTAAAAACCTCTGCCAAAAATGTTGCACCTATTTCTAGGACCATTCTGGATTTTTGAATTAAATCTTAAAGTATTTGCATTTGGGCATTTAAATGCTACTAATTATTCTAAATGTCCAAATAATCCTAAACTGAAATGTTCCATGTTGGTTATATGCTAAACAGTGGGCATGAGCAGTTTGGTGAATTTTGAAAGTGCCTAAGCATTTTTAGAAAAGCCACAAAGTTACAAAAGAAATAGATAACAGAAAACAGAAAGAAAAGAGAGAGAGAGAAGCTTACCTGAGGCCCACTTACCTGGTGGCCCAGCAGTTTCGGCCCAGCCCACCTGGCCCTCCCCTGTCGTCTTCCTCGTGACAGAAGGACGGAGGGCGTGTGCCCATGGCACGCCGGCCACCTCCTGCTTCCACCGCGACGCCTCCGACCTTCTGGTCGTGCCACGAAGACGTCCACGGCCCCCTCGGAGCCACCTCGACCTCTCCCCTCACTCGCTGCACTCTCCTCCCTCCTCTGTCTCTCTCGCACGCAGCCACCGAGAGGAGCTCATCGCCGCCGCGCCGAACCACCGCGGCCACCGGCCACCGCACACCTCGCAAACATGCCAAGAAGAATCGCCGCAGCTCCGTCTTCCTATTTCATCGGCGTACTCGAGCTGGGGAGCACCACAGCACCTTCAACGCCGTCGTCTTCATTCTCCAGCACCCCAAATCGCGGAGATGCCCCGACGTCGTCCGACCTCCTACGAGCCCACTAAGACGCGAGATGCAACCTATGTGAGCTCCATCTTCGTTTGCCCCTCCTCCCCTTGCCTCCTGATCACCGTAGCCACTGCTTCGACTGAAGCCGAAGCTCGCCGCCGCTCGGGCTGGTCGCCGGCGCCACCCCGGTGACCTTTTGGTCACACCACCTAGTCCAACTAGTTCGCGAGCACTCGTAGAGACCGTAGGCGCAAACCTCAGCTCCTCCCAAGCACCTTTTCGATGAATCCGTCGCCACCAGAGCTTCAGCCGCCGCGGACCTCGTCGCCGGTGCCTCTGCAGGCCTCCCCGCGCCCTACCATGCAGACCCCTAGATGCGGGCGAGCGAGGGCTTCCTTCTGGTGCTCTCAGCACGCCCAGCCGCTGCCCCTAGCGCCACTCCGGCGAGCCGCCGCCACACTGTGAGGTCGCCGGCGCTTAATCCGGCGACGCTGACGTGGCCTATTTAGTTCAGGCACTAATGACCCCCCTGGGTCAATGACAGGTGGACCCAGGCCCCTAACTAATTAAGGTTAGATTTAGTTTAGTGTTATTTATCTCTGTTAGTTAGATTGGACACTGACATGTGGGCCCTGGGCCCACTGACAGTTTAGTTAGTATTAACTTAAGGCTAACTAACCCTGTTAGTTAGATGTGTCACTGACACGTGGGGCCCAGACTCTGTTAACCTTTAGTTTAGTTTTAAAACGTTTAGTTAGCCCTTAGAGACTGACCAGTGGGACCCACTGGTCAGGTTTGACACGAATAGCCCCTGTTGACCTGCTGACGTCAGCATGTGGTCATGCTGACGCAGTAAAGTGTTTCTGGATTTTAAAATAAATCTTAAATGATTTATGAATTCCAGAAAATGCTTTAAACTTCTAAAAATCATATAAAATCAACCGTAGCTCAGATGAAAATAATTTATATATGAAAAATGATCAGAAAAATTCAAGGAATCTGTTTATGGCATTTTCATGCATGTTTGAAGAAGTTAAACCTGCTGATCAGGTCAATTCAATTAAATGGCATTTAAATAATCACATATGGAGTTTGAATTTGAACCTTTGGTTCAAACCAACTTCATTTAACATGGTTGCTAGTTGCATTAGCTCAATCAACAACATATTGCCATGTCATGAGCATGCATCATATTGTCGCATTGCATTGATTGTGTTCTCTCTTGTTTGCTGATGTTTGTCCCCTCTCAGTAGACGCTGTTCCGACGATGTGATCGATGACACCGATGAAGACTCATTGATATCTTCAGAAGTGCCAGGCAAGCAAAACCCCATTGAGCATTCCAATACAATCCCACTCGCTCGCTCTTGCTCTCTTTTACTGCATTAGGACAACAACGCTTCAACTGTTACCTGCTGCGGTAGTTGAACCCCTTTCCTCTGCATGACCTGGCATTGCCAAAGTAAATAGTTGAAACCCACTAGTATGAGTAGGAGTTGTTTGAGCCATGTTGTGCCTACTCATTCATGCTTTTTGGTTATGCCTGCTATTGCTTAGAGTTGTGTCAGGTCTGATTCATCGGGGATGAATTGGAATGTGATGAACATGTCCTACTGTGTGTGAGCTAAGTGTGTGAACACGATTTGGTAAATCTAGCGATGAGAGGCCATGTAGGAGTACATGGTGGGTTGTCTCATTGAAACCGTCCTCAGGAACTGAGTTCTGTGTTGGTTGATCCATGAAACAGCTACTACCACACATTGGGCCCTGAAATATGACCCCGCTCGACTTATTGACTGCCCTTGTTCTCTGCCCAAGAGTTGCAACTAGTTTCTGGTGTTTGTAGTTTACTGGTGGTCGTGCGCAGTGCTGACCCTCGGGGTGGGCTGTCACACGGCAGGTACGTGGCACGGTGTACCGGTCGCCCGTTTGGTGATGCGGGAACCCTGTACACATCGCTTGGGGCCGTGAGCGACACCCCGGCCGGATCTCCCCACGGATGGAACCCAAATAGGCGATGAACCTAGACGAGAGACTTGAGTGGTTGGTTAGGTCGTGGTCTACACCCACGTCGGCTTTCGCTTGAAGTCTGCCGAGCACATGTCGTGTGCAGACGCTAAGTGGTGGAAACATGTGCGAAGAAGTACACCCCTGCAGGGTTATATATATAATCTATTCGAATAGCCGTGTCCGCGGAAATGGACTTATGGGTTGCCTATTACAGTTCATAGACAAGTGAAAGTGGATACTCTAAAACACGCAAGATAAGCGTGAGTGCTATGGATGGCCTTCTCGTAGGGAGACGGGAGCGGATCCATAGTGGTGTATTGATTGGTGAATATGCGGACTCGTGTGCGCCACCTCAAAAGAGTTACTTGCAGTCGTAGTTCAAGATAGCCACCGAGTCAAAGCTGGCTTGCTGCAGTCATACACTACCACCCCTTTGTTGATACTGATGCATATGTAGCTAGTTCTGATGTAAGTCTTGCTGAGTACCTTTGTACTCACGTTTGCTTAATTATGTTTTTGCAGAGAGACTTCAGTCTCGCTAGTGGTTCCACGTGGACTTCGACGTTTAGCTTGTTACCTCAGCTACGATGTTGTACCCTTGGGAGGGTCTGGTAGATAGTCAGGCTTTTCAGCCTTCTTCATTCGTAGTTGTCTGTACTCAGACATGTTATGCTTCCATTGCCTATATGCTCTGTATGTTGGGTCATGTGACCTCTGTTTGTAATAAATGCTATGATGGCTCTTCTGGGCCTTATGTATATGAGTTGTTGAGTTATGTTGTGATGCCATGTTGTACATCACATACTTGCATGTTATGCGTACGTGTAATGTGTATTGCTATGTGTGGGATCCGACACCTAGTTGTTTACCTTTGGTAGCCTATCTTACAGGGAAATGTCTCCTAGTGCTTCCACCGAGCCTTGGTAGCTCGCTACTGCTCCGGAACACTTAGGCTGGCCGACATGTGTCCTTCTTCGTTCTTGTGTCTGTCCCTTAGGGGAAATGTCACGTGTTGTTCCTTTAAGTCTTTGTAGCTTGCTACGACTTGGGTTCATACATTGATGACCGACACGTTCGTTGCTGGGTCATGTATGCCTGTCTCTGTAATTTAGTGCCACTTTTGGTTTATAACTAATCATGTCGGCCCGGGTTCTCTGTCATATGGATGCTAGCGACACTATCATATACGGGTGCCAAAATGCGCAAACGGTCCCGGGCCAGGTAAGGTGGCACCCGTGGGGATACCATGCGTGAGGCCGCAAAGTGATATGATGTGTTACAGGCTAGACCTGTGAGAATTAGGATCGGGGTCCTGACAGCTTTGGTATCAGAGCCTGACTGCCTGTAGGATTAGTAAGCCAAACTGGTCGAAGTCGTGTCTAGAAACTCTTTAGTTATGTAAGGGAATTGTTTGTGGAAGGGAACGTAAGGCTCTTTTTACTCCTTTGCCCTATGACCTTCTGATCTGAGTCACCTTCTTCTTTCTACGGGGATTAAGAACTAGGATTCTCATTCTGTTTATCAGGATCACGTTATTGTGGATTCAACCCTCAGTTCAGTTTCTACTACTTCTGTTTGTTCAACTGTTGGTCTCAAAACCTTGACATTATGATGTGAAGTGGATATGCTACCCTTTTTGCTTGGATCTCAAAATTATTTTCGAGCATTTGCAGCCGTTATGCTGTCCGTGTCATCCCAGGTCTCTAAACAATCTGATGCATTTGCAAATCATTCCTACCTGTTCTTAATGTCCTTCTAGGCCAGATTAACCACACTAGACGGTGAGTTGTGGTACTCTGTTACCTCGACACATATGTTGGAGTTATTATTATGACCCTAAGTATCTTAGAAGATCAGCCAGTAATCCAGCAATGTTTTATATTCCAGTGTGATGATTTTGGCCATCATTCTCGAAAGCATCCCGTGATGCTATTTAGTTGGTAGGTATTCTATTCCTGGGTTCTTGAACCCGAGCTTCACCCTACTTACTTCATGTTGATAGTATTTGCTCGTTCCTTTAGGATATTAGTAACCTTGTGATAGTCCTCGAGGTCCGTGGTTATCGTTCTTCCAATACCATGAACCATCGTGCAGAAGTTCTCCCGAACCAAAAGATCACAACCCAAGTGCTCTTGAGTAGTACACCATTCATATTGTGACTCTGCCAATTCTACTTTCTGCATGGGTTATCCGGAAGAAATATGTTGAACTCGTTCGACATGTTAATCTATGCATCCACAACTCAGAAGTTATATGTTCCTTGAGTTGTCTCCTTTTAGTTGTATTATGACCCTCGTCTATCAGTTGATAGTCAGGAGTAGTCGTGCACTTGTGTTCATCGATGCATTTTACTCTTGTGGTCCCTCAAGACATTCTATTCTGGAATGACTAGGAGAAACAAACTCTAGTACCTTATCCATATCCAGGATTGGGTCAAAAAAGTTGTACTTCGCAGATGAAGAACGCTAATCCAGCTTCTAAACTGTTCTATCCTGGAGTATTACCATCATTATGTCAAGAATGTCATGAGAATTGCACCACCTCCTATGAACTCTTGATACAGTGATACTTCTCACCATCATCGTCCATTCCTCGGTCTCCGTGTTATGGTAACCGGAATACCGACAAGTGAATTGGGATGTGTGAAATCAATACTCCTAGCGACTTCGTTGCTTGGTAGTTAAAGGACAACAATCTCATTCTTAGCGTGTTGGCTATTAAATCACCATTCTAAGATTGATCGTGCTACCTAGTCCATCTTACTTGGTGCACTCTTCGATCAATGAGTTAGGATTGTGTCAATCCCTCGCTCATTTGATCATATCGTCTTGCCCTGAAAAGCAAGATTGATCTCGAGCTTAGTAACATATCGGTGGTTCGTGATTTCCGAACATCTTCTCGGAAGTATTACCAGGTTGTTCCCTGACCGCTATGTTGAGCTCGTGATCAAGCTGGTTTCTCTTTAAACCACCCTTTCTCCAAGAATCTGTGTTGGATACCCTGAGCTAGTTGGTTAAGCTAAACGACAACTTGGAGAGTTGGAAGATAAAAGCTTAACCCACATAGCTCACTCCAAAGGGATATCTTGTGTGTGTATTGAAGATAGATGATATCTTCTCCAATTGATCCCCGTGATCATTTGTGGATCTATTGTCTTGTCCAAACTTTGATTTGAGTATGGGTTATCGTCAAGTCAAATCAGAACCAACGATATTCGTAATGTTGTCTTACTCATGGTCGTTCCCTTGAGCATACACCATTATATATTTTGGGTCTGACCAATGCTATCACTTGTTCACATTGTCATGGAATTCCATCTATATGGAAACCTGGATGAATTGTTGTTGAGCCCATCAGCAACATTGTTATCTTCTCCATGATCTATGTTGAACATACAGCTAGTATTGGAAACTTTAATAAGCATTATCTTCATGACCCGTTCGTGAAGCATATGTACGGAAGAAAGAAGTGACTTCCTCTAATTCATGTGCATTTGATGCAAGTTGCCGCCGTGAATTCGAGAAAGCATGTTTTTACCTCCTCTGGAGTCATCCCAAGTCAGTCATGCATACGTGCGATGTATTCTATGGTCTGATAGACAGATCATCTTCATTCTGTATGTATCCCTAGCACACCAAGCCACTGATTGATTTGTTCAAAGAAAAGAAGTTCAAATGATATTCCCGAAGGGCCCGGACGGACATGCACAAGACTTCATTATCTCCAATGATGATTCCCAATCTGAACTCGATAGTATTTTATTATAAGACTACTATGTGGTCATGTTTGTCTGGGACAACGTGTTCACAGGTACGTAGCAGAACTAGCTCATGTTTTGGAGCTTGCTATCGTAGTTCACTCTCCGAGAATTTCGCAACGCCATCTCGTCGATTTGTGTTGCAAACTTTCGTTTCCAGACATGACGTCTGGAATATCCTGACATCCACCAGAACTGAATCTCAGGCAGCAATGATGGTTGGAGCATTTTCCAAGAACTATAATATTGGTCTCTCGATTATCGGTAAAGTGAATGTCGTGGCCAACACACCTAGCCGGAAGACCTATTGTTGTAGTATCTTGATTGAAGAAATTGGCCACCTCCCCATAAGGACTTCGTAGGAATTACTCCCTAGTTGTTCCTTATGGACTTTTTGTGCTCCCGAAGTCCGACCTTTACTTGATGGCCATGTTGATGCTTTTAAGCATTGACCGTGGTACCTTGTACACCAAGGAGAACATTAGAAGCGGAGTGCTAAATGTCTCTCGGTCGATCATCCAGATTTTGCCCCTTGACTCCGCTAGGGTGAATTGCATCTGCACTATCCATCATTATTCATCATGGTAGTATGTTGTGTTGCCAGGATCCTTGACACGGATATTGGTAAAACCTTGATGGATATGGGAATACTCAAGTTCTTGAGAGCACGCACAAGCACTAGGTGTTATCCTCGACACTAACCGGGATTGCTCCCAGTGTTCTTGGTTATGTTTTAACCTCTTAAAGAGCAATTTACTCTCTACTATTGGGTTTCTTCCCAGTCACCAGAATCATTCCCGGCATTTGCATTTTGTTCCCAGCTTGCACCGCCAATGTACCAATTCTCCATGGGTTACCGTTCTCAATCACTGCTGTTCAGGATTATCTTCAGCAATGGACTTGCCATGGGTCCCATCCATTTCCGATGATAACCAAAATCATCCCTTGTGTTGTCTTCAACAAGGTAGTCCACATCATCCATTCTGGCCCGAGAATGTCATTCTTTCGGACTCCGTCAAATGATCAATTGTGATTTGCCTCCAGCTGGTATAGAGAGTTTCAATGATCTCTATATCAAAAGTAATTCTTTTTGCCACTTAAGGTAATAATTCTACGAGTCACCTTCTCTAAAGGTGCCCCGTCTTGTGGTATCATTACCATCAGCTTAGGTGTGGAATTATTGCCGTCAGGTGAACCTTCATCATTTATTTCACTACATCCCTCTGGAGGTGTACTCTGTGTCTCAGCTCAAGAGATGTTTCAACGTCTCACTCCATGGGTTGATCTTGAGTTGCTCGATCTTTCGGAAGATCAATTTTGTAGAGTTTCTCTCATCATCACCGTTTGGAAGAAGATCTCGAAAGCAAGGATGCCAGGATCAACATGAGGCAAGCAATCAACACTTATATGGAGGACACTTGGATCATGAAGTTTGTGTTAGTTAGTGTCCACTCTGATTTCTTATCTCACGTCTTGAATCTCGGGACGAGATTCTTGTTTAGTGGGGGTGAGTTGTCACATCCCCAGCTTCACCTTGCATTAGGATAGCACCTGTCTGTTGCATCATGTTTATTTTCTCAGAAACTAGAAATGGGGATGTTCAAACCCTAACTCCAAATGAATTCAACTAGGGTCAAATTAAAAATCTTTTTCAATAAACCCAAAATGCCCTTGGGAAAAGTTCATCAATTTTGGATTGATTAAAAACCTCTGCCAAAAATGTTGCACCTATTTCTAGGACCATTCTAGATTTTTGAATTAAATCTTACAGTATTTGCATTTGGGCATTTAAATACTACTAATTATTCTAAATGTCCAAATAATCCTAAACTGAAATGTTCCATGTTGGTTATATGCTAAACAGTGGGCATGAGCAGTTTGGTGAATTTTGAAAGTGCCTAAGCATTTTTAGAAAAGCCACAAAGTTACAAAAGAAATAGATAACAGAAAATAGAAAGAAAAGACAGAGAGAGAAGCTTACCTGAGGCCCACTTAACTGGTGGCCCAACAGTTTCGGCCCAGCCCACCTGGCCCTCCCCTGTCGTCTTCCTCGTGACAGAAGGACGGAGGGCGTGTGCCCACGGCATGCCGGCCACCTCCTGCTTCCACCGCGACGCCTCCGACCTTCTGGTCGTGCCACGAAGACGTCCACGGCCCCCTCGGAGCCACCTCGACCTCTCCCCTCACTCGCTGCTCTCTCCTCCCTCCTCTGTCTCTCTCGCATGCGGCCACCGAGAGGAGCTCGTCGCCGCCGCCCCGAACCACCGCGGCCACCGACCACCGCACACCTCGCAAACATGCCAAGAAGAATCGCCGCAGCTCTGTCTTCCTATTTCATCGGCGTACTCGAGCTGGGGAGCACCGCAGCGCCTTCAACACCATCGTCTTCATTCTCCAGCACCCCAGATCGCCGGAGATGCCCCGACGTCGTCCGACCTCCTACGAGCCCACTGAGACGCGAGCTGCAACCTATGTGAGATCCTCCGTCGTTTGCCCCTCCTCCCCTTGCCTCCTGATCACCGTAGCCACTGCTTCGACTGAAGCCGAAGCTCGCCGCCGCTCGGGCTGATCGCCGGCGCCACCCCGGTGACCTTTTGGTCACACCACCTAGTCCAACGAGTTCGTGAGCACTCGTAGAGACCGTAGGCGCAAACCTCAGCTCCTCACGAGCACCGTTTCGATGAATCCGTTGCCACCAGAGCTTCAGCCGTCGCGGACCTCGTCGCCGGTGCCTCTGCAAGCCTCCCCGCGCCCAGCCATGCGCACCCCTAGATGCGGGCGAGCGAGGGCTTCCTTCTGGTGCTCCCAGCACGCCCAGCCGCTGCCCCTAGCGCCACTCCGGCGCTTAATCCGGCGACGCTGACGTGGCCTATTTAGTTCGTGCACTAATGACCCCCCTGGGTCAATGACAGGTGGACCCTGGCCCCTTACTAATTAGGGTTAGATTTAGTTTAGTGTTATTTATCTCTGTTAGTTAGATTGGACACTGACATGTGGGCCCTGGGCCCACTGACAGTTTAGGTAGTATTAACTTAAGGCTAACTAACCCTCTTAGTTAGATGTGTCACTAACACGAGGGGCCCAGACTCTGTTAACCTTTAGTTTAGTTTTAAAAAGTTTCGTTAGCCCTGAGAGACTGACCAGTGGGACCCACTGGTCAGGTTTGACCCGAACAGCCCCTGTTGACCTGCTGACGTCAGCATGTGGTCATGCTGACGCAGTAAAGTGTTTCTGGATTTTAAAATAAATCTTAAATGATTTATGAATTCCAGAAAATGCTTTAAACTTCTGAAAACCATATAAAATCAACCGTAGCTCAGATGAAAATAATTTATATATGAAAAATGATCAGAAAAATTCAAGGAATTTGTTTATGGCATTTTCATGCATGTTTGAAGAAGTTAAACCTGCTGATCAGGACAATTCAATTAAATGGCATTTAAATAATCACATATGGAGTTTGAATTTGAACCTTTGGTTCAAACCAACTTCATTTAACATGGTTGCTAGTTGCATTAGCTCAATCAACATCATATTGCCATGTCATGAGCATGCATCATATTGTCGCATTGCATTGATTGTGTTCTCTCTTGTTTGCCGATGTTTGTCCCCTCTCAGTAGACGCTGTTCCGACGATGTGATCGAGGACACCGATGAGACTCATTGATATCTTCAGAAGTGCCAGGCAAGAAAAACCCCATTGAGCATTCCGATACAATCCCACTCTCTCGCTCTTGCTATCTTTTACTGCATTTGGACAACAACACTTCAACTGTTACCTGCTGCGGTAGTTGAACCCCTTTCCACTGCATGACCTGTCATTGCCACAGTAAATAGTTGAAACCCACTAGTATGAGTAGGAGTTGTTTGAGCCATGTTGTGCCTACTCATTCATGCTTTCTGGTTATGCCTGCTATTGCTTAGAGTTGTGCCAGGTCTGATTCATCGGGGATGAATTGGAATGTGATGAACATGTCCTACTGTGTGTGAGCTAAGTGTGTGAACACGATTTGGTAAAGGTAGCGATGAGAGGCCATGTAGGAGTACATGGTGGGTTGTCTCATTGAAACCGTCCTCAGGAACTGAGTTCTGTGTTGGTTGATCCATGAAACAGCTACTACCACACATTGGGCCCTGAAATATGACCCCGCTCGACTTATTGACTGCCCTTGTTCTCTGTCCAGGAGTTGCAACTAGTTTCTGGTCTTTGTAGTTTACTGGAGGTCGTGCGCAGTGCTGACCCTCGGGGTGGGCTGTGACACGGCAGGTACGTGGCACGGTGTATCGGTCGCCCGTTTGGTGACGCGGGAACCCTGTACACATCGTTTGGGGCCGTGAGCGACACCCCAGCCAGATCTCCCCACGGATGGAACCCAAATAGGCGATAAACCTGGACGAGAGACTTGAGTGGTTGGTTAGGTCGTGGTCTACACCCACGTCGGCTTTCGCTTGAAGTCTGCCGAGCACATGTCGTGTGCAGACGCTAAGTGGTGGAAACATTTGCGAAGAAGTACACCCCTGCAGGGTTATATATATAATCTATTCGAATAGCCGTGTCCGCGGAAATGGACTTCTGGGTTGCCTATTACAGTTCATAGACAAGTGAAAGTGGATACTCTAAAACACGCAAGATAAGCGTGAGTGCTATGGATGGCCTTCTCGTAGGGAGACGGGAGCGGATCCATAGTGGTGTATTGATTGGTGAATATGCGGACTCGTGTGCGCCACCTCAAAAGAGTTATTTGCAGTCGTAGTTCAGGATAGCCACCGAGTCAAAGCTGGCTTGCTGCAGTCAAACAATACCACCCCTTTGTTGATACTGATGCATATGTAGCTAGTTCTGATGTAAGTCTTGCTGAGTACCTTTGTACTCACGTTTGCTTAATTATGTTTTTGCAGAGAGACTTCAGTCTCGCTAGTGGTCCCGCGTGGACTTCGACGTTTAGCTTGTTACCTCGGCTACGATCTTGTACCCTTGGGAGGGTCTGGTAGATAGTCAGGCTTTTCAGCCTTCTTCATTTGTAGTTGTCTGTACTGAGACATGTTATGCTTCTGTTGCCTGTATGCTCTGTATGTTGGGTCATGTGACATCTGTTTGTAATAAATGCTATGATGGATCTTCTGGGCCTTATCTATATGAGTTGTTGAGTTATGTTGTGATGCCATGTTGTACAACACATACTTGCATGTTATGCGTACGTGTAATGTGTATTGCTATGTGTGGGATCCGACACCTAGTTGTTTACCTTTGGTAGCCTATCTTACAGGGAAATGTCTCCTAGTGCTTCCACCGAGCCTTGGTAGCTCGCTACTCCTCCAGAACACTTAGGCTGGCCGGCATGTGTCCTTCTTCATTCCTGTGTCTGTCCCTTAGGGGAAATGTCACGCGTTGTTCCTTTAAGTCCTTGTACCTTGCTACGACTTGGGTTCATACGTTGATGACCGACAGGTTCATTGCTGGGTCATGTATGTCTGTCTCTGTAATTTAGTGCCACTTTTGGTTTATAACTAGTCATTTCGGCCCGGGTTCTCTGTCATACGGATGCTAGCGACACTATCATATACGTGTGCCAAAATGCGCAAACGGTCCCGGGCCAGGTAAGGTGGCACCCGTGGGGATACCGTGCGTGAGGCCGCAAAGTGATATGATGTGTTACAGGCTAGACCTGTGTGACTTAGGATCGGGGTCCTGACATCATATTCAATATTTATGCTTTATCCTTCACGAAAAATAGACTTAAACCTCCCCCAAGATATTGAGAGATCATAATTTCTCTTGAAAATATTGAGAGATCATGATTGGCGCATAAATAGACTTAAGCCTCCCCCATGATTGGGCGGTACTTTATCCTTCACGAGGCCAAAAATTATATATGTAATTCCGATCACGATGAACTAGATGCATATGGTATTTTTTTTGGTGAAACTCCAATTTCAATCGGTTCCAGTTCCAAGATCCAATATCATTGCACAGACTATACCATGCTAATGCTTTTCCCTTCAAAGATAAGGAAAAACCTTCTTCATAACTTGATCTCTGGGTAAACCTGCAAGCTTAAACAAACCACAAACTTGTTCCACATATATCAAGTGCATATCAGGATGTTCAGTTCCATCTCCCGCATAAGGATTAGCTAGTAGTTGTTCTATCATACCCGAAGTGATTTCATATTCAATATTTTTAGTAGGTGCAGCGGGTTGAGGGGTAGCTAATTTTGGTTCCGGTCGAGGTGAGGATACCCCGAACAAACCCATCAATGGATTGTTCTCCATAGTAAGAAGTGACAATAAAATTCACCAAACTATATGAACGTTTCCTAACCAATTTCCACTTACCGGAAGCGCTTCACTCCCGACAACAGCACCAGAAAATTGCCTTGATGACCCACAAGTATAGGGGATCAATTGTAGCTCTTTTCGATAAGTAAGAGTGTCAAACCCAACGAGGAGGAGAAGGAAATGACAAGTGTTTTTCAGTAAGGTAATGTCTGCAAGTGCTGAAATTGTAAGTAGCAGAGTAGTTTGATAGCAAGATAATTTTTTAACGAACACATAAAGTTATTAGTAGAAAAAGTGCAGCAAGATAGCCGCATCCTTTTGAGGCAAAGGACAAGCCAAGACGGTCTCTTATAATAAGCAAAGCGTTCTTGAGGGTACACTGGAATTTCATCTAGTCACTTTTATCATGTAGGTTCAATTCGTGTTTGCTACTTTGATAATTTGATATGTGGGTGGATCGGTGCTTAGGTGCTGTTCTTACTTGAACAAACCTCCTACTTATGATTAACCCTCCCACAAGCATCCGCAACCGCGAGAAAAATATTAAGAATAAATTCTAACCATAACATTAAAGTTTTGGATCCAATCGGTCCCTTATAGATTAGCGCATAAACTGGGGTTTAAGATTTTGTCACTCTCTCAACCCACCATCTAATTACTACTCAACAATGCATTCCCTTTGGCCGAAATATGGTGAAGTGTCATGTAGTCGACGTTCACATGACACCACTAAGGGAATCATAACATAGATAATATCAAAATATCGAACACATATCAAATTGACATGATTACTTGCAAGATGATTTCTCCTGTGACCTCAAGAACAAAGGTAACTACTCACAAATGATGAACATTCTCAAGATAAGAGGGGTATTAAATAGCATAATGGATCTGAACATATAATCTTCCACCAAATAAACCATATAGTAATCAACTACAAGATGTAATCAACACTACTAGTCACCCACAAGCACCAATCTATAGTTCCGGTCAGAAGATTGAACACAAGAGATGAACTAGGGTTTGAGATGAGATGGTGCTCCTGAAGATGTTGATGAAGATAGCCCTCCCCAAGATGGGAGAGTTGTTGGTGCTGATGATGACGATGATTTACCCCTCCGGGAGGGAAGTTCCCCGGCAGAATTGCTCTGCCGGAGGGCAAAAGTGCTCCTGCCCCAAGTTCCACCTCGATACGGCGGTAATCCATCCCGAAAGTCTCCTCCTTAATTTTTCTAGGTTAAAATGACTTATATACGAGAAGAGGGGCACCGGAGGTGGGCCGGGGTGCACAAAACCCACCAGGGTGCGCCCAGGTGGGTTGTGCCCACCTGGTGGGCCCCCTTTGGTGGTTATCAGCTCTAGTATTTTTCATATATTCCATAAAAAATCTCCGTGAAATTTCATCTTGTTTGGAGTTGTGAAGAATTGGTAGCGTGACTTAGCTTTTTCAGGTCCAGATTTCGAGCTGCCGAAATTCCCCCTCTTTGTGTATACCTTACAAATTATGAGAGAAAAGGCATTACAATTACTCCAAAAAGCATTATTATGCATAAAAAATAAAAAATAATAGCAAGAAAACATGATGCAAAATGGACATATCACGTATCCAGAGGTGGCCACTAAGCCACCTTAAAGCTTGACACCGCACTGATTGCTGATGGACGTTGTTGTGCGGTGGAGTTTTACCTCCGCGTACCCCGGCAAGCCTGCCGGGGTGGTCCTGGTGACTTGCTGTCGGGCGAATCTGGCTCCCCGCCAGGCGCCATGCTTGGTAAGGGTGGTTTCCCTTCTGGTGGCGTCTTGCTCCTTGGTTGTCTTGATCTCCTCGACCAGCCTACTGATTCATTAAAGGGCTGATCTCTTCGTGTCTTGGTCTGGCACGTGATGTTGCAAACTTGCGCTTGAGCATGTGCATAGTTTGGTGCAACGGGCCAAGGTTCTGTTGCATCGACAGAATCAAACATATCATATTCAGTGATCCACAAGTTTTATGTAGGATTTTATGACTAACAATGTGAATGACCAATTCCTATTGACTCTCCAAATAGATATAAGTGAAGGAAGAGAGTTTTAATTCTTTCTACAATAGAACGTACTCTTATAAATATATTTGAAGCAAAAGAGCATTCTACAAATAATGGTTTTCATGTTTAGAAACAGGTAACCCAAACTTCAAACAATATAAGTGAAGCACATGTAGCATTCTATAAAGCCATAATCAAAACATTTACGTTAAGCGCAAAGAGCATTACATAAATCAACCAAGAACTATCGCATACTGATACGTCCCAAACGTATCTATAATTTCTGCTTGCTCCATGCATGTTTTGGGTGATATTGCTATGCTTTTGATACACTTTCATACACTTTTTATCATATTTGGACTAACCTATTAACTCAGTGCACCCCAGTGCCAGTTTATGTTTTCTGCTGTTTTTGTATTTCAGGTTTTCCCGTTACTTAAATTGCCAGAAAAATTCCGGGAAAAATATATAAAAATCAGCGCTCCAGAAGCTTCCATGCGCCAAAAGTGGGGCTAGAGGGGCCCCAGGCGCCCTGATGGCGCGGCCCTGATAACCCTCAACCGTAAGGGATCGAGATAGTCTTCGCGGGTAAGAATAACCCAATTTATTGATTCGACCGACGGGGAGCCAAAGAGTATTTATAAGCTTTGACAGTTGAGTTGTCAATTCAACCGCACCTGAAATATACTTACTTGCAACAAAAGATAAGTGGTAACAGTGATATGGTAGTGATGATAGTAATAGTAAAAGTAAACAGCAAAAGTAAATAGCAACAATAGATAGCAAAGTAAATAGCAAAAGTAGCGACTAGTGACAAGCAGGGTTTAAAACACTGTAGGCTAGGGACATGGATGGTTGGGCGCTGCATGGATGAGATAGATTCTAACTTGGGGCACGGCACATGGAAAACTAATGATCATCTAGGCAAATATCAAACATTAGGCATGTATCCCGTAGGTAGTTGTACGTGCTTGCAATAAGAACTTGCACAACATCTTTTGTCCTACCATCCCGCTAAGAACGGGGCCAAAAGGAACTAATGGATATTAAGGTGCTCCTATCAAAGAGCACCAGAACAAAGCAATGAACTCAATGGATACATGTAATCCTCAAACTACGGACCATCCCCTTTGGTGTCCCAAACTGTCACTTTTGGGATCGCCGGTTCCGGACCGTAACATGTGCAAACAACTCATAGATAGGATCACGAACACAAATGTATTCATGCAAACACATATGGTTCAGATCTGAAATCATGGCACTCGGGCCCTAAGTGTCAAGCATTAAGAATAACAAGTTAAAGCAAAGATGATAAACACCATAGTAGATGATAGGCAACATGCCCCAACAATCTGATAAACTATTACATGATCTAACTCATCCAATCCCTACCATCCCCTTCGCCTACAGCGGGGGAATTACTCACACATGGAGGGAGAAGTCATGGAGGGATGATGGAGTGGTGATGATGATGACGATGGCGACGATCTCCCCTCTTCGGAGGCCAATTCAGCCTCCAGATTAGCCCTCTCGAAGAAGAACAGAGGGTGGCGGCGGCTCCGCGACGAAAAACTGCGAAAGAACTTCCGATCTGGGGTTTCTGCGTCGGGAGGAAAAATACGGGCTAAAGTAGGGCACCAGGGGGTGTGGGGCCCACCCAGGCGCCCCCCCGGCGCGGCACAGGGGGGGCGCCCACAGGGCGCCTGGGCACCCCCTGGCCCCCCTCTGGCCCCACTTCTGGTTCCTGGTTCCTTCGGGTGCGTGGATTTTCTGTGATTTATCGTGGATTTTTCTGAGGTACCTAAAAATCCGTTCTCCTGCACACAAATAAACCATACAGGCAGCTCTGCTGAAAACAGCGTCAGTCCGGGTTAGTTTAGTCCAAATCATGCAAGAATGAGGTCAAAACAATATCAAAAGTGTTTGGAAAAGTAGATACGTTTGAGACGTATCAACTCCCCCAAGCTTAGCATATTGCTTGTTCTCAAGCAATTCAGTTCAACGAACTGGACGCGACAAAGAAAACTTTGACAAACTCTTTTGCTTCATTAGATGTATATAAGCATGTACTACGAAAAGAGTTTTAGCAAGTATTGAAACAGTACTATGAGGACAATGCAAGGAGCAATCCTTCTTTCAAGTGACCAGTCATAAATACTTAGAAGTAAATAATATATTACTGAAAATCAAGACAAGATTACATTGCACATAGCTTGAGTATATTAGGGTGGTATCTCGCTAGCCTCCATGAGTGAAGCAAGACATAAATGCAGAGACTCCTCCAGAGTTTTAAAGGAGACTAGAACTAAGAATTTCAGAATAAATCATATCACAAGTATGCAGAAGACAATGTAATACTTTGGGACAATGCAAATTACACTTAGAATGACAATTATGCTCTCCTAGTCGGTGCTTTGAAGAAAGAAGGTGAGACTCTCGAACTGTGGCTTTTATTGGCAAGGTTGAAAACCCGTGGTTGGAAACAAAAACTAAACATGTACCAGAGCTCTTGGTTTTAAAAACAGAAGTAAACATGTTTTGAGAAATGCATATTTCGTCAAGGAATGCTAGCAGATAACTCAATCACCTTTTAAGTGGACAAGTCTTGAGGAACGGCTCCCGCATGAGGACGATCACATCCTCTTAATCTCCTTTGTTTATCACTGCCAAAGTTTTCTGATTTTTCATGAACAAAGCGTGAAGGAGGGTTCGTTTGTTATATTATCTTTTTGAGCCGGGCGCACTCAAATGCCTGTTCCTTCTCGTATTATGGGTTTGCACATTATACATGCAATCCAGGGGTGAAACTTGTCCAACTTAAAAAGATCATGAATTAACTACTACTTCCTCATGAGCTAAAACATAGGCACAAAAAGGAAATGCTTTTGATTAGTTTCGAGATGGTACATGAAAGTCTTCGTTAGGAATGGCAGGTAAATACCATGTATAGGAAGGTATAGTGGACTCATATGGCATAACTGGTTTTAAGGATTTTGGATGTACAAGCAGTCAGTCCGCTTAGTACAGGTGGAGGTTTAGCAAAAGACTGGGAAGCGACCAACTAGAGAGCAATAGCGGTCATAATCATGCAGAGCGACAAAGCAACATTGAATCGGGCATGAAAGTGATATAACTATTCTAAAACTCAAAGATCATCAAGGCAAAGTAGACTTTTTAGTCCTAACATGTGTAAGCATGTGCCAAGTCAATCCAAAAATTCTCTAAAGGGAAATACCACCTTAGTATACCAGACTATGAATAGTGCAATGCATGTAGATCATTTCAATAACACATTATATACTCTAGTTATTCGGGACTAGCCACCTGGAAAGCATGAACCACTGGAAGAGCATTGTAAACATAGCACTATGTCGCTACAAGCTGGTCTCTAGATCATAAATACAGGCATATGTACAAAAGTAGAAACAATAAGAATTCATACCGGTCTTCCTTGTTGCTTCCTTTCAGTCGATCTTCGTCATTACTACTTGTCACTTGCACGATCGAACGTAGGAAATATAATCAAATGCCATCACGGACTCGAGCTGATCTCTGAAAACAAAGCAAACTAAAGAGAGAAAGAAAATCTTTTTGGTTTTTTCAAAGGTTGAATAAAAAGCAAAAGAAAGAGAAAAACTCTTTGTTATTTTTGCAAAGAGAGAAATAAAGAAGAACGGGCAAAAATTTCGAAAAGATCAAAGCGAATAAAACGGATAATACAATGGAAAAGTGAGAAGGGCACATACTCCCCCAAGCTTAGGCTTTTGGCCTAAGTTGGTAGCAGCTACTGCCCCCAGGAGCCTCCTGCTCCAGGGGTATGGTGGTGAGTCCACGGGTCGTAGAAGGATGCTGGCGCGTACACCGAACTCCTCAGAGTCTCCCACAAGGAAGGCTCCGAACGCCAAACAAAGGAAGACCCTTCACCAAACTCGGTGGCGGTCTCTTCCTGAAAATGTCGTATCTCACCGTGCCTCTCCTCGTCGGGCACAACCCCCTCCATAGGGTTATGAAACTGATGTTGGACCATGAACTCATCGAACTGAACAACGTCAAAGGACCATCTGTTCCTGCGAGAAAAATCAAACAAAAGAGGTGCAGGTAGACGGATCTCGCGTTCCGCGGCAGTTCCGAAACGCAAGATATAGATAAGATTATTAAGTTCAGAACCCATGGTAACAAACTTATGCCTTTTCATAGCAGCAAGATCAAAGCTTAAATAAGTAAAAGGAGTATCATCAGGGTGTGGGGTGCCTCCAAGATGCTCTAAGATAAGTGTGGCGTAAACGCCACCATATAAGTCCCCCTTGTTACCGTTCATAGCAAGGCGTCGAGCAATTAAGGTACCCAGATTATAATTAGACCTCCCTGAGAGGGCTGCTGCCAGGATAGAAATATCCGGAGCAGAAATGCTGCTGGTGTTGTCACGAGCTAACACCCCTCTAGCAATATAATATGCAAAATACTTGAGGTGAGGAAATAAGATGCTGGAGATCTTCGACCGATGAATATCCCTCGTACCCATGCTGCAGAGAGAGTTGATGATGGTTTTCAGCTCGGAGGGCTGAGTGGCCATCCTAGCCGTCCTCCCAACGTTCGGCACACCCTAGCAGTCGATGGTGAAGCTGCGGCTCTAGTAACTCGATCGGAGTGTGCGGGCCTCCTCTTCTCAAGCCACCCTTTTGCTCTTCCGAACAAACTCATTTCTGAATTTTTTTTTACAATTTACAAAAACGAGGATTAAAATAACGTGAGCTAAGGCAAACTACTCAACTCACTTGCCCAAGGCATAAACTTGCATCAAAACTTGAAAAACAACTTTCTACACATGCATGCAAGCTCATCTCTACAGCACCAAGAAGTACTAAATACTCACAAATGAGGCTACCAATCAAAAATCTAATTGGAGGGGTGGAGGAGTCACATACCAGGGAGTATTTGCTCAAAATTTCAGCTCAAATGATGGGCTGTAGAGAGAGATCGAAGAATCGCTTCCAAGAACAGCAAGAACACAAGAACAACAGCAGAACTCGTGTTTTTGGAGAAAGAGAGAGAGGAAGGAAGAAGAAGTACCTGGAGGGGGTCCCGTGGGCCCCAGGCGCCCTGTGGGCGTGGCCAGGGGCTGGGCCGTGCCAGCTGGCCGCCTGGGCCACTGGTGGCCCCCCCTGGCTGGCCCCAGGCCCCTCTGGGTCTCTCCCGACGTGGAAATTTTTATTATAATTTTTCTGGAATTTTTCTGAAAACTTCACTGTTGAAAATTTTTCGAAGTTCAAAAATCTGCGAAACTCTCTGAAAACTTGAAGCAGTTAGTAGTATTGTGAAGCTTCAAAAACATAAATACTTGGTACAGCAGGTAGGACAAAACTAAAAAAAAGTGAAAATATAACAAGCTCAACTTTTTATCCATATAAAACATATTTGTTAATAAGGTTGATCAAGTCTTACCAACAAACAGGCGGTATATAGAGCAAAAAGTCTCACCTCCTACGGAGTAATCACTGAACCTTTACCTTGATGGACATTGTCCCTACCATGATAGTTTTGTATTTATGAGGCACATGTAGTGGACAATCCCATTCTCCAATCTTCACGGTCTCGATATTCTCTATAGAGTTGAGGGCATGCCTTTTGTCGGTCTTCTTTGGAAAATATACCGTGTGTTCTTTATCATTCACATGGAAGGTAACCTTCCCTTTATTGCATACAATAATAGCACCTGCCGTGTTAAGGAAAGGTCTACCAAGAATAATGGACATGCTCCCATCCTTGGGCATGGCAAGCACAACAAAATCAGTAAGAATTAAACAATTAGCAACTTCTACGGGAACATCCTCACAAATACCTATCGGAACAGCGGTTGACTTGGCAGCCATCTGAAGGGAGATATCTGTAGGAATTAGTTTCTCTAAACAAAGCCTCTCGTAAAGAGAGAGAGGCATAACACTCACTCCTGCTCCAAGATCACATAAAGCAGTTTTGACATAATTATTCTTTATGGAGCAAGGAATGGTGGGTATACCTGGATCACCGAGCTTCTCAGGAATCTTTCCACTGAAAGAATAGTTAGCAAGCATAGTAGATATTGCATCATTAGGAACTTTTCTTTTATTAGTGACAATATCATTCATATATTTTGAATAAGGAAGTAACTTAATAGCATCAGTCAAGGGTATCTGAAGAAAAAGAGGTTTAATCCACTCACAAAACTTATTATAATTCTCTTCTTCTTTAGATTTGATGGACTTACCTGGAAAGGGCATGGATTTCTGTACCCATGGTTCTCTTTCCTTCCCATGTTTTCTTGCGATGAAGTCTTCTTTAGTGTACCTCTTACGTTTGTCAGGTGCTTCTTCTTCTCGAACTTCAGGTGGATCATTCTTCTCATTATTATTACCTTCAGGTTCAGCACCGTCTTCTGTCTCAGCATCGGAGATAGATACACTGTTGGGATCAATAGCTGGTTCTTTATCTGCAATAGGATCATTAGAATTGTCAGTCTCCTTATGTTTCTTCTTTTTCTTTGGAGACCCAACAATTTCTTCTTCCTGTATTTGAGAATCCTACTCGATTCTCTTCGGATGCCCCTCTGGATAAAGAGGATCTTGAGTGCTAGTTCCTCCTCGGGTCTTAATCCCGAAAGCCTGCAAATTATCTTGTTCGGCATTGTTAGCAAGCAAATCTCTTTGCACATTAGAAATTTGATCAAGCTGAGTTTGAACCATATGAAAATGCTTCACAAGACATTGAACATCATTAACTGTTCTATCTAAAACATCAAGCAGTTTTTTGATAGCAAGGGAATTATCATGCAACTGACTTTCTATCCTCTCATTAAAATGATTTTGTTTCATAATAAAATTATCAAACTCATCTAAACATTGATCAGGAGGCTTACCATGAGGGATGTCACTTGCATTGAAATCTAAAAGAGACTGTACCTCTACCATAGGAGGGTGAGTAGTAGGCTCACACAGCTTCTCAATAGGGGGTAGATTCTTCACGTCTTCAGCTTTAATACCTTTCTCTTTAATAGAATTATTTGCTTCTCACATATCCTCGGGGCTCAGAACAAACATGCCCCTCTTCTTTGTTGGTGGAGGTGGTTCAGGGACGGACCAATCTTCATGGTTTTTGGCAATCCTGCCCATTAAATCTTCCGCATCGTCCGGTGTTCTTTTCCTGAAAACACAACCAGCACAACTGTCCAAATAGGACCTGGATTCATCAGTTAGACCAGCATAGAATATATCGATTAATTCATTCTTAGGGATGTCATGTCCTGGTCTAGCCCGAATCAGACCGCAGTACCTCCCCCAAGCTTTAGGGAGGGACTCATCCTGCAACTGTTTAAAGTTATAAATTCTTTGTAAAGCAGCATGTTGCATGTGAGCAGGAAAGTACTTATCAACAAAAGAGTGAGCTAAGTCCTGAGGACTCTTAATGGAACCGCATGGCAGTGAATCATACCATGCTTTAGCACCCTCCTTCAAGGAGAAAGGAAGAAGCTTGGTCACATAAAAGTATCGTATCTTCTCATCTGTGGTAAACAGGCTACCCAACTCACTGAGTTTAGTCAGGTGTGCAATAGCATCATCATTTTCTCTGCCATAAAAGGGGTCAGCTTCAACCATAGGTATAAGTGAAAGATCAACAGAGAAATCAAAATCAGGATCATCAATGCATATAGGAGATGTAGCAAACTCAGGATTAGGAACGGTTTTGTTCTTTAGAGAGTGTTTTTCAAACAGTTTCTTAATAGCTTCAGGGTCTGAGCCAGAAAACTCTGTCAGTTCCCTGCATAATTCTTCATCTAGTATATAGTAATCATCATCAAGGAGTCTCTCTTTAAGTTTACTCAAGTCAGGATAATCATAAGTTTCACCAATAGGGTAGCGAGCAACAAGAAGTTCAATTCCAGACTTTTTAGCAGCAGCAGCAATTTGTTTCTCAAGAGCATAACCAAGCGAACTAATATCATCATCATAAGTAGTAGAAGCATCATCAAGAGTATCAAACATAGTAATAGATTCAGTAGGAGCATCATGTGGTGGTGGTGAGGCAAACTTACTCATAACGGAAGGTGAATCAAGTGTAGCACTAGTGCTTAGAGCAGTACCTCTTCTTGTAGTAGATAGTAAGATCGGAACCTTGGGGTCTCCTTTCTTACCCATAGTAGATAAAGTGCAGCAGGTAGGATACCTCAAGTAGACTTGTAAATATTGCTATGCTCCCCGGCAACGGCGCCAGAAAACGGTACTTGATAACCCTCAACCGTAAGGGATCGAGATAGTCTTCGCGGGTAAGAATAACTCAATTTATAGATTCGACACACGGGGAGCCAAAGAGTATTTATAAGCTTTGACAGTTGAGTTGTCAATTCAACCGCACCTGAAATATACTTACTTGCAACAAAAGATAAGTGGTAACAGTGATATGGTAGTGATGATAGTAATAGTAAAAGTAAACAGCAAAAGTAAATAGCAACAGTAGATAGCAAAGTAAATAGCAAAAGTAGCGACTAGTGACAAGCAGGGTTTAAAACACTGTAGGCTAGGGAGATGGATGGTTGGGCGCAACATGGATGAGATAGATTCTAACTTGGGGCACGTCACACGGAAAAGTAATGATCATCTAGGCAAATATCAAACATTAGGCATCTATCCCGTAGGTAGTTGTACGTGCTTGCAATAAAAACTTGCACAACATCTTTTGTCCTACCATCCCGCTAAGAACGGGGCCAAAAGGAACTAATGGATATTAAGGTGCTCCTGTCAAAGAGCACCGGAACAAAGCAATGAACTCAATGGATACATGTAATCCTCAAACTACGGACCATCCCCTTTGGTGTCCCAAGCTGTCACTTTTGGGATCGCCGGGTCCGGACCGTAACAGGTGCAAACAACTCATAGATAGGATCACGAACACAAATATATTCATGCAAACACATATGGTTCAGATCTGAAATCATGGCACTCGGGCCCTAAGTGTCAAGCATTAAGAATAACAAGTTGAAGCAAAGATGATAAACACCATAGTAGATGATAGGCAACATGCCCCCAACAATTTGATAAACTATTACATGATCTAACTCGTCCAATCCCTACCATCCCCTTAGCCTACAGCGGGGGAATTACTCACACATGGAGGGAGAAGTCATGGAGGGATGATGGAGTGGTGATGATGATGACGATGGCGACGATCTCCCCTCTCCGGAGGCCAATTCAGCCTCCAGATTAGCCCTCCCGAAGAAGAACAGAGGGTGGCGGCGGCTCCGCGACGAAAAACTGTGAAAGAACTTCCGATCTAGGGTTTCTGCGTCGGGAGGAAAAATACGGGCTAAACTAGGGCACCAGGGGGTGTGGTCCCCACCCAGGCGCCCCCCCGGCGCGGCCCAAGGGGGGGAGGCGCCCACAGGGCGCCTGGGCTCCCCCTGGCCCCCCTCTGGCCCCACTTCTGGCTCCTGGTTCTTTCGGGTGCATGGATTTTCTGTGATTTTTCGTGGATTTTTATGAGGTACCTAAAAATCTGTTTTCCTACACACAAATAAACCATACAGGCAGCTCTGCTGAAAACAGCGTCAGTCCGGGTTAGTTTAGTCCAAATCATGCAAGAATGAGGACAAAACAATATCAAAAGTGTTTGGAAAAGTAGATACGTTTGAGACGTATCAGGCCCCACCCCTGGCCGCGCCGGGGGGCCGCCTGGGGGGCTCCCACCTCCTCTGGTGCCCTACTTGGCCTCCTATTTATTCTCCCGTCACGAAAACCCTGATTCCGGAACCCTTTTCTCCAGAAGCAATTCCGATCTCCGCCGCCATCGCCACCAAGTTTCGGGGGACCAGAATTCCTGTGCCGGCATCCTCCCGGGACGGGGAAGTGCCCCCGGATTCATCTCCATCGACGTTGCTTCCTCCCTCCATGATGCGGGAGTAGTTCCTCCTCGGGGCTGAGGTTTCTACCAGTAGCCATGTGGTCAACTCTCTCTCCCACGATGTGATCTTCGTTGTGGTCATAGGCTATGTTAATCTAGGGTGATCCCATGATATTTCCCCTTCCTCTATGTATTGAATTGATGTACTCACTTGTCTTTATCTAATATAATCCCCGAGACCAAGGTGATAGCGGTCTATTGG
Organism: Secale cereale; assembly: GCA_902687465.1. Taxonomy (NCBI): domain Eukaryota; kingdom Viridiplantae; phylum Streptophyta; class Magnoliopsida; order Poales; family Poaceae; genus Secale; species Secale cereale. The sequence goes on along the minus strand of LR738712.1, from coordinate 317,901,979 downwards.
ACATGGATTAGAAGAATATTTTCATGAGTGATTTCCTCTTTTGTGTGTTGATTTAAGATTGAGAGTCTCTTGGTGCTTGTCTTTGACTATCCTGGAGATATGTTGTGGTGATTGTGGTACTCTCTTTGGATGGCCGCGGTGACATTGGGAAATCCATAGATTGAGAACTACGAACTTTGAGGTGTGCTTTTGTAGCCCTACATAATTCTCGTCCTTTCTTGTCCACAAAGGAATGACCTCTGAGTGCGTCTCCATTGCATGTTTTATGGGAAATATCATGTGATTAGACTATGTTAATGTTGTTGGGAGTTGCCACTAGTGAAATTATGAAGCCTAGGCCTTGTTTCCACCATTGCAATACCATTTGTGCTCACGTTTACCACTTGTTTGCTTGCTGCACTTTTTATTACAGATTTATATTACTTTGCTTTGCCACTCCTATCATCCATATTTTACCATCTCTTCACCGAACTAGTGCACCTATACAACTCTTAGTTGTATTAGGTGTGTTGGGGACACAAGAGAATTCTTGTATCTTAGTTGCTGGGTTGCTTGAGAGAGAACATCTTCAACCTCTACTTCCCTGAGTTCGATAAACCTTAGGTCATCCACTTGAGGGAAATTGCTGCTGTCCTACAAACCTCTGCGCTTGGAGGCCCAACATAGTCTACAAGAATAGAAGCGTGTGTAGACATCAAGCTATTTCTGGCGCCGTTGCTGGGGAAGTAAGTGTTTGAAGGTATATCTTTAGATCTTGCAATTAAATCTTTTCGTTTCTTGTTTTTAGTTTCACTAGTTATGTTTATGGAAAACCGCACTCTTAGTTCGCTGCTTGGGGAAGGCCACTTTACCACACCCGTGGTAGAGAAGTTTCCTCCACCTACTGAATGTATCCCGTTCCAAATACCACTTGGGATAATTGAAATAATTAGGAATGATTGTTATGATGGGACAGTCAATCCTAGTATTCATTTGTTGAAACTTACAGAACTTTGTGAGTTGTTTAAGATTTCAGGTTTGACAAGAGATGAAGTCATGAGGAAATTATTTGCCTTGTCACTGAAAGGAAAAACATTGGAATGGTATAGGCTACTAGATGACTCTCACCTGCTGGATTGGGAAGAGATCCAATCTCTTTTTTACTCCAAGTTTTATCCTCTTCATGAAGTCCATGAGAATAGGAATTATGTTTATAATTTCTATCCTCATGGCGGAGAGAGCATAGCTCAAGCTTGGGGGAGACTGAAAACGTTAATGCTAAAATGTCCTATCCATGGGCTCCCCAAAGATATGATTATTACTAATTTCTATGCGAGGCTCTCTAGACAGGATAAAGATTTGCTCGATGCTCCCTCTATGGGTTCTTTCACAAACGAAAAGATTGATGCTAAATGGGAACTCCTTGAAAGAATTCAACGCAACACTGAAGATTGGGAGATCGACAAAGGTAAAGAGTCAGGTATAATTTATGAGTATGATTGCATTAAGTCCTTTGTTGAAACTACAAGTTTTAATAAGTTTAGTGCTAAGTTTGGGCTTGATTCTCAACTCCTTGTTGATTTCCTCAAATCTTTTGCTTCACATCTTAATATGCCTAAGGAGGATTGGATCAAGCATCATGAACCTTTTAAAGAGATTTGCAAAGAAAATGAAATTGTTCATGATGATTGCAACATGCATGATCCAATTCCTAAAAATGAAGTTTTATATAAGCATGTTAATTTTTGTGGAGTGGATAGACCTTGTGAAAGGCCTATGATTGAAGAAGAGAAGTATTGTAAGAAACATAAGCATGAAAGAACAATCACTTGGGTCAAAGATTTAAATGAAATTGGTAGAGAATTGTGTGACCTTTATCCTTTTACTTGTGAACTTTGCTATATAGAGGGTCACTTTAATTTTCAATGCATGCACTTTCAAAACATAACTGTTAACCAGTTGTGTGATAACATGATCACCCCTGATCTTTATGATGAGCTTATGTTATTTTTGATGTGTGAAGAGTTATCAGAAAAGACTTATTGGCTAGATGTTAATGCCATAGGAATAAAAAACACTTTGCAAAATTGCCATCTCTATTGTGTTGTTAATTGCCATAAAAATGATTACATAAGTAAGATTAGAAAGGAGGGAACTTTACTAAAGTATAAAAATGTCTCTTATATTTCTGCTAATAAAAAGGAGAGTTTCTCCCAAGTTTCCCCTATTGTTTCTAATGATAAACTAGGGTATGTGGAGAAGCTTCATCTCCAACCACTCCCTCCTAAGGTGAATAAGAAGAAAAAGAAGAGGAGGAGGAAGAGGAGCAAGAAGGAAGAAGAATGGGTATCAACCTGGCCTGAGCATATTCCTCCCATCAACTTTTATCCTAACGGTTGTAAGTTTAAAGTAGAAGGTGAATTTTATTGCCTTAATTATCATCTTGATGATACGCCCGTAGGTACTATTGAAGATGATTTTGATTATGATATGCATGTTACTTATTGTGATTGGGAAAATGATGATAATGCTACTTATGATCTTGAAAATCTGTTTGGTACCAACTCTGAAAGTGATGATATGGAAAGCTCTAAGCTTGGGGATGATAGGATTGCAAATCCTTTACCCACTAGTGATGTGATAATTGATAATTCTTTTGCTAGTAAGAATAAAGACAACATGTTTACAAATATAGTTGCTAGCAATGATAATGCTCTTCTCTACTATGGTGATGTTATAACTCCAATCTATAGTGATTATAAAGGTACCTATGACATAAGGAGAAATTATCCTTATGAAACTTGTCATAATCAAGGAGGGAATTACTCCCTTGTTGAACACCATCTTTCTAATACACAATTAATCTATAGTGTTCAAGTTGTTTATGATAGTCCTACTCCCACTATTACCAATGAGAAAGATTATGCTTATGTGGAGAGTAAGAGTACCTTTTTGCATATGGATCATGGTAACAATGCTTTATGTGATGCTTATATTGTTGAGTTTATTCATGATCCCACTGAAAATTATTATGAGAAGGGAACATATGCTCATAGACATTTCAATAATATCAAGTTCCCTCTCTTTATGTTGAAGGTTTTGAAGCTGCACTTGTTTTGTCTTCCTATGCTTATTCCTTTGTGCTTCAATGAATTATTCTATTGCAATATTCCTATGCATAGGAAGCATGTTAGGCTTAAATATGTTTGGTATTTGCTTCTTGATGCTCTCTTTTGTTCTTCAACTCTTATTCCTACGAGAGCATCATTAAAGTCTTAAGCCTATCTTTATGGCTATAAAGAAAGAGCTCTAGGGAGACAACCCTTGTTATCTTTGCTTTCAGTTTGTTCTTTCAGTTTTTAGTGGTCTTGATGTTTGTTACTACTGTAGCAACATCATTGTATCTTTATTTTTCAGCTTTATGCCAATTTTAGCCTCTGATTGCAAGAAAGTTCAAAAGTTGTGACGTGCTGTCCAGGAAACAGATTCTGCCCTTGGACAGGAAAATTCGAATAAAATCACCAGATCATCTTTTTGTTCTGAATTTTTTTTGACAGCGTGCTCTATGCAATTGGCTTTCGAGCGTCTATTCTGAGTTTTTTGATTTGAGTTGCAGAAGTGCCACGAAAAAATTATTTACTACCTGCTGGTCTGTTTTTCACAGATTCTGCCCTGTTTTGCCTTTTCTTCGTTTTGCAGACCTTAAGCTTGCTTTTTCTTTGCAAAAACTTTTTGGCGATCTTGAGAAAAAGTAGACCTTCAAGAATATCTTTGTTTCCAGTAGAGAAAAATTATTTTATTGTGGGTACTAACCTCTCTAATCAGATTATGATGAGTTATGTATGAAGGGAGTTTTCAAGTGTGCGAGGGAAGATGATAAAAGAAGATTCAGGAGTGTCAAACGCTCAAGCTTGGGGATGCCCCCATGCACCCCCAAGAAATATCCAAGGAGACTCAAGCATCTAAGCTTGGGGATGCCCCCGTGCATCCCCTTCTCCATCAACAATTATCAGTTCGTCCTTCGTTCCACTATATTTATCACTTCATGCGTTATGTGCTATGCTTGGAGCGTCTTGCTCTTTTCTTTTTTAGTTTATTTAGTTTTACTTGCTGTTCTTAACAAGTTGGATCCTAGCCCTCATTTTTTGGGAGAGAAACACGCTCCACTCCACTGTAGTACACAACATAGGCTTGCATGCGTATCTTCTTGTGTGTGTTCTTTATCTTTTCATAGCTGCTATCATGCTTAGCTCTTAGTTTTCATTCTTATCTTTTTAAGAGCTTTTGTTTAGGTTGTTCCTTCTGGAACTCTCTTGAGTTATCATGCATATCTTGTTAAGAGAGTTGGCTTCTGTGGCACTGGTTGATATGTCTATGATAAAAATGCTATGTGCATAATGGTGCTTAGTAGTTCATGTTTTCTTATGGTTAGTCTCAAATAGCTGGGGGTTCTTAATGTGTTATTGAAGTACCAACATGATTTGTTTGCCTATGATGTGGTATGGTTTAGTGATATCTTCCTCCAAGAATTTATTTTGATTGACTTGGCATATGCTCACGCATATTTAAGACTGCAAAGAAAGTCTATCAAGCCTTGATGATCTTTAATTTCTAAGTAGTGATATAACTTCCATGCCCAATTCAATGTTGCTTTGTCGCTCTGCATGATTATGGCCGTCATTGCTCTCTTAGTTGGTCGCTCCCAGTCTTTTGCTAGCCTTCACCTGTACTAAGCGGACTGACTGCTTGTGCATCCAAAATCCTTGAAACCAGTTATGCCATATGAGTCCACCATACCTTCCTATATATGGTATTTACTTGCCATTCCTAACGAAGACTTTCTTGTACCATCTCAAAATTATTCAAAAGCATTTCTCTTTTGTGCCTCTGTTTTAGCTCATGAGGAAGTAGTAGGTAATTCATGATCTTCTTATGTTGGACAAATTTTACCCCGGGATTGCATGTCTAATCTGCAAACCCCTAATACGAGGAGGGACTCGCCCAGCTCACAAAAGATAATAGCAACAAACAAACCCTCCTTCACGCTTTGTTCATGAGAAATCAGAAAACTCTGGCAGTGATAAACAAAGGAGATTAAGGGGATGTGATCGTCCCCGCGTGGGAGTCGTTCCTCGAAACTTGTCCAGCATTGGGTTATCTACTAGCATTCGTTGACGAATTATGCACCTCCCAAAAGCTTTTTATCTTTGTTTTTAAAACCATGAGCTCTGGTACTTGTTTAGTCTTTGCTTCCAGCCACGGGTTTTCAACCTTGCCATCAAAATCCACGGTTCGAGAGTCTCCACCTTCTTTCTTCAAAGCACCAACTATTGAGAGCATGATTGTCATTCTGAGTGTAATGTGCATTGTCCCAAAGTACCATTGTCTTCTGCATGATTGTGATATCGCTTATTCTGAAATCATTGTATCTAGTCGTCACTTAAACTTCGGAGGTGCTCCTGCATTTATGTTTTGCTTCACTAAAGGGGGCAAGCGAGGTATCACTTTGTCATGTTTGCACACCATGCTCACTACAAATCTATTGGGTGTTTCAGTATCATATTGTAAACTTTCAGTTCTTTGTGATATTCTCATGAGGCAACTTAATTACTAAAGATTCATTATCTCAATAAGCATTTGTCATGTGATTGTGAAAGACTCTTTGGTAGCATGTCACCACAAAAATTGTGCTTGTTATCATTTACCTCCTCGAGGACGAGCAGGAATTAAGCTTGGGGATGTTGATACGTCCCAAACGTATCTATAATTTCTGCTTGCTCCATGCATGTTTTGGGTGATATTGCTATGCTTTTGATACACTTTCATACACTTTTGATCATATTTGGACTAACCTATTAACTCAGTGCACCCCAGTGCGAGTTTCTGTTTTCTGCTGTTTTTGTATTTCAGGTTTTCCCATTACTTAAATTGCCAGAAAAATTCCGGGAAAAATATATAAAAATCAGAGCTCCAGAAGCTTCCATGCACCAGAAGTGGGGCCAGAGGGGGGCCAGAGGGGCCCCAGGCGCCCTGATGGCGCGACCCCCCCCCTGGCCGCGCCGGGGGACCGCTTGGGGGGCTCCCACCTCCTCTGGTGCCCTACTTGGCCTCCTATTTATTCTCCCGTCGCGAGAACCCTGATTCCGGAACCCTTTTCTCCAGAAGCAATTCCGATCTCCGCCGCCATCGCCACCAAGTTTCGGGGGACCAAAATTCCTATGCCGGCATCCTGCCGGGACGGGGAAGTGCCCCCGGATTCATCTCCATCGACGTTGCTTCCTCCCTCCATGATGCGGGAGTAGTTCCTCCTCGGGGCTGAGGTTTCTACCAGTGGCCATGTGGTCAATTCTCTCTGCCATGATGTGATCTTCGTTGTGATCATAGGCTATGTTAATCTAGGGTAATCCCATGATATTTCCCCTTCCTCTATGTATTGAATTGATGTACTCACTTGTCTTTATCTAGTATAATCCCCGAGACCAAGGTGACAACGGTCTATTGGACATGGATTAGAAGAATATTTTCATGAGTGATTTCCTCTTTTGTGTGTTGATTGAAGATTGAGAGTCTCTTGGTGCTTGTCTTTGACTATCCAGGAGATATGTAGTGGTGATTGTGGTACTCTCTTTGTATGGCCGCGGTGACATTGGGAAATCCATAGATTGAGAACTACAAACTTTGAGGTGTGCTTTTGTAGCCCTACATAATTCTCGTCCTTTCTTGACCACAAAGGAATGACCTCTGAGTGCGTTTTCATTGCATGTTTTATGGGAAATATCATGTGATTAGACAATGTTAATGTTGTTGGGAGTTGCCACTAGTGGAAGTATGAAGCCTAGGCCTTGTTTCCACCATTGCAATACCATTTGTGCTCACGTTTACCACTTGTTTGCTTGCTGCACTTTTTATTACAGATTTATATTACTTTGCTTTGCCACTCTTATCATCCATATTTTACCATCTCTTCGCCGAACTAGTGCACCTATACAACTCCTAGTTGTATTAGGTGTGTTGGGGACACAAGAGACTTCTTGTATCTTAGTTGCAGTGTTGCTTGAGAGAGACCATCTTCAACCTCTACTTCCCTGAGTTCGATAAACCTTAGGTCATCCACTTGAGGGTAATTGTTGCTGTCCTACAAACCTCTGCGCTTGGAGGCCCAACATAGTCTACAAGAATAGAAGCGTGTGTAGACATCACATACTAGCATGGTGCATAAAAGAAAAGGAAAAAATAAACACAAAAGATGCTCCAAGAATTTACGCATATCATGTGAACAAAACAAAAACTGAAACATACTGATACTTGTCGAAGAAAGATAGGATGCCTTCTGGGGGATCCCCAAGCTTAGACGCTTGAGTCTCCTTAAATATTTACTTGGGGTGCCTTGGGCATACCCAAGCTTGAGTTTTTGCCTCTCCTCCTTCTATCGTGGTGGATGATCACGATCACCTATGGGGCCATCGACCCCTTTGTGGTTTGGCAAGGGGATGATAACATTGCACAAAGAGCAGAGGCAATAAGGCAATGCGGCGAAGAGGCTCTTTTTTAGCCAAATTTGGGCCGCTGAGCAGCGTAATACCCTACTCCTTCTTTTCGTGTATTGATTGGTAGAACACGAAGACACAAAGCACTCAAGCCTAGCAAGGGTGCCTCGGGGAGAGCGGCTATGCGCGTACAAGTGCTAGGGGATCAGAAGTCCCAATCCTTTGCTAGGTTACCTCAGGCCTCCTTTTATAGCTTAAGGGGGGATCATAGTGGAAAAACAGTCATTATGAAGTGATTAGATAGCGAATAGTGCTATCATACCTGACACTAGTAGTTTAGGACAAAATGTCATAAATGCTAGCTTAGGTATCTTGTGGAGAGGTGGTCCGGGCAAGGCTCTTCCACCGCTTACTTAACCACCTATTATTTGCTTCAGACTCTTCTTGGATGGCTGTCATGGTTACCTTCTCTCCAGAAGGTTGCCACATGCTCAGTAAGATCCATCTAGTTGCACGAGGGCTCGACCCCGCATCAATTAGCGACTGGCATCTCGATGAGGTGGGGTGGTGGCAACTAGTGGGGGTTTGCCGGCACAGAGCCTACCGGGCCTTCACCCCGAGTTCTCGCTTCGGCCTTAGCAGCCCCGAAGACCATATTGGCACGGCTCGCTCTTGATCCTAGGCGTAGCTTCAACCCCGCCAGCCCCGCCAGGCCGGCAAGGGGGGCTTTCCTGGAGATCCTTGGACAGATTGTTGGCTTGGTCTTATTAATGCACTCTTTTATCTCATGAAGAGCAGCTTCTCTGGTTGTCTGCCGTTGAGCGCCATCCCACCACTACAAAAAAATACACATCCGTGATATTTTGGCCCGAACAGAAAAAAATGGCATGCTTATGACACTTCTATGACGATAATTGTGACAAAAACACATATCATCATAGATGTGGTGGGCTCCAACTTCTATGAAAAATTTTCATGACATAAAATGGGTTTTTCGTCCTAGGCGGGCCGGAGATGCACCTGCAGGACATTCCTTGGGCCGTCCATGATGGAATAAATCATGGTAAAAGCAAGGGAGAGGAAAATTTTGGGGAGTTCCTCGTTATGGTGGGTGGTCGGGCCGGAGCGATGTAGTATGGTTGCACGTTTCTCTCTCGTACGCGTGCGTGGTGCGAGCCATGTTCACTACAACTCAACCCGAGCGAGACATTCGCTTACCGAACCCAAGCGATCACACTGCTGCATACTGAAGCCGGTCAATCGATCCCTTCACTACTAACTGAATCCGACCGACTCCTTCGCTGCTAACTGAACCCGATTAATCACTGCAGCTGCTTACTGAAGCCGATCGAACCTACCGCTTGATGAGCAGTGACTGTTGGGGGGTTGGTTGAACGAGTCGAGATGTGGTGAGTCTAGCCGGTTGGTTGGGGTTGGATAAAAATTTCCCGGTGGGGGTTGGATTACAGGACCCTGTGTGTCGGTGCAACAAACCCTGGGTCTGTTGACCCAGACTGTGCACAACCCAAAGGACAAATTTAAAACACCAAGATCAGATCAAGACATGGAAGGATTAGCTCTTTGTAGAATAAAAGAGCTGGTCCAGGAGATCAAGACGGCCACGACAAGCCGAAGGATAAAGATATTGCCCAGGAAAAAAGCCTCCCTTGCCGGGAAGGCGAGCTCGACAAGGTCGGGATCACCTGGAAGCAAGCCTCTGAGATCGCCTCGGCAGGCCTGCCGGGGCTCGCGGAGGCAAATCACCACCTAACAACGACGCCCGTCGTCAATCAGTGCGGTGTCAAGCTCCCAAGTGACTCAGTGGCAGCCACTTCCTATAGCAAAAACCTCCAAGTGACACCCATCCTAAGACGTGTCAAGCAAGCAGGCGCCAAGCTGCCCGACAGGGGCTACCAGGCGAGCCATGATGTGACACTAAGCGACACATTTAATGTGCTCTGTCAGCTTGTAGAGTTAGGTACGATAGCACTGTTTTCTATCTAGTCAGCATGGAAATACTGATTTGCCACTTTGGTGACCCCTTAATCTATAAAAGGAGGCCCATGGCGACAATAGAAAGGATTCGGCCATTTTGAACCCACACACTTATACGCGCGTAGCGACTCTCACCCCGAGGGAACCCTGCCGGGCAAGAGTGGCATGCTCTTTTCCACGTTCCACCATCAATCCACCAAAGTAGGAGTAGGGTTTTACGCCTCTTGACGGCCCGAACCTGGGAAAAACTGCCAGTGTGATCCTTGTTGCGCTGCGATATGCTTCTCCGCTCTTTGTGCAACGTGCTCATCCCCCTACCGAACCAAAAGGGACTCATGTTCCATAGGTGGCTGTGGTTTCCCGTTACATATTTGGCACGCAATGTAGGGGGGTCACTTGCGCAAACCCGAGAGCGTGAGCAGCGCATCATCTTCATCACCAGCTTCATCATCTTCGGCTCCATCGACCATGGCTACCAAGAAGAAGTCCGGTGCTATAGCTCACCTGTCCACTTCGAGGGCCTCGCTGCCCGTGGCCGCCGACACCACGGGGAATGCAGGGATGCATGGGAATGCAGATGTTGTGGGGGACATGGCTGGCACATTCGGCGTTATTACCACACCCCTCACGGTCGGTGCAAGAGTGGAGGGCACCGGAGAAGGACAACATCAACAACATTCCAGCGGCGACATCTCGCGAGGTACGAGCGGAGAGATTATTCCTTATGTACCTCCTCGCCCAGACGAAGAGGACAACCTTGGAGGTGTCGCTCGTTCTGGGGCGAATAGCAACTCTCCGGCCGCTCCCATTGCAGGCATAACAGTAGGGCATGCACCACCCCCAGGATGAGCTAACCTAACCATTGTGGCCAATGGAGCTGCTGGCCCTCAAGCGCCTCCGCCTCGTCACCATGCCATCCAAGCAGCTGGCTACCAGGGACGAGGGCACGGTGCGGTGGCCACTGCCACCATCAGGAGCGGGATGACGATGCGATCCACATCATCATCACCTATGCCAAGCACCGCCTCGGAGGCTATGGCACGGGCCCAACTGCTACTGAGATTTCCACCGGCATCTGATCAGATGGATCAATGGCAAGCCACTATCCAAAGTCTAATTGGTTTTTCCGAGGCGGGAGGATCACAGTGAGGTGGCCCGTCACGGCCTCATAGGCGATGGCGACAGCCCGCGCTGCTGGCTACTGAAGGGACACCCCCACGATGCAGTCTCCGCCACGGCAGCTAGCGCGTGAGCCACGCAACTAGGAGCCCGACAACATCTCGATGGCCTCGTCGGACCCTCGGGTGCATCACGGCCAACACCGAACCCCAGAGGGCAGGCTGAGGGAGCGCGTGCGCGTCACCATCGAGCAACGTCGCGGCGTCCACTGCCAGCCCTACCAGCATGGTGGCCCCAACGTCGACGAGCCTACGCCCGACAGGGGTGGGTACCTGCCTTTCAAGGTAGGGTGCCCTGCCTTCACCCCTGAGCTGCGGCACGTCCATTAGCCGCCCACTCGCACGTTCAAGCCGTAAATTCCAGAGAAGTATGATGGAAGACTAAACCCGGGAGAGTTCTTGAGCATCTACACCATCGCTGTACAAGCTGCCGACGAAAGAGATGCGAAGTTATTCGCCAACTACTTCCCTTTGGCGCTCTAGCTAAATGTGATGTCTTGGCTGATGCGTCTGCCGGAGAACTCCATTTTGACCTGGGCTGACTTGTGCCGTGAGTTTGTTGGCGCCTTCACGGGCGGCGACCAGGAACTAGGGTAGCCCAACGATTTGTAGTTGCCCCCGTAGAAGGAAGGAGAGACTCTGTGGAGGTACATGCAGAGTTTAGCCGAGTTCACATTAATATTCCAAACATCCACACGGCAACAGTAATAGCAGCGTTCCAGTCCAACGTGCGCAACTGTCGGATACGTTCCAAGATGAACGTATGGTTGTCCAAGACTTTGACGGAGCGTTACACCTTGGCGAACAAGTGTGCCCGGGTGCAAGAATGGAGGAAACTCCCTGGAGAAGAGAATGGTGTTGACATCGACTCGGAAGATGAGGACGATGCCACCAGTCAGAAGAAGAAGAACAAGAAGTGCAGCCAGAAGCACAAGGATAAGGGAGTGATGATAGTTGAGGGATCGAGCACACCTATTACCGGCAAGAAGTATAAGGTTGAGGCCCCCAGCAAGGAGGTTGCCGCGTGCAACGATTGCTGGGAAGCTGCAGCAGTCGAGAAGGCTGGGAAGAGTGATGGCCTGTACTGCAAGATCCATCGAAACAAGGGCCACGATCTCCAGGAGTGTCATCAGGTTGAGCGGCTTGTCAAGAAGCAGAGGGCGGAATACTGCTACTTCTCGAGCTTGCGTTGTATTCCCTCGAAGAGGAAAGGGAGAAGCAGCACAGTAGCGTAAGTATTTCCCTCAGTTTTTGAGAACCAAGGTATCAATCTAGTAGGAGACCACGCGTGAGTCCCTCACACCTGCACAAACAAATAAGAACTTTGCAGCCAACACGATAAGGGGTTGTCAATCCCTTTATGGTCACTTTCGAAAGTGAGATCTGGTAGAGATGGTAGTTTATATTTTTGGTATTTTTGTTTATAAGAACAGAAAGTAAAAGCGGAAAAAGTAAAGTAGATGTAGATTGATATGTTGAGAATAAACCCGGGGGCCATAGTGTTCTCTAGTGGCTTCTCTCATGATAGTGATATTCTACAGCGGGTAAACAAATTACTGTCGAGCAATTGATAGAAAAGCGAATAATTATGAGACTATCTAAGCATGATCATTGTATATAGGCATCATGTCCGAGACAAGTAGACCGACTCCTGCCTGCATCTACTACTATTACTCCACACATTGACCGCTATCCAGCATGCATCTAGTGTATTGAGTTCATACGAACAGAGTAACGCCTTAAGCAAGATGACATGATGTAGAGGGATAAACTCAAGCAATATGATATAAACCCCATCTTTTTATCCTGGATGGCAACAATACAATACATTACATGCTGCCCCTACTGTCACTGGGAAAGGACACCGCAAGATTGAACCCAAAGCCAAGCACTTCTCCCATTGCAAGAACTATAGATCTAGTAGGCCAAACCAAACCAATATTTCAAAGAGACTTGCAAGGATATTATGAGCACACATAAAGAGTTCAGAAAAGAACCAAATATTTCTCATATATAATCTTGATCATAAACTCACAATTCATCGGATCTCGACAAACACACCGCAAAAAGAGATTACATCAAATAGATCTCCTCGAAGACCGAGGAGAACTTTGTATTGAGATCCAGGGAGAGGGAAGAAGCCATCTAGATACTAGCTATGGACCCGAAGGTCTGTGGTAAACTACTCACAACTCATGGTGAGGGCGATGATGATGATGTAGAAGCACTCCGTGATGGATCCCCCTCCGGCAGATCACCGGAACAGGCTCCAAGATGGGATCTCACGGGAACAGAAGGTTACGATGGTGGAATTCGGGTTTTCTCTCTGTTGTTGATAGTTTCGGGGTACGTCGGCTTATATAGGAGGAAGGAGGACACCAAGGGACTCACGAGGGGCCAACGAGGCAGGGGGCGTGCCCTGGGCAGGGGGGCGCACTCCCACCCTCGTGGGCACCTCGTAGCCCCTAATCCGTGGTTTTCAAGTCTCCCGTTCGTTATTTTCTCCAAAAATATCTCTCCCGAAGGTTTCATTCCGTTTGGACTCCGTTTGATATTCCTATTCTGCAAAAGCCTGAAACAGGCAAAAAACAGCAATCTGGACTGGGCCTTTGGGTTAGTTGGTTAGTCCCAAAAATGATATAAAAGTGTATGACAAAGCCCATTAAACATCCAAGACATCATAAATAATAGCATGGAACAATAAAAAATTATAGATACGTTGGAGACGTATCAAGCATCCGCAAGCTTAATTCCTGCTCGTCCTCGAGTAGGTAAATTATAAAAACAGAATTTTTGATGTGGAATGCTAAGCAACATAGTTTTTCAATGTAATTGTATTAATTGTGGCATGAATGTTCAGATCTGAAAGATTCAAGATAAAAGACTATATTGACATAAGAAATAATAATACTTCAAGCATACTAACAAAGCAATCATGTCTTCTCAAAATACATTGGCTAAAGAAAGTTATCCCTACAAAATCATATAGTCTGGCTATGCTCCCTCTTCATCACACAAAATATTCATATCATGCACAACCCCGATTTCAGCCAAGCACTTGTTTTCATACTCTATTCTTTCAAACCTTTCAACTTTCATGCAATGCATGAGCGTGAGCCATGGATATAGCACTATGGGTGGAATAGAGAGGTGGTTGTGGAGAAGACAAAAGGAGGGAGATAGTCTAACATCAATTAGGCGTATCAACGGGCTATGGAGATGCCCATCAATAGATATCAATGTGGGTGAGTAGGGATTGCCATGCAACGGATGCACTAGAGCTAAATATGTATGAAAGCTCAACAAAAGAAACTAAATGGGTGTGCATCCAACTTGCTTGCTCACGAAGACCTAGGGCATTTGAGGAAGCCCATCGTTGGAATATACAAGCCAAGTTCTATAACAAAAATTCCCACTAGTATATGAAAGTGATTAAACTTGAGACTCTCTATCATGAAGAACATGGTGCTACTTTGAAGCACAAGTGTGGAAAAAAGATAGTAGCAATTGTCCCTTTTTCTTTTCTTTTTCTTTTTTTCTTTTTTGGGCCTTTCTTTTTTTCTTTGGCCTTTCCCTTTTTTTTCTTTTTTTTTCTTTTTATGCGGAGGGGCTTTATTGATTTAGCCTTTCCTCCCATGGGACAATGCTCTAATAATGATGATCATCACACTTTCATTACAACTCGATATTACAACTCGATACTACAACAAAGTATGACTCTATATGAATGCCTCCGGCGGTGTACCAGGATGTGCAATGAAACAAGAGTGACATGTATGAAAAGTTATGCATGGCGGCCTTGCCACAAATACGATGTCAACTACATGATCATGCATGGCAATATGACAATATGATGCGTATCATATGAAAGGAATGGTGGAAAGATGCATGTCAATATATCTCGGTATGGCTATGGAAATGCCATGATAGGTAGGTATGGTGGCTATTTTGAGGAATAATATGTAATGGGTTTATGGTACCGGCAAAAGTTGCGCTGTACAAGAGAGGCTAGCAATGGTGGAAGGGTGAGAGTGCGTAATATCCATGGACTCAACACTAGTCATAAGGACTCATATACTTATTGCATAAATCTACGAGTCATCAAAACTAAGCAATCAACGCATGCTCCTAGGGCGAGGTTGGTAGGAGTTAACCATCGCGCGCCCCCGACCTCCACACAAAGGTTGGCACTTTACAAATACCTCATGCTCTAACTTCGTCACATAGCGGTTCACCATACGTGCATGCTACGGAAATCACTAACCTTCACACAAGCATTTCTCAATTTCATAATAACTCCACTAGCATGGCTCTAATATCACTATCCTCATATCTCAAAACAATTATCAAGCATCTAACATCTCATCATATTCAATGCACTTAGTGTGAAAGTTTTTACTACATTGATATTGGATGTTTATCATGTGAAGACTAGTTTTATAGCCTAAACACATTACCATGCTGTTTTAATAGACTCTCAAAGGTATATAAGTGAAGGATGAGAGTTCAATAATTTCTACAAAATATAATCACCACCGTGCTCTAAAAGATATAAGTGAAGCACTAGAGAAAAAACTATTCAACTCAAAAGATATAAGTGAAGCACATAGAGTGTTCTATCAATTCCTAGGCCATATTTAACTCTCTCAAATAGGTGTGTCCAGCAAGGATAATTGCGGCAAACTAACAAGCAAAGATTCAAATTATACAAGACGCTCCAAGCAAAACACATATCATGTGCTGAATAAAAATATAGCTCCAAGTATAGTTACCGATGGATGAAGACGAAAGAGGGGATGCCTTCCCAGGGCATCCCCAAGCTTAGGCTTTTGATTGTCCTTGAATTTTACTTGGGGTGCCTTGGGCATCCCCAAGCTTATGCCCTTGCTACTCTTTGTTCCATTGTCCATCAAAGCAATACTCAAAACTTGAAAACTTCACAACACAAAACTTAGACAAAAAATCTCGTGAGTTCCGTTAGTATAAGAAAGCAAACCACTACTCAAAGGTAATGCAATGAATTCATTCTTTGTTTATATTGGTGTTAAACCTACTGTATTCCAACTTCTCTATGGTTCATACTTGCCAATACTACTCATAGATGTCTCGAAATAAGCAAACAACACACAAAAAACAGAATCTGTCAAAAATAGAACAATCTGTAGTAATCTGCAGGTTTCGCATACTTCTGTAAGTCCAAAAAATTCAAACTAAATTGGTAAACGTGAGGAATTTGTCTACTAATCATCTGCAAATAGAATCAACTAAATAGCACGCTCCGGTAAAATCTGATGACCATTCTAGCGAGCGCTAACGATTCTGTTTTTCACAGCAAGATCACATAAACTTCACACAAGTCTTCCCAAAGGTTCTACTTGGCACAAAAACTAAACAAAACATGAAACCACATCTAAACAGAAGCTAGATGCAATATTTATTCATTAACAGCAGCAAAAACAAAAAATATAAAATTGGGTTGCCTCCCAATAAGCGCTATCGTTTTACGCCCCTAGCTAGGCACGATACAAGATAGATCTAGGTATTGCCATCCTTGGACGACATTTCTTTGATTAAGAACTTATGATTATTAGGCACTTCTTTGTCCCTATTAATAATCAAACTCTTGGGCATGAAGTCAATAAATTATAAAGTATCAAAAGGGTCCCTTGCAAAAGTAAGAAAATTAGGGTGAACACTTATGGCTTTGAGATCCGCAATTCCTTTACTAGATGTTTCACCCTTGTCTTTAGGGACATACATGAACTTAGATAATTTAGTGGTAGTGATGTTTGGAGTAGTTTTTATAGCAGAACGAGCAGAACCCACATTAGTAATAATATCCTCAAGCTTATTGATTCTAGTAGAATCCTGATCTAGCTTTTCTTTAACTATGGGCTCCTTTTCCTTAAGATTTTTCAGAACAACTCCTACATTAGATCCATATTGGGTAATTTCATTATGGATTTTTCTATCCAAGTTCTCTACCAGTTCTACCGTAGCAACTTTGTTTTCAATGATTTCTAACCTTTGCATAACATGCTCCAAAGTTAAAACGGTCCCATTAACCATACAAGGTGGTGAGCCAAATAATTCAGTCATAGCATTATAAGAATCAAAGGTATGGCTACCCAAGAAATTCCCTCCGGTAATGGTATCTAAGATAAATCTATTCCACGGAGTTATGCCAACATAAAAATTGCGAAGAAGCACGGAAGTGGAAAGCTTCCAATTGGATCTATTTTGAGCATTGCAAATTCTATACCATGCATCTTTTAAGTTTTCTTCCTCCCTTTGTTTAAAGTTGAGGACCTCAGTCTCGGGAGTGTTGATAATGATAGGTGTGCTAGACATGATGACAAGCAAGCAAGCAGCACACAAGCAAACAAGAAGCAAGCAAACGATAAACACACGGCAGAAGAAGGGCAAATAAAACGGCAAGGGTGAAGTGGGGGAGAAGAAAATGAGAGGCAACAAAAATATAATGCGAAGGATAATGGTACTTGGTATATGACTTTTGCGTAAGCCTCCCCGGCAACGGCGCCAGAAATTCTTCTTGCTACTTCTCGAGCTTGTGTTGTATTCCCTCAAAGAGGAAAGGGAGATGCAGCACAATAGCGTAAGTATTCCCCTCAGTTTTTTAGAACCAAGGTATCAATCCAGTAGGAGACCACGCGCGAGTCCCCCGCACCTGCACAAACAAATAAGAACTTCGCAGCCAACACGATAAGGGGTTGTCAATCCCTTTACGGTCACTTACGAAAGTGAGATCTGATAGAGATGATAGTTTATATTTTGGTATTTTTGTTTATAAGAACAGAAAGTAAAAGCGGAAAAAGTAAAGTAGATGTAGATTGATATGTTGAGACTAGACTCGGGGTCCATAGTGTTCTCTAGTGGCTTTTCTCATGATAGTGATATTCTACTGCGGGTAAACAAATTATTGTCGAGCAATTGATAGAAAAGCGAATAATTATGAGACTATCTAGGCATGATCATTGTATATAGGCATCACATCCGAGACAAGTAGACCGACTCCTGCCTGCATCTACTACTATTACTCCACACATCGACCGCTATCCAGCATGCATCTAGTGTATTGAGTTCATAAGAACAGAGTAACGCCTTAAGCAAGATGACAAGATGTAGAGGGATAAACTCAAGCAATATGATATAAACCCCATCTTTTTATCCTCGATGGCAATAATACAATACATGCCTTACTGCCCCTACTGTCACTGGGAAAGGACACCGCAAGATTGAACCCAAAGCCAAGCACTTCTCCCATTGCAAGAACTATAGATCTAGTAGGCCAAACAAAACCAATAATTCGAAGAGACTTGCAAGGATATTATGAGCACACATAAAGAGTTCAGAAAAGAACCAAATATTTCTCATTGATCATCTTGATCATAAACTCACAATTCATCGGATCTCGACAAACACACCGCAAAAAGAGATTACATCAAATAGATCTCCTCGATGACCGAGGAGAACTTTGTATTGAGATCCAAAGAGAGAGAAGAAGCCATCTAGATACTAGCTATGTACCCGAAGGTCTGTGGTAAAGTACTCACAACTCATGGTGAGGGCGATGATGATGATGTAGAAGCACTCCGTGATGGATCCCCCTCCGGCGGAGCTCCGGAACAGGCTCCAAATGGGATCTCACGGGACCAGAAGGTTACGGCAGTGGAATTAGGGTTTTCTCTCTATTGCTGATAGTTTCGGGGTACGTAGGCTTACATAGGAGGAAGGAGGACACCGGGGACTCACGAGGGGCCCACGAGGCAGGGGGCGCGCCCCCCACCCTCGTGGGCACCTCGTAGTCCCTACTCTGTCGTTCTCAAGTCTCCTGTGCGTGATTTTCTCCAAAAATATCTCTTCCGAAGGTTTCAATCCGTTTGGACTCCGTTTGATATTCCTTTTCTACAAACCCTGAAACAGGCAAAAAACAGCAATCTGGACTGGGCCTTTGGGTTAGTTGGTTAGTCCCAAAGATGATATAAAAGTGTATGACAAAGCCCATTAAACATCCAAGACATCATAAATAATATCATTGAACAATCAAAAATTATAGATACGTTGGAGAGGTATCAAATACGAGAAGCGAGATAAGGAAAAAGGTCAGAATGGCACTGGCTGAAAGGGCCGGGCCGATGAAGCAAAGCGCCCCGGCTAGGCTCTTAGGAACCAACGGAAACCCACCAGGGACCATGAGAAGGAGGATTGCAATGAATAGAGTGATGGAGGGGATGAAGAGGAAGCCAGTGAGCAGGAGTTCCAAAATGCCACTTACGCACTGTGCATTGACGGGGGTGCATGTCTGCATTCCTCTCACTACCAACTTAAATAGTGGGCGCGTGAGGTCAATGCCATGGAGCCAGCGGCAGAATTTCGGAAGCCGCTCAAGTGGTCTCGCACACCCATAACCATTAACGAAGAGGATCACCCTAGCCACCCTACTGCGGGAGGGTGCTTGTCGTTGTTGGTCTCACCAACAATCCGCAACCTCAAGGTCACAAAGATGTTGGTTGACGGTGGGGCCGGATTGAATCTGGTTTCCCAAAGGTCATCAGTAGACTCCAGATAGCAGAGGAAGAGCTTGAGATTACCTGCACGTTTCAAGCAGTTAATCCCGGCAGGAGCCATACTAAGGGAAGATTATCTTGCTGGTAACGTTTGGGGGAGAATTGAACTACCAGACTGAGAAGGTTGTGTTCGATGTGGTCGACCTCCCCCTTCCGTACAATGGAAACCTTGAACGCCCAGTGATGTCTACACACGCTTCTACTCTTGTAGACTATGTTGGGCCTCCAAGCGCAGAGGTTTGTAGGACAGCAACAATTTCCCTCAAGTGGATGACCTAAGGTTTATCGAACTCAGGGAAGTAGAGGTTGAAGATGGTCTCTCTCAAGTAACCCTGCAACTAAAATACAAGAAGTCTCTTGTGTCCCCAACACACCTAATACACTTGTTAGATGTATAGGTGCACTAGTTCGGCGAAGAGATGTTAAATGGCAAGTGATATGGATGGCAAAACAAAGTAATATAAATCTGTAATAAAAAGTGCAGCAAGCAAACAAGTGGTAAACGTGAGCACAAATGGTATTGCAATGGTGGAAACAAGGCCTAGGGATCATACTTTCACTAGTGGCAGCTCCCAACAACATTAACATAATAGAATCACATGATATTTCCCATAAAACATGCAATGGAGACGCACCCGGAGGTCATTCCTTCGTGGTCACGAGAGGACGAGAATTATGTAGGGCTACAAAAGCGCACCTCAAAGTTCATAGTTCTCAATCTAAGGATTTCCCAATGTCACTGCGGCCATCCAAAGAGAGTCCCACAATCACCACAACATATCTAAAGGATAGTCAAAGACAAGCACCAAGAGACTCTCAATCTTCAATCAACACACAACAGAGGAAATCACTCATGAAAATATTTTTCTAATCCATGTCCAATAGACCGCTGTCACCTTGGTCTCGGGGATTATACTAGATAAAGACAAGTGAGTACATCAATCCAATACATAGAGGAAGGGGAAATATCATGGGATCACCCTAGATTAACATAGCCTATGATCACAACGAAGATCACATCATGGGAGAGAGACATAACCACTTAGCTACACGTACAAGCCCTCGGTCCCGGAGGAAACTACTCACGCATGGACATGGTGAGGAGGAGGTTGATGATGGTGTTGATGTAGAGGTGCAGCCCCGCGAGGAGGAGACGGCCGGCGGCAGCCACAGAGGCGGCGGTGGCGGCCCTTGGGGGCGGCGGCGGCGGCGGCCCTAGGGGGTGGCGGCTCCTTGGCCCCCCTTCTTCCTTGTGGATGGTGCTGCAATGGTGCTGGTCCTCCCCTCCAAGACGGCGGCTTGGGAGGAGGAAAATTCGTGGTCCTTGGTGACCTAGGTTTCCTCTCTTTATATAGGCTCTCGGATTCCCTTCATCAGATTTTGGGCCTCAGTAAAACAGGCTTTACTCGGCCGTCCGGACTCCGATTTGGACGAATTTTATATCCAGAAGCATCGCTCAAAATTCCCCACAACTTTCGCAACTAGACTTTTTCCGTTTGACATCGTCTTCGGGCCGGAACGTGACCATCTTTAAAAAACGTTCTCAGACATATTTCAGGAAAGTCAGAGTCCTACTCCAATACGACTCCTTTTGCGTTTTTGTCAATTTCCAAGTAATTCCTACACAATAAAGTGTAAAACAAGAACATTGTGCACTTTTGCAACCATTAGTAGGTTAGTCCAAATATGATCAAAAGTGTATGGAAGTGCATAAATATCATAGCAATATCACACAAAAAGGGCATGGAGCAAGGAGAAATTATAGATACGTTTTGGACGTATCAACATCCCCAAGCTTAATTCCTGCTCGTCCTCGAGTAGGTAAATGATAACAAGCATAATTTCTGTGGTGACATGCTATTAACCATATAAGAACTTTTCACAGTCACATGACAAGTGCTTACTGAGACAATGAATCTGTAGTAATTAAGTTGCCTCATGAGAAAATCACAAAGAACTGAAAGTTTTACAATATGATACTGAAACACTCAATAGATTTGTAGTGAGCATGGTGTGCAAATATGACAAAGTGATATCTCCCTTGCCCCCTTTAGTGAAGCAAAACATAAATGCAGGGGCACCTCCAAGGTTTAAGTGACGACTAGATACAATGATTTTAGAATAAACGATATCATAATCATGCAAAAGACAATGGTACTTTGGGACAACGCACATTACACTCAGAATGACAATCATGCTCTCAATAGTTGGTGCTTTGAAGAAAGAAGGTGGAGACTCTCGAACCGTGGATTTTGATGGCAAGGTTGAAAACCCGTGGTCGGAAACAAAAACTAAACATGTACCAGAGCTCATGGTTTTAAAAACAGAGGTAAAAATTATTTTTTAGATTATGCATGTTTCGTCAACGAATGCTAGCAGACAACTCAATCACTTCTTGAGATGGACAAGTTTCGAGGAACGGCTCCCGAATGAGGACGATCACATCCTCTTAATCTCCTTTGTTTATCACTGCCAAAGTTTTCTGATTTCTCATGAACAAAGCGTGAAGGAGGGTTTGTTTGTTATATTATTTTTTAATGAGCCGGGCGCACTCTATGCCAGTTCCTTCTCGTATTATGGGTTTGCACATTAGACATGCAATCCCGGGGTGAAGCTTGTCCAACTTAAAAAGATCATGAATTAACTACTACTTCCTCATGAACTAAAACAGAGGCACAAAAGAGGAATGCTTTTTTTTGAATAATTTCGAGATGGTACATGAAAGTCTTCGTTAGGAATGGCAGGTAAATACCATGTATAGGAAGGTATGGTGGACTCATATGGCATAACTGGTTTAAATGATTTTGGATGCACAAGCAGTCAGTCCGCTTAGTACAGGCGAAGGTTAGCAAAAGACTGGGAGCGACCAACTAAAAGAGCAATGACGGTCATAATCATGCAGAGCGACAAAGCAACATTGAATCAGGCATGGAAGTTATATCGCTACTCAGAAATTAAAGGTCATCAAGGCTTGACAGACTTTCTTTACAGTCTTAAATATGCGTGAGCATACGCCAAGTCAATCAAAATAAATTCTTGAAGGAAGATATTACTAAACCATACCACATCATAGGCAAACAAATCATGTTGGTACTCCAATAGCACATTGAGAACCCCCCAGCTATTTGAGACTAACCATAAGAAAACATGAACCACTAAGCATCATTATGCACATAGCATTTTATCATAGACATATCGACCAGTGCAACAGAAGCCAACTCTCTTAATAAGATAAGTATGATAAATAAAGAGAGTTCCAACGACCAACTAAACAAAAGCTCTTTAAAAAGATAAGCATGAAAACTAAGAGCTGAACATGATATTAGCTATTGAAAGACAAAGAACACACACAGCAAGGATAGACATGAAAATTCTATGTTATGTTTTAGGTTGAAGTGGAGCCTGTTTCTCTCCCACACAAAGAAACCTGAGTTCCAACTCGTTATGAACAACAAGCAAAGCTAAAGAAAACTAAAAAGGAAACTAAAAGCAAGACGCTCCAAGCATAGCACATAACACATGAAGTGATAAAAATATAGTGGAACGAAAGACGAACTGATAATGTTGATGGAGAAGGGGATGCACGGGGGCATCCCCAAGCTTAGACGCTTGAGTCTTCTTGAATATTTCTTGGGGGTGCATGGGGGCATCCCCAAGCTTGAGCGTTTGACATTCCTGAATCTTTTTATCATCTTCCTTCGCACACTTGAAAACTCCCTTCATACATAACTCATCATAATCTGATTAGCGAGGTTAGTACCCATAATAATATAATTGTTCCTTGCTGGAAATAAGGATATTCTTGAAGGTCTACTGTTTCTCAAGATTGCCAAAAGGTTTTTTCAAACAAAAAGCAAGCTCAAGGTTTGCAAAATGAAGAAAAGGCAAAACGGGACAAAATCTGTGAAAAACATACCAGCAGGTAGTAAATGATTTTTTCGGGGCACTTCTGCAACTCTAATAAAAAAACTCATAACAGACGCCCGAAAGACAATTGTATAGAGCACGCTGTCGAAAAAATTCAGACCAAAAAGATGATCTGGTGATTTTATAAAAAAAATTCTGTCCAAGGATAGAATCTGTTTCCTGGACAGCACGTCACAACTTTTGAACTTTCTTGCAATCAGAGGCTACACTTGGCACAATGCTGAAAAGTAAAGATACAATGATGATGATAATGTAGTAACAAACATCAAGACCACTAAAAGCTGAAATAACAAACTGAAAGTAAAGATAACAAGGGTTGTCTCCCTAGAGCTCTTTCTTTATAGCCATAAAGATAGGCTTAAGACTTTAATGATGCTCTCGTAGTAATAAGAGTTGAAGAACAAAAGAGAGCATCAAGAAGCATATATAAAACATATTTAAGTCTAACATACTTCCTATGCATGGGATCTTGTAAGAAAATAAATTATTGAAGCATAAAGCAACTAGCATAGGAAGGCAGACCAAGCATAACTTCAAAATATTCACCATAAAGAGAGGGAACTTGATATTATTGAAATATCTATAAGCATATGTTCCCTTCTCATAATAATTTTCAGTGGGATCACGAATAAAATCAACAATATAAGCATCACATAAAGCATTGTTACCATGATCCACATGCAAAAAGGTACTCTTACTCTCCACATAAGCATCTTTGGGGAGCCCATGGTTAGGACATTTTAGCATTAACGGTTTCAGTCCCCCCCCCCCAAGCTTGAGCTACGCTCTCTCCGTCACGAGACCTAAAGTTATAGATATAGTTCCTGTCTCGATGAATTTCATGAAGAGGATAAAACTTAGTATAAAAGAGAGACATAAGCTCTTGCCAATCAAGCAAGTGCGAGTTATCGAGAAGCTTATACCAATCTGAAGCTTTATCTATAAGTGATACGGCGAACAATTTCCTCATGACAAACTCCCTTGATACACCTGCAAGCTTAAATAATGAACATAATTGTGACAGATATAGCAAGTGTTCACCGGGATGTCTGTCTCCTGCATAACGATTAGCCAAAATATAATCGATAATACCAGCTGGTATTTTATAGGGCACAATTTCAGTAGGGGGAGGAGCAACCACCACAGGTGTGGGGCGTCTTCCCGCAAGCAACGATCCAATAGCAAGGTTGTCCATAAACATAACTAGTGAAATAAAAACAAGAAACAAAAAGATTTAATTGCAAGATCTAAAGATATACCTTCAAGCGCTCACCTCCCCGGCAACGGCGCCAGAAATAGCTTGATGTCTACACACGCTTCTACTCTTGTAGACTATGTTGGGACTCCAAGCGCCGAGGTTTGTAGGACAGCAGCAATTTCCCTCAAGTGGATGACCTAAGGTTTATCGAACTCAGCGAAGTAGAGGTTGAAGATGGTCTCTCTCAAGCAACCCTGCAACTAAAATACAAGAAGTCTCTTGTGTCCCCAACACACCTAATACACTTGTTAGATGTATAGGTGCACTAGTTCGGCGAAGAGATGTTAAATGGCAAGTGATATGGATGGCAAAACAAAGTAATATAAATATGTAATAAAAAGTGCAGCAAGCAAACAAGTGGTAAACGCGAGCACAAATGGTATTGCAATGGTGGAAACAAGGCCTAGGGATCATACTTTCACTAGTGGCAACACCCAACAACATTAACATAATCGAATCACATGATATTTCCCATAAAACATGCAATGGAGACGCACCCGGAGGTCATTCCTTCGTGGTCAAGAGAGGACGAGAATTATGTAGGGCTACAAAAGCACACCTCAAAGTTCGTAGTTCTCAATCTAAGGATTTCCCAATGTCACCGCGGCCATGCAAAGAGAGTCCCACAATCACCACAACATATTTAAAGGATAGTCAAAGACAAGCACCAAGAGACTCTCAATCTTCAATCAACACACAAGAGAGGAAATCACTCATGAAAATAATTTTCTAATCCATGTCCAATAGACCGTTGTCACCTTGGTCTCGGGGATTATACTAGATAAAGACAAGTGAGTACATCAATCCAATACATAGAGGAAGGGGAAATATCATGGGATCACCCTAGATTAACATAGCCTATGATCACAACGAAGATCACATCATGGGAGAGAGAGATAACCACATAGCTACACGTACAAGCCCTCGGCCCCGGAGGAAACTACTCACGCATGGACATGGTGAGGAGGAGGTTGATGATGGTGTTGATGGAGAGGTGCAGCCCCGCGAGGAGGAGACGGCCGGCGGCAGCCACGGAGGCGGCGGCGGCGGCCCAAGGGGGCGGCGGCTCCTTGGCCCCCCTTCTTCCTTGTGGATGGTGCTGCAATGGTGCGGGTCCTCTTCTCCAAGACGGCGGCTTGGGAGGAGGAAAATTCGTGGCCCTTGGTGACCTAGGTTTCCTCTCTTTATATAGGCTCTCGGATTCTCGTCATCAGATTTTGGGCCTCAGTAAAACGAGCTTTACTCGGCCTTCCGGACTCCGATTTGGACGAATTTTATATCCAGAAGCATAGCCTCGAAATTCCCCACAACTTTTGCAACTAGACTTTTCCCGTTTGACGTGGTCTTCGGGCCGGAACGTGACCATCTTTAAAAAATGTTCTCAGACAGATTTCAGGAAAGTCAGAGTCCTACTCCAATACGACTCCTTTTGCGTTTTTGTCAATTTCCAAGTAATTCCTACACAATAAAGTGTAAAACAAGAACATTGTGCACTTTTGCAACCATTAGTAGGTTAGTCCAAATATGATCAAAAGTGTATGGAAGTGCATAAATATCATAGCAATATCACACAAAAAGGGCATGGAGCAAGGAGAAATTATAGATACGTTTTGGACGTATCACCCAGCTCTGGCCAAATTCAAGGTGGCATCCCACTATGCCTACAACACCTTGAAGATGCCAGGGCCAATGGGGGTCCTTTCCATTCCATCAGATGAGAAGGACGCAATCATTTGCGTGGATAAAATGTACAGGGATGCAGTTGCGGCAGAGGCCGTGGAGATCACCATTCCCGCCAAGGAAAGCAAGAAAAAAAGAGAGCTGTTAAGAGCCCCAGCGAGGATCCCGAGAAGTGTGCCTCTCCGGGATGCGCTACGCCTGTTGGTGAATTGCCAGAGAGTTCCAACAGCAAGAGATCCAAAGTAGCTGCACCTGTTGTGCAGAAGGTCCCTATAGGGCTGGATGTCACAGGTGGTACGTTTACTATCGGTGCCACCCTTGCCAAAAAATAGGAAAGTGCACTCGTTGCCTTCCTGTGAGCGAATGTCGATGTGTTTGCATGGAAACCATCCGACATCCCCTCTGTTCCCAGGGAGGTGATCGAGCACCACCTTGCTGTCTGCCCAAATGCCCGACCCGTCAAGCAGAAGGTCCGAAAGCAAGCTATGGAGCGCCAGCAGTTCATTGTCGAGGAGATCAAGAAACTTGAGGCAGCTGGTTTGGTCAGAGGAGTGCTCCATCCAACATGGTTAGCAAACCTAATGGTCGTACGCAAGGCTAATGGAAAATGGAGGTTGTGCATAGATTTCACTGATCTGAACAAGGCCTGCCCGAAGGACCCATTTCCCTTGCCGCGCATCGACCAAATCATGGACTCCACTTTAGGTTGTGACTTGCTCTCTTTCTTGGCAGAATATTCTGGGTACCATCATATTTTTATGTCCAATGAAGACGAAGAGAAGACCTCATTCATCACCCCATGTGGCACATACTGCTTTGTGCGCATGCATTTCGGGTTGAAGAGTACCGGGTCCACTTTTGCAAGGGCAGTCCAGATTGGTTTTGAGTCACATCTACACAGGAACATTGAAGCCTATATGGATGATATTGTGGTCTGGACCAAGGACAGATCAACCCTCATGTAGGATTTGGAGGAGACATTTGCCAATCTACGCAAAATCAACTTGAACCTGAATCCGGAGAAGTGCGTGTTTGGAGTTCCCTCCGGCAAGCTACTTGGTTTCTTTGTGTCCCACCACGGGATAGAGGCCAACCCCAATAAGATCAAGGCTATCGAGCAGATTCAGGCACCAAAGACAGTTAAGGCTGTCAAGCGTTTGACAGGGTGTTTTGCCGCACTTAGTAGATTCATCTCCAAGTCTGCCGAGCGCGCCTTGCCATTCTTCAAGATCTTAAAGAAGGAAGGACCCATGAAGTGGACCCCGGAAGCAAAGATAGCACTACAGGATTTGAAGACCTACTTGTCCTATGTGCCTACCTTGGTCGCTCCCAAACAAGAAGAGTCGTTGCTGCTATACTAGCGGCAACTAATCAAGTGGTTAGTGCAACACTAGTGGCGCAGCGGGAAGTGGAGAAAGAAACAGCCTCAGCTAGTTTCCCTTCCGAGGAGGAGAATGAGAGCGGCTCGGCAAGGTCAAATATGGGTTAGGACAAGGAAGAGTACGGCAACGGAAATAACCCCAAGGACATGACAAGGAGGAAAGTAGTGCAGCACCCAATATACTTCGTCAGCTCCCTGTTGCAGGGGGCTCGATATAGGTTCTCTCGCGTGAAAAAATTGATTTTTGGCCTAGTCATGACCTCAAGGAAACTGCGCCACTACTTCCAAGCCCATGAGATCATGGTTGTCACACGCTTCCCATTGCAAAGGATACTTTGGAACCCAGAGGCCACCAATAGGATACTGGAGTGGGCATTGGAGTTATCCAGCTTTGTCCTGAAATTTGAAAGTACATCGACGATATAGAGCAGGGCATTGGCAGAGTTTATTGCAGAATGAACGTCAACCCCTGATGAGGAAGTGCTAGAAACAATTGTTCCCAACAAGGAATCCCCCCAAGAATGGCTCATTTATTTCGATGGTGCCTTTTCCCTATAAGGTGCAGGGCTGGCGGACTTCTCTTTGCTCCCACTAGGGAGCACTTGAAGTATGTTGTCCGGATGCATTTTCCCCAGTAGGAGGCGACCAACAATACAACAGAGTACGAAGGCTTCCTTGCCGGTCTCAGGATTGCCCTAGAATTGGGAATCAATAAGTTGATCATCCGAGGAGATTCACAACTTATGGTGAGACAAGCCAACAAGGATTACCAAAGCCCATTGATGGAGGCATAAGTCAAGGAAGTGAGAGCATTCGTGGAACACTTTGAGGGATTGCAAACAGAGCATATACCCCATGCGGAAAACATCATTGCTGATCATCTGTCAAAGTGTACTGCGCAAAAGCTTCCGGTGGGACCAAGAACTTTTGTTATCCACCTTACTCAGTCCTCTGTATCACGGCAACAATGGCCCGAAAGAGGAGGAAACTAGACTCCGGTAAGCCAGTCCCAGTAGGGCCCTCCGGGGCACCTAGGAGGGACCCTGCCGGAAACAACTCCCATTCGCTTGCCGGTTTGCACCCTCCTACCGGACATCAGGTCCCCACGGTCGAGGAACATACCCCCATGAATGTGGAGGTTCCGCTAGTCCTCGTTCCCGAACCCTAGGCTCCAACTTGGGCAAGGCACATAGTCCACTTCCTCCAAACCAGAGAACTTCCCAAAGAGCAAGAAGAAGCTGAAAGAGTAGCCCGGAGGGCCAATATGTATTAGTTTTTCGATGACACTCTATACAGAAGAAGGCCCAACGGTGTGAAATTGAAGTGCATTTGCCAGGAAGGAGGAAAGCAACTACTGGTAGAAATACACACTGGCATGTGCGGCTCCCACATTGGATCAAGGGAATTAGTTGGGTAAGCATTTCGGCAAGGATTCTATTGGCCCACAGCCCTCTAAGATGCGGTCGAGCTAGTCACCAAATGTGAAGCCTGCCAGTTCCATTCCAAGAATATACATCTGCCTGCTCAAGGTCTTCAGACAATCCCATTGTTATGGCTGTTTTCGGCCTAGGGGCTCGATATACTCGGCCCTTTCCCCCAAGCTGACAGGGGCTTAGAATTCTTGTTTGTTGCAATCGACAAGTTTACAAAGTGGCCGGAAGTTGATGCCGTGAGAAAGGTGACTGCTCAGTCAGCTATCAAGTTCTTGAAAGGATTGGTGTGCCACTTCGTGGTCCCTGCCCGGATCATCACCGACAACGACACCTAGTTCATGAGCCGTTCCTTCATGCAATATGTTCATGCCCTGAGAAGCAAGATCTCATTTGCCTCTTCTACACATCCCAGAAGCAATGGACAGGCTGAGAGGGAGAATGCTGAAGTGTTGTGGGGCCTCAAGACAAGAACATTTGATAAGCTGGACAACTGCGGCATGCGATAGATCAATGAGCTCCCAATGGTTCTCTGGTTCCTCAGAACGATACCAAATCGAGCTACCAGGCAGAATCCTTTCTCCCTAGTCTATGAGGAAGAAGCAGTTATCCCCATGGAACTCATTTACGGGTCACCTCGAGTGCTTGCCTATGATGAAGTAGCGCTAGATCAGCACCAGCGTGACGACTCTGTGCTACTTGAGGAGAACCGTCTCCGGGCCATCACGCGTGTTGCACGCTACCACCAAGCCCATGCATCGCTATCATAGATGCATGGTTCATGCTCGGTGTTTTGAGGAAGGTGACCTTGTCTTTAGGCGAGTTCAGTCCGCCAAGGGTACACACAAGTTAGCGCCCAAGTGGGAAGGCCCTTACCGGGTGGTACGAGTCACCAGACCTGGCGAGTCTGTCCGAAGACTGGAGATGGCATTCAGTTGCAAAACTCATGGAATGTTAAGCATCTCCGCAAGTACTACACGTAAGGCGCTGCTATCGTGCCCTGCCCGGCAGCCACCCTTTTTTACAGGCCTTGCCTCAGTTGCATGTAACCCCTTTTACAAAGCGAGGTGCATGCCCTGAGCAACAGAGAAATAAACGAAGCGCTCGGGGGACCTCCGACAAGTTGCATGCATGCATAAGCATATCATGAGCATCACATGTTCATGTAGATAAGATTGCACCTAGCATCATTTTCATATGCCTAAACCACAGGTTTCTGCCATGGACTTGGCTACCCAAGGAGAGATGAAAAGAGAAGCCGGAGCTGCAGTCCTGGGAAAGTCAAACAGATAAGTTCTTTCCTTTATCCATACATGTTCTATAAGGACTTGTGCATAGGAAAACCCCGCAGCCTTTCGAAACATAGGTTCTCCTGTCCTTTTACTCGAACGATGCTCCGGTCAGGATGGTCACAGTGGTCTTTGGAGAAAAAGGATTGGCGACAGGATAGTCCCTCTTCATGTCTCATGCCTGGCAAGCATAGCTCCACGGCAACAAGACTAAGGGTACCGGCAAGGTAGCTTGCCAGGGAACTTGTTTACTTGAAATTTTAGACGCATCCCACCTCTGCATGGACACATTACATGCACGAGTCCCGACAAGGTTTATATTTTTCATTTATATGCTCATCAACAAGTACAAACCTTACAGAACACAAACATGGATAATAGGAATTACATTATTAGTTTGGCAAGTGCCTCGAGGTTTAAGATTAAAAAAAGATAAGTGCCCCGTAATCCCCTTCTTTGTTCCTCCTTTCCCAGGCACTACGGTGGGAGGGGAAGAGGACAAAAGGAGCACCTGGGCGAAGGTGATGGTGGGGAGAACAGCGTGAGAAGTTCCCCAATCACCGCCTCCAGGGCTAGTAGGACGCGGCTGGGCGGACGAAGCCAGAAGCCAGGAGGAGGCATGCCTGGTGTTCCGCTAGAAAGATGCTGGAAAGAAGCGAAGACGCCAAGTGGGCGGACCGTCCCCGGCAACCACCACAGAGAGGCTGGTGACGATGGTGGCGGGGAGGGAGGGGAAAACGGAAGATGAGGCAGCGGGCCGCCAGCGCAAGACGAAGGCTGCAGTACCGTCGTACTCCGACCTGACAGCCTGCCTCCCGCCTCCTGCATCCTCCTCTGTCGTATTCCCGCTACCGCCATCCCGGGGGAATACGCCAAGAGCAGAGCGCCCACCACGGCCTGCGGGTGGCGTGCACTCAGGAGCTACGCAAGGTGACGGGCATGGCCCGCCACCTCCCCCGGAGGGGCGGCAAATGGTAGCGGCGTCGCCCGGAACGTGTGCGGGGCACCGCCACCCACATCAGAAGGCGGGAAGGCACCACCATATTTAGCATCAGCCTCGGCTTCGCTGAAGGAGCAGCCCTGGGGGCATCCATGACCCCGGGCACTACACCCCCGGATGGCACCAGAAACCCCATAGGCCTCGTTGTTGGGATGGAAAGCCTCGACAATTCATGGCAAAAGCCGACACCCCTCATTAAGTGACTAACCCAGACAAAGGAGGCTAGTCTTCCGCCACACGGGCGGCGCTCACTGCCTCCCTCGTACTGGACGCCCCGGCAGCGGCATCTCCCCGCATTCGGACTAGACTCACTCCCCGAGCAACAACGTGAGCATTCAACATCGCCAACCACAAGCTACCGCCTGAGGCCTGGCCCCAGGCCCTCTTCTTTAGCATAACCAGAAGAGCGAAATGGAGGAAGAGAGGGATATGGATGAATGCCTCTGCTCCTCCCCTGCTCCACCTTTTATAGGTGATTTACGGATGGGGGATGATTCCTCGACGGGTAACCGCCGCCCTCCTCCACCAATCCAAGAAGGCCGGGCCCCTACCTTGACGCTCTTCCGCACCATGCGCCTCGGTTACCTATCCCACTCAATGCATGCGACAGACGTGGCTAAGGATAAGGGCGTGGTGGGAAGAGTGAATAGGCAGTTACTCTCTCGTGCGTTAAACTCATTCACGGGCTATTACAAGAGTGGCCCCACTGCGATTGACGTTACACGGTGCGCGGAAGATCCGGAAATTGGTCTAGGCTCAAGTTAATGGAGAAGCAAAGAAGATCTCAAAGGAGGTAGGCCACTCCTACACCTTCGCATGTGCACTACATAGAGCCTACCCCAATGACGCACATTGGCGCGTCCTAGCCTAGCTCGGGGGCTCCTGTCGGTGCTACAAACCCTGGTTGTGTTACCCCATCATGTGTACAGGCCCAAGGATAAATTTGCAACACCAATATCAGATCAAGACATGGAAGGATCAGCTCATTGAGGAATAAGAGAGCTGGTCCGGGAGATCAAGACGACCACGACAAGCCCAAGTAGCAATATATCGCCAAGGGAAAAAGCCTCCCTTGCCGGGCAGGCGAGCTCGGAAAGGTCGGGATCACCCGGAAGCAAGCTTCTGAGATCGCCCCGGCAAGCCTACCGGAGCTCGCGGAGGCAAACCACCACCTCACAACGACGCCCGTCGTCAATCAATGTGGTGTCAAGCTCCCAAGTGACTCAGTGGAGCCCCTTGCCACATGGGAGCCACTTCCTATAGCAAAAACCTACAAGTGACACTCATCCTAAGACGTGTCAAGCAAGTAGCCGCGAAGCAGCCCGGCAGGGCCTGCCGGTTGAGCCGTGATGTGACACTAAGCGCCGCATTTAATGCGCTTTGTCAGCCTGTAGAGTTAGGTATGACATCACTGTTTGCTATCTATTCAGCATGGAAAGACTGATTTGCCACTGTGGTGACCCCTTAATCTATAAAAGGAGGCCCATGGCGACCATAGAAAGGATTCGGCCATCTCGAACCCAGACACTCATACGCGTGTAGCGACTCTCGCCCTGAGGCAACCCTGCCGGTCAACAGCGTCGTGCTCTTTTCCACATTCCACCATCAATCCACCAAAGAAGGAGTAGGGTTTTACGCCTCGCAGTGGCCTGAACCTGGCCAAAAACTGCTCGTGTGATCTTTGCCGCACTGTGCTATGCTTCTCTGCTCTTTGTGCAACATGCACATGCCCCTACTGAACCAAAGGGGAGTCCTGTCACATAAGTGGTCGTGGTTTCCCGCGACACCGTGGTATTTGGCCTTTGCCACCAGGTGCGCAGAACCCACGAGGCCGCCACGCCCCAGTTGGTTGGGGGTGGATGAATAGGACCCCATGGAAGCTGGATGAACAATAGCCGATGGAGGCTGGAGGAGGTCGACGGTGGAGTAACACTAGCAGGTGGAGGCTGGAGGAAGTCGATAGTGGATGAATAGTAGCCCGTGGAGTCCCATTTGTGGTACACCACACCCCTGCCGATGAACAGGATCCCATTTCGAACGTAGGAGGTCGAAGACAAGTCCGTTTCCTCCGTTTGGTGGTACGCCAGACCCCTCCCGATCAACATGACCTCATTTCGACCGTAGAAGCTCGAACATAAGTATGTTTCGTCCGTTTTGTGATGCACCACACCCCTCGCATTGACAAGGATCCCATTTCCATCGTAGTCGGTCGAACATAAGGCCATTTCCTCCATTCTATGGTACGTCTGGCACCGTTTCAGCTACTCCGTCCAAGTCTGTTAGCTGCCAATGAACACGATGCATTCCGTTGCCTCCTGATGAACACAATGCGGTTTCTCCGTGCCGACCCAGTCGGTTGGCTGCCGATGAGCGGGACGCCATTGCTGCCGTCCATTGCCTTCCATGTACATGAGCCCTGGCTGTACGTATGTGCGAGTAGGCGTTCGAGACCCTGGTACTATGTAAGTATGTGGCTGCATTTTATTGCATCTGGCTGTACGTACGTGTACACGGTTTAGACTGGACTGCCTGAACTATTATGTCGGGGGCTCTACTACTACACGTGCCCCCACATATGAAGCTGCTGTAAAAAATGCCATTTGGAAATACCAAAGTGGCACTTGCTTCACAAATCTTCAATTTGAACAGAAACTTAGGAAAATTGCACAAGGCAAATGGCTAGATGGAATGGGCCCAAATTTTGTGGAGAGAGTTAATATGGATAGGGGAATGGCCTGGTAAAGTTTCAGGTTAATTGAAGCAGTATAAAATATAGTTGCTTCAGAATCTGCAATTCTGACCAGAAACCAAGAATTGATGCTGAGCTCACATAAGTGATGTCATGAGCTCAAATTTGGAGGAGAGCTATGATTTAATCAAAGGAAGGATTTGGCCAAGTTTCAACTTATTTGAATATGCCTAGCTTGCACTTCCTTCACAAAGGCTTCCCTTAGATAGGAACATTGAAAAATTGCTCAAGAATATTTACGAGGCAAATTGAGTTGAATTTTGGCATAGTGCAATGATATGGAGAGGTAAAGGTCTCCAAAAAATTTGGAGGTAATGAAGCAAAGATAAATAGCACTTGCTTCACAAAGTGCCATTTAGGGCAGAATAGGAAAATAATTATTGGAGGATTATTTTTTAACATGTCAATGAATTTTCTTGCCATATCTGAGGAAGATATGACCCAAACAATTTATGGGAATTATTTGTAGATTTTAGGAATGACAAAAATATAGGTTGTTTCACAATCTAGGGCAAAAAGAATTATTCCTTAAATAGAAAAGGAATATTCCAAATAAAAAGAATGCTTGCATTTGGGCTAGGATGTGAAATGATTGGGTCTTGGGATGATGATGAGGATGGCAAGCCACTATAAAACCTAGGAAGACATGATCTTCCCAAGTTTCAGAACAACATAGCCACAGAAAAAAAATCAAAACAATAAATCCAAGGAAATCATCAGAAAAATAAAAGGGCAAAATCCAAGCAGTTGCAAACCTTCCCCCCTTAAGTAAATATTCTGACTGGAAGAAACTATTTCCAACTCGGGTTCTCCTATTTATTCTTATATAATGTTCCCACTGAATTGGATATAACTGACTGCATTGATCTGGGGTGGTTTGCTTCACTGTACGAGACATTCTCACAGGGCTTACCTGATATGTACCTATTCATACTGGCTCAAATTTTTCTTTCATATCTGTTGGCTTAGTTGGGTTCCGAAAGATTATGTTTACTGACATAGGTGATATTAATCCTTGATAGAGGAGTTTTTCTTTATTGAGTACCGAGAGTATTCCCTGGAGTTGGGAACACATCTTCCCGTGGAACAAGGACTCTCTTCTCTAGAGGCATTGTGCTAGTCGAATATATATGCATACCCTTTCGGTTCAAAACAATAATATGAATCATACCTCAGTTTTGGTCATGTCTTGAGCCTCAGGATATTTATCCGGCTCACTTGTGCATATACAGATCTCGTTACTGTTGTTGACTATGCCGGACAGTGACCAGATTAATAACATCACCTTGTCATATGTGCGGGGGCTGATCTCGATAATTACGGCAAAGATGGTATCTCAATGTTTTCTTTCTTCAAGACTTGTCGATTCTTGCATCACCCGCTGATTTTCCGTCTCTTGAATAACCGGTGAGGTTGTCGGATGCGTACTATGAATTCTTTGGTCTGACTGATTCTTGTTTTTGACACAACTGTTGTAGATCTGACACTTGAAAAATACGGGAGTATCTTGTTGAGGAATACTGGATGGCTTGTGCTCGAAGCTACTAGCGGATAGCTTGCCGAGGAAGGCTGGTTATTGTACCTCATAAGCTTCCCCCCTTAAAGACTTTCTACAGAAGACTTGGTACCTTACGCTAGAAGTTTCTTGCAGTATCTTATTGAAGAAGACTGAATATCTTGCACGGGAATCCATTCATACCTTACTGATGCAGACTAGGGAATCTTGCCTTGTACGCTTCGCTTTGACTTGAAATGCACTATTGGACTTGGATCCAATTTTGTTCTCCTGCTAGTTTAATCATGGCTGCAATAAAGATGGATCTCTGACGCGTAATTGTTACGGAAAGTCTGAGCAGAATATACTTGTATTCAGATCGGATCTCTGCAATACAATGTTGTCAGCTGAAAATATCATTGCTTTTAACTGATTTCCTTGGTGTATATCTTTACTTCTCACGGCTTCTTCTGATCTGGTGCCAGTTGATGAGCAATTTCCAAAAGGGGGTAATAACGAAGATTCAAATAAAGAAGCATGAGAAAACGATTTATTGCAACAAGGCACCCAACAAACAAGATACCCCCACACAGGCACAACAAGCATGATACTACAATAGATGCATGTACACTACACGCGGGACTACACCCTACGCTAGAGCAAACGCTTGGGAAGTGGCGAAGAAACTAAGGGAGTAGCGAGTGGAACTGCCGACTCCGAAACTCCGGATGGATGAGGCGGAGGTGTTGGAGAAGCTGGCGGAGATAGAGGTAGGGTGGCACCAAGCAATCTCTTGGCTCGAATGGCGTCACGAACTAACTCGGAAATAAGAAGACACCCGGCCATCCTGTAACGAGACATGGCGAGGATAGCCGAGTCGTATTGAGGGTTGACAGAAGGGAACTGAATCCGCTTAGGATTCTCGAAGATGGTGGGATAGTACTAATAAGCACAATTCTCTTGCACCATGCTCTCTTGATGACGAAGGCCGGTGTTTCCTGCCATTGCGGCAAGCTGAACAGCATGCTCAGGAGTAGCGCCGTAACCACCATGGAAACTGTAGGTGCGCTTACCAACAGGAATCGGGGCTGACAGATGGACATGAGCAACATACTCCAGGATTGTTCATCCGGCAGAAAACTGGAATACTTGATAATGAGGTGGATCTCTATGGGGATAAATGCTACGCCACATATCGCCAAGGAGGTTGGCAAAGCTGAGAGGTGCAGGGGTGGGATTGAACGTAATAGGAACAACACCGGGAGCTCTGAAGAGGGTACTGAACTCATGGGAGCTGACCGCCATCTACGCATGGAATAAGGGTTAGGGGTAACTGAAATAAGACTATATGCAGCAAGCAGAGACACAACTAGATCCTATACTACCATTTTCTAATGTTCCAGCGAACTAGGACGCTCTATAGCGAGACCTACTCTGATACCAAGCATGTGGCATCCCGGCTCAGAGAAACCGAAACGTCTCGTATTCCAGCCTAGAGATCAAGGTGAAGTCTTCTAGAATATGGCACTTCTTAGCATAGAACAAACCAGATCTCTATTACAACACAAAAATTAATACACCGTCTTTGATATTACAGTGAATAACATTGGCACGGCGACGCTACGCCAACCACAGTTGCTTTACACAAGCAGCATAACAACTCAAGGCAGCAGAACCTCTACTAGCAGCGAAACAATGAACGACGATGATGGACTCCAGTCAGCAGAGACTCTGGCTGGAACGTTTATCCTAGCTCGTGAACACAGGAACCACACCAAACAAGCAAGCAATCCAGGCATGACCTGCAAACTGACATGACATGCCAGGTTAGTACAGTGAATGTACTTGCACGCTCACAATAACCGAAAAACAGTCAATACAAACAACATCATGGCATTAATAGGTTAAATCAATCATGAACATGATAGTAACAGAACAACATGACATGCACCAACTGAACATGATACGGCTAGAACAACACTAGCATGTCATGAGTATATGAAAATGATGATACTAGAATGCAACATGATGATGTTATCATGCACCAACTTACTCTGCTCGGGTTACCTCGTAACCATCACATGCACAAACTTAACATCACATACATCACATGATCATCTCAGGATCCAATCAAGCTTGGTATTAACAATACTGTAGTTATCATTACATGACCACAAGGAGCTTGACCTTTACCCTTGACTCTCGCTTAACACCACAAATATCCAACAACTTGTTATCCTCGATACCATGGTGATCCTCTCACGATCACATAAAGATCAAACAACTTCGGTATCCACGATACCTCCGTGATCCTCTCTCGATCACAACCAACCTCTTTCTCATCATCGAACCGGGGTTATTATTAAGCACATTATTATTACTGTTGACCCATAGTGTGACCGACTACGAACTAGTCCCTTATCCGAAGGCACGACTATCCATAGATTTAACACACTCTCTACAGTGGTTAGTACACTGTACCCACACGACAGAATCCACGGCCTCGCACTCCCATTCGTGTGGACCAACGGCATTCCGACAAAACCGTCCTACTGTCATCACACTCTCCCAGCCACTCCGACAGATCCCCTCTGGCCTAAGTCCCGGGTGGCCCCGATGTCAACCCGCGACATCCCCGATGTCAACCCGCGACATCCCTGATGTCAACCCGCGACATCCCCGATGTCAACCTGTGACATCCAACAGGCACCGTCGTGGCAAAACATAAATGTTCCCAACGGGGACATGAGCTCAAAACCAAACACGGGCACACAAGGCTTATGCCGTCCTACCCGGCCAAGGTAGCGCCCGCACATAACCTTCCCTCGTTGGAGGCACCGGCGAGAGGCATCACAATAGACCTAGTTAGGACCCCCCCATAAGGTAAGTGTGGCTACACTGGTCGCCTTCATTATGTGGCACCATGACTCAGCCAACAGTTTTTCAAGTTCATTTAAGTCCGGTTTAACTTGAATGCAACGAGTTGAGTCATAACAGATTAACATGATGCAACTACAATGCATGAGCACGATATCAACATAAGTATGGCGGTCCAACATAATCATCGAGCAACAATGAAGCATTTATCCAACTGATCATGACATACAGACGAGCATAAGCATACCACTACACACGAGCATAGCGTGACTACAAGCATCGTAAATAAATAACATGCAAGAAGAAAACAAGAATACTACCAAGTAAGCATGTAACCAGCTAGATCCAAAGGAAACATGCACCGCAACGATACTAGAGAACAAACTATAAGCATGCACTAGAACGAACATCTCTGCTACCAGCATGTACTACTACCAAGCACGACATGTAACAATGATACTAGCAAGTAATAATCGACAACAAGATGCCTCAGAACATATCATGAAGGTGGACTTGAAAACACGAGCATAACCGAAACAACGACAGTATTAGCAAACAAGCAGACATATAACGAGCAAAATTTTATGAATATTCATGTTGAAACCATTGCTACTGCATGGCTATCATGCAAGTGGTTGTTGTGGCTTGCTTGGGGATGAAGGACACGCCGGGAAGAAGTGTGGTGAAGCCGCGAAACCAAATGTAGGGCGATTCTCTCTCAGAGGGGGCTGATTAGAAGCAAGGGCAAAGTGGTCATTTTCACTGTGGGATTACTGTAACACTCCAAAATTTTGGAATTGTTTTCATGAAAACGTTTTTTGGTCTTTTGGAAGGGGGATATTTGATCTTTTCTTAAAACCCTTTTCTAAAAACTTCTATGACAAAAGTTTGCGTGTTTTTCTCAACCTCGATTCTGGGCTTGAAGGTTTTCTACTTGTGTTAGCTCAACACAAGTTATTTTCAAAAAGGTTTTGTTTGACAATTTTCCCTTCATGAAAAACCTTCATATTAAAACCATGGACTTGTCTTCCCCATTCAACTTTTTCCCTTGCCATGACACCCAATGAAAGTCTTTCTCTCCAAAACCTCCTTTCCACCTTGAAACAAGTCTCTCATCAAATTCCAGTAGATTTCAACCTCATTGGGATTTTTCTTCTAATTATTTTATACCAAAAACAATTTCTGTCTTTCAAATTGAGCCTTGGTGATTTGCAAAGGAACCACTAGTTTCCTTTTGGTTTTTGATCCCAAACCAACTCCCCTGGCTAGTCCTTAGTACCCACAACCTAGATCCATCATGTTTCACTGGTCCACGGTTCAAAATTTTCAAATTTCACTTGCTACAAGTTTGGACCAGATTTGCCAATTTCGGTGAAATTCATATTTTCTCTCTTCCTAAAAATCTGTGAAAATTCAGGCAGCCTCTAGATGCATCAAGAGACTACCTCACCAAATATCAGCTCCAGAAAGATTTTTCACATGCCAAAAACATTTCATCGAACACCTGGCGTGCACTGTTTCTGTCAAGTTCAGAAAAGTAAACTGAAGAAATTGCAGCCGATAGTGCAGTTTCGTCAGTTTCGTCAGAACCTCTCGTCCATCTCACCAGTGTCACTTTGGATCCTTGCTGCACTGCACCTCACACTTATCTTGAGCGCCGGATGCTCGCTTGGCTCGTTGCGAGCGTCGGTGGCGACGTGGACTGCCTGCACCGTCGCCTTCCGCGGCGGCAGAGCCACCCATGGCGGCTGACAGGGGGCACACTGCAGCGCAACGCCGTTCGGCACCACCCAAGCCACCTGGAAGCTCCGCGTGGCCGTCTCCTTGCCTGCACACGCTGCAGCACCATCGTCGTGGCCTGAGATGCACAGAGCGCGCTCTCTGCCGCCGACCTGCACGCACGGCCATCCCGTTGGGGACATGCCGTAAGCTCCCCTTCCTTGCTAAGTTCTGCACCGGAATGGAACCAGTACACCGTCTAGTCGATGCTCAAGCACTTAAACCACCCGTACAGCCAGAACACCGCCGTAATCGCTCGCCGGACTTATCTCGTTCGTGGCAACCGCCTCGGGCCGGCTATAAATAGCACCCCCAAGCTTGTTGTCGACCCCGCACAACTCCACCACCTCACCAGACCCTGCCCAGCCACTGGAAGAGCCTCGAGTGGCCCTTCAACCCCAAATCCGGCTGCCTCGGTCCGCTTCGGGCTCCGGCAACTTCCTCTCTGGTGAGAGCTCCTCCACCGCCCTAGACTTGTCAGTAGTCTCCTGAAACCCATAGGCGACTAACCCCCGCTCCAATTTGACCCTAGCTGCTCCCTCCGATGAGACCCACGACCACCCGAACCGCCGTCCACCGAGACAAGGTCGTCGTCGACGTGGTGCTCGCCGACGTCCAACTCCACCACCCACCGACGCGGAAGAGCACCCGGAACACATAGGTACCACCCACTCCCTCTACCTCGCCATGGATCGGCGCCGACGACCACCGCAGCTCTCTGGCGCTGGCGCGACTCTGCTCTCTGTTTTAATTTTGAAACCTAACGAGTGGGACCCCCTCGCCAGTCTCTCAATCTCATTCGAATCGTTTTTCGGGAAGGCGCCTTCGGGCAAATTACATTTTCCCTATTCGGTTGGCGCACTGCGTACCGAATCGTTTTCTATTTTTATATTCTAGCCCCTGGAAACTTTCTGTTTCATTATAGACAAGTCCCTAGACAGAAACTTTAATAACTTTCAAACTAAAGATGATTTTGAGTTGATTCCTTTTTTGTCCTCTTTAGTTTTCTTTCTAGTTTTTATCATATTTATTTGAATAATATTTGGGAAAACTTTTATATGCGTGCGGTATTTATGTTAGTACTCGTTTTATTTGTATACGTAGATACCGAAGGATGTGACGGAGCCGCGAACTTCACCGAGTTAGACTCCGACTACTCCGAACCAGGCAAGCATGTTTGAACCTTTGATATGATGAGTGTGTTGCATGTTTGCTTGAGTAGTTCTTCTTCATAGCATGGTCATATAAGCATTTGTGGATGTTATATTTCATGCAAGCAAGCTTCGGGTGTGCCCCAAAAGATGATGATGAACCAACATGATCATGTGGTGACATGAGGGTTTGTGAGCTAGTACTGTTGGAGCATGCCAGTCAACTGTTAACTCTAGTATCAACGTGGATCAAGTCTTGATCCCGTTTGTCTCCTTTTTTTGGTACTGTCACATGTCTTCTACAAAGATTACGGTTTAGTCAGCTGCAAACCTCTTTCTATGTACACACCAAATAGAGGGGCCGGGATGAGGGTTCCATGGCCCTAGATTAAAGCCCATCATCCAGTCAGGGGGCATGGGTGTTTCCGGTTGGGACCGAGAGGAGGACACCCCTTAGAGTGCGCGATATAAATTTGATCCCATGCTATTCGAGGTTGTAGCCTCCCCGTCTTAAAGTTTTTCGTGAGTGTTGTCTCGGGTGATTCCGGGCAGCAGGATGGGAAATGGGTGTGTACTGGTTAGTTCTGTTTCTGCTAAAACACCGTAGACGGAACTAGTCCTTGTGGCTAGTGAAATCCGTTGGCTGTGATTTAAGAGTACAAGCTCTGCAGAGTCAAAAATCTTCTGAGTAGCCATGTCTATGGCCTAGTGTCAATCTTCGTGTCAACCCGAGTGACCATCTCGGGTAATTTATGATAGTGATAAGAATGGTGATTTAGTCAAGAGTCATCTTGGTAGATGAACTAACCAGTTATTTCTGCACTGATTAATCTCTTGAAATATCTTACCGTTATACCAAAGATTATATAAGCCCTTTATGTGATGTCGCTCAGACGTCTGACTGTGGCATTCTTGTTATTTACTTTTGAATATAAGCCCTTTATGTGATGTCGCTCAGACGTCCGACTGTGGCATTCTCGTTATATACTTTTGAATATAAGACCTTTATGTGATGTCACTCAGATGTCCGACTGTGGCATTCTTGTTATTTACTTTGAATATAAGCCCTTTATGTGATGTTCCTCAGACGTCCGACTGTGGCATTCTCATCATTTATTTTTATTATAAGCCGTTTATGTGATATCGCTCAGACGTCCGACTGTGGCATTCTCATCATTTATTTTTATTATAAGCCCTTTATGTGATGTCGCAAAGACGTCCAACCGTGGCATGTTTTTATTCATTTTTCCTCACGAGTCGTCGCTCAGACACTCGATTGGTTTTCTTTTATTTCTCTTTGGGATTTCGGGAGGACTACCGCCCGACTTCCATTTTTACTTTGCAGCACAAATTATATTATTCGGGTACATATTGCTAGTTTGCTCATATGCATCATGTTTGCATTTATTATATCTTATGTCCGAACTATCTTGCGAGTACATTCAAAGTACTCACCTGGCTTGTTGATTTGGCCAGATGTTGACCAAGGCGATCTCATGGATGAAGAGTTCGATAGCGAGTCCGACGTCTAGTGGAGTCCCAGTCAGTCTCTTGCGATCCTGGAGTTGATCACTGTTTTATAACCGCTTCCGCCAACCACCAAGTAAATTCATCGGGCCTCACTCCGACACTCGATGAACTGTAAGATATTGGAGTCATGTCACCCACTACACTGTGACATATCATCCACCTCTTTTTATTACGAGTTAGTAGTTATGCCACCCTACCATTGTGTTATGTCCGTCCTTATGTATTATATCAGCGTGCTTGTAATAAATCATTGAGCAACCTCAGCTCAACCATGTATAGTATTCAGTATTCTAGAATTATGTATCAAGGATTTGTCTACCAGTGAGAAGTATTCTTTTGTACTGGTTCGATAAAAAGGTCGGTTCTCTCAGTAAATATTTTACTGGAAAACCGGTCCTGACAATTACCTAGTGAAAATGGTACCAACAGAAAGATCTCGACGAGACAAAAAAGTGGGCGTTACTTTCACCTCAATCAGAGTTACGGTCGCGGAGATACGGAAGGTGGAAGAATAGGGACTTATCAGTGAATATTTCTCCTACCAACAAGTTCCTGGAGGCAGATAACAGAAAGCACCTTCCAAAGGAATGTGCTTTCAGAACTGAGGAAACATATTCTGGGCTGCAGCAGAATGAAAGTATGCTTTCCCGAAACGGAAGCATATTGCCAAGAATTGCGCTTCCACTTAACACACCTGGGCCCGAGGCGGGAGAGAATTCCAGGCAGGACCCACGCGATAGGGGGGGCCAGGCGCTCATCGTCTACCTCCCCCTGTTCCTCGCGTGGAACAGAGGAGGACAAGGTGAGGCAGAGGTGAAGGCTGGCGATGGGGCTGGCCAGCTCGAGCCGC
This sequence comes from Secale cereale, assembly GCA_902687465.1. Classification (NCBI taxonomy): domain Eukaryota; kingdom Viridiplantae; phylum Streptophyta; class Magnoliopsida; order Poales; family Poaceae; genus Secale; species Secale cereale. Next base: position 317,858,356 of record LR738712.1, on the reverse strand, counting down.
CTCTGACCGAGCAGAGGGCACTGGCGGGATCCCGGGATCCTGCCGCACCCATTCAGAGGGAAGGCGGCCGCCGGGGAGGAGCAGGGTGGAGGGGAGGAACCGGCGCCCGGAGGCTACAAAGGCAGCAGTGTTGGTGGTGTTCTTCGGTGGTACGGGCACTACAGCGAGGGGGCAAGGGTGTGGGTGAACCGCGAGGAGGAGCGGGAGGAGGTGCAGGTGGAGGGAAAAGCGAGGGGAGGCTTGGGAACGCCGGAATCAAGCCAAGGCCAAGGCAGCCATGGTGGATGGCAGTGAACAGAGGCGAAACAAGGCTGCCCAGTGGACTAGAAAGGCGGGGGAAGGAGTGGTGCGCTGCGGAACACCTCGGGCGGCTTATATAGGCGCGGAGGAAGCCTCTAGAGCATCATGGGCGAGCTCTAGCTAAGCTCTAATGGAGGACATAGACTGGACTCGGAACGGGCATGGCGTTTGCGGCACATTAATGGCAAACCGGGACAAAGCAGAGGCATGGGTCGATGCAGTCGAGCACGGGGGAGCTACTAGACATGGTTCGACGCCGAGATGATGAGGGAGCGGACGAGCACAGCGGCCAGACCGTGCTAGAGCAAGCAATTAGCATGATGCAATCGCCATCACCACGTGCATTGGTGCAACCGCCGCGCTTTGGCCTGGACGACCGTGTCCGGAGACAGGACATTCAACGGAGAGTGCCAAGAGGGAAAAGAACGGGCATAGTAGAGCTCGTCATGACCACAGATAGCTGATTTACAATGGAACATCAAGGTGTTTGTGTTGGGGTGAGGAAGATACAAGAGGGGCTAGACTCTGGTTTTTGCCGTGGAGTGATCACAAGCTATGAACACTATCTTGGCCAGAAATCAGCTTATTTGGATGAATAAAAAGAGCACTTGCTGTAGAAAGCACCATATTGTAACGAAATACAATGTATGAAGTGGCACTCACATAGCAACTTAGATTGAGCTGGATTTTGCTATAGAGGAGTTATTTGATGATATGAAGCTGCTGTAAAAAATTCATGTCATTTGGAAATACCAATGTGGAACTTGCTTCACAAATCTTCAATCTGAACAGATACTTAGGCAAATTTCACAAGGCAAATGGCTAGATGGAATGGGCCCAAATTTTGTGGAGATAGTTAATATAGATAGGGGACTGGCCTGGTAAAGTTTCATATTAATTGAAGCAATGTAAAATATAGTTGCTTCACAATCTGAAATTCTGACCATAAACCAAGAATTGAAGTTGAGCTCACATAGATTGATGTCATGCGCTCAAATTTGGAGGAGAGCTATGATTTAATCAAAGGAAGGATTTGGCAAGTATCAACTTATTTGAATATGCCTATCTTGCACTTCCATCGCAAAGGCTTCCCTCAGACAGGAAGTTTGAAAATTTGCTCAGGAATATTTACTAGGCCAATTGAGTTAACTTTTGGCATAGTGCAATGATATGGAAAGGTAAAGGTGTCCAAAAAGTTTGGACGCAATGAAGCAAAGATAAATAGCACTTGCTTCACAAAGTGCCATTTAGGGAAGAATAGGGAAATAATTATTGGAGTTTTATTTTTTAACATGGCAATGAAATGTTTTGCCATATCTTAGGAAGATATGACCCAAACAATTTATGAGAATTATTTGGGAATTTTATGAGTGATAGAAATATAGGTTGCTTCACAACCTAGAGTAAAAAGAATTAGTCCTTAAATAGAAAAGGTATATTCCCAATAAAAAGAATACTAGGATTTGGGCTGGGATGAGAAATGATAGGATCTTGGTATGATGATGAGGATGGCAAGCCACTATAAAACCTAGGAAGACATGATGTTCCCAAGTTTCAGAACCACATAGCCAAAGAAAAACAAGTAAAAACAAGAAATCCAAGAAACTCATCAGAAAAATAAAAGGGCAAAATCCAGGGTGTTACAAACCTCCCCCCTTAAAGAAATCTCATCCTCGAGATCTCGCACCTCACGGATAAGTAAATATTTTGACTGGAAGAAACCGTTTCCAACTCGGGTTTCTCCTATTAATTCTTATATAATGTTCCCACTGAATTCGATCTGACTAACTTCCTTGATCTGGGGTTGTTTGTTTCACCGTACCCGACATTCTGATAGGGCTTACTTGATATGTTCCTGTTCATACTAACTCAAATTTGTTCTTTCATATCTGTTGGCTTAGTAGGGGTCTGAAAGATTATATTTATGGACATAGGTGTTATTAATCCTTGAGAGAGGTGTTATTCTATATTGAGTACCGAGAATATTCCACGGAGTTGGGAACACATCTTCCCGTGGAACAAGGACTCTCTTCTCTCCAAGAATCGTGCTGCTCGAATATATATATATATATATATATATATATATATATATATATATATATATATATATATATATATATATGCATACCTTTTGGGTTCAAAATAGTATTATGAATCATACCTAGGTTTTTTTCATGTCTTGAGTCTCGGGATACTTATTTGGCTCACGTGTGCTTATAGAGATCTCATTATTGTTGTTGACTATGCTGGACAGTGACTGGATTAATAACATCACCTTGTCCGATGTGCGAGGGTTGATCTCGATAATTACGACCAAGATGGTGTCTCAATGTTGTCTTTCTTCAAGACTTGTCAATTCTTGCATCACCCACTAGTTTTCTATCGCTTGAATAATCGGTGGGGTTGTCGGATGTGTACTGTGAATTCTTTATTCTAAATGATTCTTGTTTCTCACGCAACTATTGCAGACCTGACACTTGAAAAACACGGGAGTATCTTTGTTGTAGGGTGGAACCCTAGGTGGAGATCTTTCACGAATTGGAGGGGAATCCCCAAGAACAAGAGGAGCACAAAGGGAAGAACATAAGAGAAACACTCAAGAACAAGTCCAATCACACATCCACTAGACTCACAAACACATGAGATCCACAAGGTACAAGAACAATCAAAGGGAAATAGATACATGGTAGAGTTCATCCCAATCCTATGAGGAGAGAGGTCTTGATAATCCACAAGGATTCTTCTCCCTTGGGAGGTCTTGCATCCACTAGGGATCTTCTCCAAGGTGGAGGTCTTGGCTTCCAATGGAGTATTCTCTCTCTCTCAAGAGGAGAAGGTAGGAGCAAAGCTCACATACAAATGAGCTATCATATTTGCTAACCCTAGAAAGGAGGTGGAGGTGGTCTATTTATAGTCTAAGCCACGAAGGGGTAAGTGGCGAGGGATACAAGGCCAAAGGCCGACGGTTGCGCACATGCAGGGCGGTAGTACCGAAACCTCGGGCGGTAGTACCGCTAGGGAGCGGTAGTACCGCCCGTTCCGGACTAGACATGCCATTCTTCTTCCGTCTTCGCTTCCACGCTTCCCTCGCGGATGGTGTAGGCGTTCCTTGGCGCTTGCGCTCCTCCTCGTCGTCCGTGAAGCTTCTACAATACCTATGCATGCACACGAGTGGAGTGTCAAGTAGTATACCATCCTCTAAAGGGTCAAGTGAACATGTGTAAAGGAGAAGATTCACCTTTATGTATGAGAAGTAGATGGCGCACGTGTCGCTTGCCAAATGGGCTCTTGACTTGGTGATGTCCGTAGGATGCTCCGCATCATCCCCTCCCCCTTGGGAAAGATCCGACCTCGGATCGTGAACCAAATCACCATGGGAAAGAGATGGCGTCGCCGTGTAGAAGTGGATGATCACCAAATACTCATCATCTTGAAGCTCAAAGTTGTCACTCTCCAATGTCGCGCCGTCTAGTGATTCCTTCAAAAGGAGCAAGAAGAACAAGCACTTGGAAAAACAAATGTGGATAGCATTAGTGCAAAACCAAGCATTCAAGAGGTGATTCACCCAACAAGTGTTGTCATCAAGCATAGCATAGGGTGTGACAAAGGGTGGTGACATGGCATGTAAGCATATGAATTGAGCACAATCAAGGTCATCATGGAAACAAGCATGTAAATGTGAGGTAGAGATGCACATATGTGTGACAAGGGAGTAAGCATCTACCTCAAAGTCGTAGCAAGCATGCATAAAGCGCTCAATGAAAGGTCTATGGTAGGCATAGGAATCATTCACAACACCAAACAAAATGAAGTGTCTAAACACAAGGGTCAAGTGCAAGAAAATCCGAGCATAATGTGCAAAGGGTGTAGTGAAAATCGAGTGGCACTCAACACAATAGAAGTAGCAATTGTTCAACATGTGCGAGGCAATCAAGTCAATCATGTGAAAATCAATGGGACATAGCATATGTGAAGAGATGATATTGTTGCAACCAAGCATATGAGAGGGACAAGTAATCCACAAGTCGTATGCAACACACAAGGCATATATATCATGAAGCATGGCAATGTGGCAATGGCAATTCGAAGAAGGATTTCTAGCATGTGTGGAAAGAGTCATGGTGCATGCAACACAACTAGTATGATCCACAATGTTCATGCGCATGGATTGTGGTTTCTCGAAAGAGAAGGATATCACCTCGAAAGTGTGTCCTTGTGCATCCCTCACAATGCCCAAGCACAAGCAAGTCCTATGTAGAAGCGTCGTGGTGGAAAGTGGTGCGCTCTCAAGAGCTCGAATGGTCAACTCACATGAAGTGGAAGTCGACACGAAGTCCAAGTATCCTACACACGCACACAAAAAAACAAAGAATGTATGCGCATGGTAGATAAACACATCATCCATCATGATGGTTCTCTTCTCTTGCACATAACCATTAGGAGCAAAAGTGCATGAATAATATGATGCAACAATGGTTATATTCATGGCACTAGGAATTATGTCAAGCATGCTTAACAAGAATTATGTCAAAATCTCCAAATAAATGCGAGAATGCTATGGGGGCAATCTCATTGGCAAGACTAAAATCATGGTTGCACTCAATGAATGGACAATCATATAGCATGAGAGAGGCAACATGTGGAGACATATGACAACAAGCAATAGCAATCATGTGCAAAGCATGGCAATGGTTGACATCAACCGCATGAAAGGAGCATGTACGAATCATGGGTGATGCACTACATGAAGCAAGCATGGTGATCAAGTTGTGCAAACTAGTGGAGCAAAGATGCAACACACTAGGAGAAGGCATGGCAATCATGTCATTTGAGCAAATAGTGGGTATATGTAATACACATGACATATCGCAAGCACGAACACAAAGCAAGATCAAAGCATCATAATAGGCTTGGGGTACAAAGGCATCATAGCAAGAACAAGCAATATCTCCACCAAGCATGCAAATACACATACAAGTATGAGAATCAATCATCATGTGTAATGCAAAGCATGGGTCATAAATGCATGGAAAAGGCATAGGAATGATCATATCATGCAAAGTGAACATGGCAAGATGGGTGTAAGAGATATAATGGACAATAACCCATAACCATGTGAGTGCCATGAAGAAGGAATGCGCGTAGTCCTTGCGCGAAGGGAGTGGTTGGAAGGATAACACATGGAGTCCCAAGTTGTCGTTACTCTCTAGAGCTCGTTTCGTCAACTCGTGCTCTTGCGAGGTTGACGAGTAAGAATGGGTACCTACACAAAAGAGAAACAAGCCAAAGAAAGTGTGTGCATGGTAAATGTACACATCATCCATCATGATGTGTATGTGTATGTGTAAGTGTTGGTTAGCACAAAATAGCCAATGCTCAAAGAAATGAGATGCGTGATATAGAAACATGTCATCCATCATGAATGAATAGTTGTTATGTATAACACGATGGGGATGCAAATTGAGCATACAATTATATGGCACATGAATAGCATTTTCATTCATGGGGAACATATTATGCAAATGATTATGAGAATCATGCAATGGGTGGGATGGCTCAAAATCTCCTAAAATGTATGAGGAAACTATGGGGGTCTCCTCATGAGCAATATTTGAAACATCATATGGAGAAAATTGACAACATCCAAAACAATGCATATTTGGAACAATGTGTTCATGGCATGGCATAAGAGATGAATTGCGCAAATCATGTAAAGGGAGCATGGAAATATCATCGCATGAAAAACAAAAGCCATTGACCGTGGGCTTGTCATCTATGCCATAAGTGCAAATTGGGTTTATCTTAATGGCATATGCATAGTTACTACAATGAGATTGCAAATATGACATACGAGTGATCTCATGCATAGCATATGACAAGTTTAGAGGGTTCTCGAACATGATGTGACCAAAAGAATTATCACATGATATCCTATGGAGCATAGCATCACAACTAGGCAACTCAATATGATCATCATCATATTCATCATAGATAGGTGGCATGTCTAAGCATGGATAAGACCTAGTATGTGGTGAATCCATAAGGTGATCATCATCATGGGAGCAATCAATGTCAAGGGAGTCCACTAGTGGGACAAGAGAAGCACCATCACCTATGTTACCTTGTTCATTCCACTCAAGTGTAGGTGAGGTGGCAAAGACCAAATGGTGGTCATCATCATCATCTTGATGGAACCATGTGGGGGGCGCATCATATTCCACCATGGCCATCGTCTTGTCCATAGGAAGGACGAAGTGGTCGCGAATTGGCGCGTCATCATAAATGGGACCTAGCACGAAATGAGAAGACACAATAGAGGTGGAGGTTAAGTTGTTAGAAATCGAAATGGCCTCACATGCCCTATCAACTTCCTCACTCTCTCTATGTGGTGGTGGCTCACTCACTCCCTCAAGGTAGGTGCACTCAATGTGACATATGGTGGAGTCACTCAAATCACTAAAGTGGTGGTGATGGTAACTCTCCTCACATGGGAATTGTGGTAACTCATCATATATGGGGCTAGTGGTGAAGTCACTCTCACTCTCGATATGGTGGCAAAAGTCACTCAAGTCATCATACTTCGCCGTGGTCGAAGGGAAAATCCCATGCTCAACCATCTCGTCACCGTCGCTATGGAAGAAGGCCGAAGATGGCACATCATCACTCTCGCCTCCAAAGATGGAAGCATCATCCTCGCTCGCCACCTTGTCGCTCGCCTCCAAAGCTTGGTCCTCGAATGACTCCATAGTCTTAGTCATTGCCGCACCGTCTTGAAAAAGAGTCGAAGTAGACTCGGCATCATCAATGCCACAAAGAGGTATGGTGGTGGAGTCGAAGTTGGGAGTGTCATCTTGGAGCTCGTTGGTCTTGGACATCACGGTGGTACTAGCCTCATGCTCGCCATCTTGGAGTTTGGTCTTCGAGAAGTGTGCTTGCGGTGGAGAAGTCTTGGCCTTCATGAGTTCTTGTTCCGCCTTGAGAGCACCAATGTAGTTGTCGTCGAGGGACTTGTAGTTCTCGAGGAAGATAGTCTTGGAGACGTCGTTGTCCAATCCCATCATGAAGTAAAACTTCATCCAAATGGGGTCGTCCAGGCCGGCACGTCGCAAGGCCTTCTTCATCTCCTTAAAGTACGCGTCGATGGACTTGGATCCTTGTATGGTGTTCTCCAATTGGCGAAGAAGATGTTCCGTGTAAGTAGGAGGCACAAACTCTCCCCGCATAGCTCTCTTCGTCTTGGGCCAATTCATGTTGATGCTCATCGAAGTTGTGTGAAGCCACCATGTTGACGCGTTGTCGTGGAAGTTTCTTGTGGCGCACTTCACTTGATCTTCGTAGGGAACTTGATGTAGCTTGAGTTAGTCATCCATCTTGCGCTCCCACTCAAGATACTCCTCGTGGTCTTGAGTCCCATAGAAAGGAATCTCGTGGTCGTTGACGAGGTCGTAGTAGCTCGTGGAAGTCGCGAACTTGAGCTTAGGAAGCTTCTCTTGAGGTGCGGATTGGCGAAGATGCCGCAAGTCCGAAAGCGAAGATGCCTTGAAGCCACTTGGCGAAGATGCCAAGGTAGATGGTGAAGTCATTGAGCGGTTGTTGATGTTGAGCTCGTGACCTTCATGTTCTTGTCGGTGATGGTGTCGATGTCGATGTGATCTAGTCATGGCACGGAACTCATCGTTGTTGTTGTAGACCGAAGTAGACGTGCTTTGCCTATCCATCACAAGACTCGAGTAGAGGGTGAGTAGGAAATGAGATAAACAATACCAAGATACTGTTTCCCAAAGTTGAGGATGTATCCCGTTTCACTCAAAGTGAAATGAAAGAATAGTGGAATTGGTACCGGACGTGTTCACTCACACCTACAAATTAAAGCTTATGGTGGAGCTCGGTGAGGATAGTGGCACAAACATTTGATGAAAAAAGTTAGTAAGAGTCAATAATGTTGGAAAAGATTCACAAATTCGCAAGTGAAACAAGTAGGGCAATAGCAAAATGTGGCACACGGAACACACATGGATAGATAAATGGGGTCGTGCAACCAAGGAATGAGCACAAAATGTGGAGTCCACGAAAACGCTCGTGTTGCACAACTCAAGAGAGACGCTAGCACGATTGCTCAATAGGCGGATACGACACTTGTGCACAACCTATAAGATGCAAAATGTATGAACTTGTTATCCCAAGTATGCTATGTGTATGATGTTCCGTTGTTTCACACACGATGATCCAAGATGATCAATATGGTAGTATGATATGCAATGTGGCGATGCTATGGCTATTGCTTACAAGCTCTTTGCTCTCTTTTTGCTCAAAAGCTTATTCTTCTTCTTTTTTTGATATGGCCACTATGCACAAACCAAGATAGCAATTGTGTATATGCGAGAACAATCTTGTGACACAAGGGATGGTACGATGATAGCAAGATGATACCAATATGATATGTTATATATTTAATTGAAGGTGTATAACGATGACCACTAATGTGCACAAGTAACGTTTCCGGCAATACTCAAAGGCTAGTCTCGATAGGCAAGTGACGCAAAATGGGCTAGGGGTTAACAATGCAATTGCAAGGGGAATATACAAAGATGTCGTCGAAATTACCGTCCGATGATGATGATGAGATGCGGTGCTCTTGATGTAGACCCATTCCTAATTAGCCGAAACACCTTAGGAAATGGAAAAACAACAACTCAAAATCTCAAGGACAAATGTCAAATGGTGGTAGCGGACAAGCGGTGGTGGTTGTGTATGATGGGCTATAAACGTTGTCGGAGATGAAGTCACTGTCCCTAAGTAGCTGAAACACCTTAGGAGACACAAGCCACAACTCAAACAAGCTCAACAAAAATGGGTTAAGTTGGGTTGGCGGAAATGTATAGTGGGAAATGGGTATGCGGAAGTGGTGGTGGTGGTTGATGAAGAAGCAATTGTCCCTAAGTAGCCTAAACACCTTAGGAGACTCAAATCACTACTCAAGCAACCACAAATGCTATGGGGATCCAAAAGGGTTAGGTTGCGGAAGTCGGTGGTGGTATAGCAGATGATGTGGTGGAAGCCCTAGGAAGAGATGTCAAAATTCAGAAAATATGATGGTGTCAAATGGTGGTAAAACCAAGATGAGCAGCTCGGACACGTCGCTAGCTTTCCAACGAGCCAAAGAACATTCAAATTGGAGTTCGGGAGTGAAAGTTATGGTCAAAACGGTGAAACTCGGAAGGCTGAAAATGTGCGGGGCGGTAGTACCGCTTGTAGGGCAGTAGTACCGCTTGTGGTTATAGGCGGTAGTACCGCTTGGAGGGGCGGTAGTACCGCTGGTGTCGGGAAAACTTCGCAGATCGGGATCGGGGCGAATTTGGGGCGGAAATTGATGATTTCGGGGGCGAAATTGGATGAATTTCGTGGATGGAAAGTGGTGAAACTTGGGGAGATGCTAGATCCACTCGAAACCAAGCAAATCCATGGATCATATCCAACAAAACCTCATCAAACCAACAAATCACAAAAAAATTGGGCTATTTTTGGTGGGGATTTTCGAAATTGGGCAAGAACACAACAAAATTAGGCTAGGAAACAAGAAGGGGGGCTCCAATTTCGTGAGAAACCATAGCTCTAGATACCATTATGTTGTAGGGTAGAACCCTAGGTGGAGATCTTTCACGAATTGGAGGGGAATCCCCAAGAACAAGAGGAGCACAAAGGGAAGAACATAAGAGAAACACTCAAGAACAAGTCCAATCACACATCCACTAGACTCACAAACACATGAGATCCACAAGGTACAAGAACAATCAAAGGGAAATAAGATACATGGTAGAGTTCATCCCAATCCTATGAGGAGAGAGGTCTTGATAATCCACAAGGATTCTTCTCCCTTGGGAGGTCTTGCATCCACTAGGGATCTTCTCCAAGGTGGAGGTCTTGGCCTCCAATGGAGTAGTCTCTATCTCTCAAGAGGAGAAGGTAGGAGCAAAGCTCACACACAAATGAGCTATCATATTTGCTAACCCTAGAAAGGAGGTGGAGGTGGTCTATTTATAGTCTAAGCCACAAAGGGGTAAGTGGCGAGGGATACAAGGCCAAAGGCCGACGGTTGCGCACAGGCAGGGCGGTAGTACCCGAACCTCGGGCGGTAGTACCACTTGGGAGCGGTAGTACCGCTTGTAAGCGGTAGTACCGCCCGTTCCGGACTGGACATGCCATTCTTCTTCCGTCTTTGCTTCCACGCTTTCCTCGCGGATGGTGTAGGCATTCCTTGGCGCTTGCGCTCCTCCTCGTCGTCCATGAAGCTTCGACAATACCTATGCATGCACACGAGTGGAGTGTCAAGTAGTATACTGTCGGGACCCCGATCCTAAGTCACACCGATCTAGCTGTAACACGTCATATCACTTTGCGGCCTCACGCACGGTAACCCCACGGGTGCCACCTTACCTGGCCCGGGACCGTTTGCGCATTTTGGCACACGTATATGACAGTGTCGCTAGCATCCATATGACAGAGAACCCGGGCCGACATGGCTAGTTATAAACCAAAAGTGGCACTAAATTACAGAGACAGGCATCCATGACCCAGCAACGAACGTGTCGGTCATCAACGTATGAACCCAAGTCGTAGCAAGCTACATGGACTTAAAGGAACAACGCGTGACATTTCCCCTAAGGGACAGACACAGGAACGAAGAAGGACACATGCCGGCCAGCCTACGTGTTCCGAGCAGTAGCAAGCTACCAAGGCTCATTGGAATCACTAGGAGGCATTTCCCTGTAAGATAGGCTACCAAAGGAAAACAACTAGGTGTCGGATCCCACACATACCAAGAATTTCAATCATACACGCAATATGCTCAATATGTGCAAATACAACATTGCATCACAACAGAACTCTATGACTCAAAGTACTTTATTTAAAAGGCTCCAAGAGCCATACATAACATATTCATACAGGTAGGGGTCACATGACCCAACACTCAAGTCATACAGTCATACAAGCACAAGCGGAAGCTACATGTCTGAGTACAGACAACTTAGAAAATAAAACAGGCTTGGTGTAGCCTGACTATCTACAAGGCCCTTCACAAGCTCCAGATCACCGTCTGGGTGTCAAGCTACTCGTCGACGTCAACGTCTATGTAGAACCCATCAGCAGGGGCAGGGTTCTCCTCTGCAACAGTTATTAAGCAAACATGAGTACAAAGGTACTCAACAAGTCTTACCACAGAACCTATTATACATGCAACATTATCAAAGGGGGATAGTGGAGTTTATAGCAGAATGCCAGCTTTGACCTTTGCTAACCTATACTACAACTCTCAACGGATTGCAAGATGTTATTACGAACACGAGTCCTCTACTCACCACATCAATACACTACCGAGGATCCTCTTCCGTCATCCTACGGAAGGGCCATCCACGGCACTCACGCTTATCTTGAGGCTTTTAGTAGTATCCATCAACTTGTCTATGAACTGTAAGAGTAACCAAGTAGTTCGTACCGCGAACAACGGCTATTCGAATAATTTGATAACCCTGCAGGGGTGTACTTCTTCACACATGTTTTCACCACTTAGCGTCTGCACACGACATGTGCTCGGCAGACTTCAAGCGAAAGCCGACGTGGGTGTAGACCACGACCTAACCAACCACTCAAGTCTCTCGTCCAGGTTTATTGCCTATTTGGGTTCCATCCGTGGGGAGATCCGGCCGGGGTGTCGCTCACGGCCCCAAACGATGTGTACAGGGTTCCCGAGTCACCAAACGGGCAACCGGTACACCGTGCCACGTACCTGTCGCATCACAGCCCACCCCGAGGGTCAGCGCTGCGCACGACCTCTAGTAAACTATAAACACCAGAAACTAGTTGCAACTCCTGGACAGAGTACAAGGGCAGTCAATAAGTCGAGCGGGGTCATATTTCAGGGCCCAATGTGTGGTAGTAACTGTAATTTGAATCACACAGACAGATCTCGGGTCCTATGGAGGATTCCAATGAAACAACCCACCATGTACTCCTACATGGCCTTTCATCGATACCTTTACCAAGCGTATTCCACACTTCCCTCTCTTTATCGGTAAGATCATTTCACTCTGATCCATCACCCAGATGAACCAGACTAGACACAACTCTAAGCATAGCAGGCAACATAAGTAAATAGCATGGTGGATCACACATCACATGGCTCAATCAACTCCTACACATGCTAGTGGGTTTCAACTATTTACTGTGGCAATGACAGGTCATGCAAGGGAATAGGGTTCAACTACCGCAGCAAGTAGCAGTTCACGCGCTGTTACCTTAATGCAGTAAAAGAGAGCAGGAGCGAGAAGATTGGGTTTGTATCGGAATGATCAATGATTGCTTGCCTGACAAGGTAGTTGTCGGGTACTGCTCTTCAACTGGATACGCAGCAGTATCCTCGGGAGCAGGACCTAACACAGGGAATACCGACGATACAATCATTAACAAACAAATGCAACAATATGATGCATGTTTATGACATGGTAAGATGCATGTGTGTGGGCTAATGCAACTAAAACCAGAAGGCTTTGAACCTATTTGAATCAAGGATTCAAATTGAAGTTCAAACTATTATTTAAATAAGTGCATTATCATGTTTTTGATATATACAGAAAGTTAACTTGTTCAAACATGCATGAAACCAGTGCCATTAAAAAGATTGGATTTTTCTGATCATTTTTCATATATAAATCTTTTCCATCTGAGCTATGGTTGATTTTATATGATTTTTTAGAAGTTTTGGGTATTTTCTGGAATTTCCTGAATTATTATTAAATCTAAAAATCCCAGAAAAACCTTTACTGCGTCAGCATGACATCATGCTGACGTCAGCCAGTCAACAGGGCCAATCCAGGTCAAACCTGACCAGTGGGTCCCTCATGTCAGTGTCACAGCTAATTAACTGAGTTAATTAGAGTTAAACTAAAACTAATTAGCTGTCAGTGGGGCCAGGGCCCACGTGTCAGTGACTAAACTAATTAACTAATTAATATTAAATTAACACCTAAACTAGGTTTGACTTGCGGGCAGGGCCCACATGTCATTGACCCAGGGGGTCAAACCCGTGGTCAAAACAGGTCCAACTCGCCGGCGTTTAGCCGCCAGCGAGGCCAAACGCGGCGGCGTGCTTCGGAAAACGCCTACGGTGCACGGTTCGAGCTGTGGCTAGGCGCGTTGGATAGCCCTTGCTGTTGCGCGTCGGATGGAGGTGGTCGCCGGACCTGGGGTGGCCGGAGACGACGGCAACGAGCTCGACGGCGGCGACCGGCGTTGGGCGTGTGTGGAGAAACGGCTGCAGGGGCCTAGGCGATGCGTGCGTAGCACCGTTCGCATCTACGTGCCGTGGTGAGTACGTTGGACTGGTGCCAGTGACCAAATGGTCACCGGAGCATCACCGGCGGCGAGCACAGCGGCGGTGCGTGCGGTTGAGCTTCGTGCAGTGTGTTACAGGGCAAAAGGGAGCCAACGGAGAGGGGGAGGAGGTAGCTAGGCTCACAGGGGTTGCGGCAAGCACCGGAGCGAGCTCGGGGTGGTCGGAGCTGAGCAGAACGGCGAGGGGGATCTCCGCGGCCGGAGTTGGGGAAGAAGAGGTCGGGGGCGTCTCCAGGGCGGGCGAGCGCTCGGGGCTCGGCCTGTTCGAAGCAGTCGAGGACGGCGGAGACGAAGGACACCAAGGCAGAGCTCAGGGACGACGGTGGACGCGGCTTCTACGACGGTGCGATCACGGCGGCGTCGGCCATGGCGCGGGGAGAGCGGAGGAGAGGAACTGGGGGGAGGTGGAGGTGTCTGCGGGGTCGAGGAGGACGTGGAGGGTCGAACCATAGCTCCAGGACGGCGAGGGGGTGAAGCAAGGCGGCGGGCAGCTGCGTGGCGCGCCGTGCGGTCGCCGTCGAGCACCTGCCTGCCTGCCTGGCCGAGCCAAGCAGCTCGCTGGAGCGGCAGCTGGGCTGGGCCGGCAGGTGGGCCGGGTGGGGCACCAGGTAAGTTCTCTCTCTCCCTTTTTTTCTATTTTCTTTTCTGTTTCATTTCTTTTGCAACTTTGTTCATTTAATAAAAATGCCTAAACATTTTTATAACTCATAACACTTGTCATACCTGCTGTATATAATATGAACAGTAGGAAACATTATAGTTTATGATTATTTGAGCATTTAAAATATTTTGTAGCATTTAAATGCCCAAATTCAAATACCATATGATTTAATCCAAAACCCTAGATTGTCCTAGAAAATTATGCACCATTTTTGGCAGAGGTTTAAGACCAAGGCAGAAATGATGAACATTTTGAAGGGCATTTTGGGTACATTGGAAAATATTTTAGCAAACCCTAGTTGTTAGGGGAGGGGTGCTGGGGTTTCTGTTAATCCCATTTCAAGTTTCTTTGAAAGTAAACATGATGCACACTCTAGTCAGGTCCTAATGCAAGTGCTAGCTAGGGATGTGACATATACCATCCTCGAAGGGGTCAAGTGAACACGTGTAAAGGAGAAGATTCACCTTTATGTATGAGGAGTAGATGGCGCACGTGTCGCTTTCCAAATGGGCTCTTGACATGGTGATGTCCGTAGGATGCTCCGCATCAATCTTGCTGAGGAATACTGGATGGCTTCTGCTCAAGCTGCCCGTGGATAGCTTGCCGAGGAAGGCTGGTTAGCGTACCTTAGGGAAGACTCGGTAACTTATGTGATGCGGAGCATCCCAAGTTCATCCCCATGGACCTATCCTTATCTCACAGACTGCCAAGTGGACCCGTGACACGTGCTCGTGCAAGAGCTCTCTAAGCCGTGGTGACTTCACTCCTCTATCAACTCCCTCTCGATTCACATCGGAAACTCTATGCATACTTAGATACCTCGAGGACGACCAGGATGAAGCAAAGGAGCAAGAGGAATCAAGAAGGAAGACAAGCGTGAAGATGGAAGAGAAATCAGCCAAGCCCCAGACTAGACGGATGATCCGGATGAGGCCCCAGACGATCCGGATAGAGCCCGGATGATCAGGAACCCCGTCCGAACAATCTGGCTAACGTGCACCCTGACACCCGAAGCTCCCTCGCTGAAGCCGGACCATCCGTACCACAGCCCGGATCATCCGGCCATGTCTGAATATTTGGATCTCCCGTTGTAGAACGACCCAGCCGGATCATCTGGACGCCGCCCCGGATCATCTAGACCCTTGAAGCCCAGATCATTCGGACCAACTTCCGCATCATCTGGACCATGCCTACATGCATAAATTTGGGCCGAGGCCTATGTATCCCTTCGCCCCTCCTAGCCTATATATAGTACTCCACCTACACTTTCTTGGGTTAGCATTGGTTTAGGTCATTTGGGAGATAGAGATTTGCTCATCCTCTTGGTTCTTCTCGTTTGCGAGACCGCGACCTCTACGGAGAAGATCCCCCAAGTGGATTCAACACCTCCTCACGGAGAAGACCCCTCATGGCCTCAAGACCTCCTCTCGAAGATGAATTCATTACCGTGCATCATCCCTAGTTCATCGTGGATCGTGTATCACTCTTTGTGTTCCCGGATCTAGCAAATGTGTGACCTAAACTTGTTGATTTGAGTGTTTTCCTCTTGTTCTTCTCGTGTTTTCCCTTGTGTTCTTCATGTTCCTCGTGGGATTCCACTCCAATCGTGAAAGATCGGCCTAGAATCGTGTTAGCCCCGCATCATATGGTATCATGAGCCTTGGTTGATCACAAATTTGGAGCCCCACACCTTGTTTTCTAGCTTGATTTTGTTGTTTTTCATCCAATTTCAAAAATTCCCACAAAAATAGCCATACCAATTTTTTTGTGATTTGTGTGTTTGGTGAAATTTTGTTGATTCTGATCCGTGGATTAGCTATGTAGCAAGTGGATCTACCTCTCCCCCACCTTCCCCACCCTCAAATCCGCCCAAAATCCACGAAAATTTAGTTTTCCCCCAATTTTTCTCGTTTTCCCCGAGTTCTTCCCGAGCGAGTTGACTCACCCGGATCATTCGGATTCCCTCCTGGATAATTCGGCCACTACCTCCGTATCATCAAGCCACCCCCCGGATCATCCGAATGACCGGAGCCCAGATCATCCGGCCGAGCTCCCGGATCACCCGGACAACCCTCACGAAACTACATTTGTGCAGTTTTTCTCCGCCGCTGCTTCAGCCACCGCATCCACCACTACCCCTACTTCCAGTACACCCTCGACATACCTAACCCTACCAACACATATACCCTTCCACCTTACACTACTATAGATTTCGACCATTTTCCTTTGTGCTTCCAGTTGTGGTTTCAGTGTTTCCTTGGGTGTTTAGGCTAACTTGGAATGGGACGTCTTCGACAACACCACCGCTAAACTTTGACAAGGACGATAACATCAGCGACACATTGTATATACTATCTTGAATTTGCATTGAAAACCCCTCACCAACCATTTTGCGTAGCATTCTTATCGTGACTAGCCATTCGTGTATTGCCGGGCAACGACACTTGTGCACATTAATGATAGTCATAGAAATTGCATTCCACATCATACATCGTGCTTCACAAGAAGTCACACATATCTTGGCATCATATCGTGTGCCACAAGGTTGTCACAGCATCAACACAATTGCTATCTTGGTTCAAGAAGTTTTACATAAGTGCCCTAACAAAAGAGCTCAAACACAAAGAGCCAAACAAGCTTTGAAGCAAAAGAGAAAGATAAGCAAAGAGCTTTTAAGCAAGAACCATAGAATTTCATATCAACATATCATATGGTCCCATACTTGATCATCTTGGATCATCACATAGAAACAACAAACATATAACATACTTGGGATAGAAATTGTTACATTTTTTCCTAGTAGGACGTGCACAAGTCTCGTATCCGCCTATTGTGCAATCGTGCAAGCGTCTCTCTAGTGTTGTGCAACAAGAGCATTTCCGACCCACCCTTGGGTTGCACGACCCATTTATCTACTTGCGTGTGTGTTTCCATGTACCTACATAGCTATTGGTCTTCTTGTGACATTTGCTTATTTCCGAATCATTTTTAACATCATTGAGTCTTAATCACAATTTGCATAAATTTTGTGCCACTATCCTCACCAAGCTCCTCCAAAAGCTTTATTTGTGTAGGTGTGAGAATCGACAAGAATTGGTACCAATTGTGTTATTTCCGGGTTATACTATTGAGTGATCATTGATCAATCTTCAACTTCGGTCAAGGTACATTGGTATAGTTCTTCCTCTCACCAACTCACACATTCTTTCTTGTAATGATGGATAGTCCAAGTACATCTACGAACCCGGTATTCGATGATCCTCAAGAATCGAACAACCACGTCACCACATTACATCTATTTGGTGTTCAACGAGCTCTACATCAAGAGAATGAAGCTATGCAAGAGCGCATTGAGCAAATCACCACCGACTTGCCACATTCCGAAGCGCGCACAAGAGAGCAATTAGACAACATTAACTCCAACATGACTACTCAATTTCATGAGCTACGGACTTTGACGACCAATCGACGCTCTTCATCTACGTCATCTCAAAGACGGAGCCGCTCAAGTTGTCATACCGACTACACTTCCGGCTCAAGTACACCTACATCGAACACTCTTCGCCAAGCCGCGCGTCAAGGCCGACATGACAACCGTGTTGGGGAACGTAGTATTTCAAAATTTTCCTACAATCATGCAAGATCTATCTAGGATAACATAGCAACAAACGGGGAGAGTGTGTCTACGTACCATCATAGACCGAAAGCGGAAGCGTCTAGTGACGCGGTTGATGTAGTCGAACGTCTTCGTGATCCAACCGATCCAAGCACCGAACATATGACACCTCCACATTCAGCACATGTTCAGCTCGATGACGTCCCGCGAGCTCTTGATCCAGTTGAGCGTCACGGGAGACTTTCATCATCATGACAACGTGGTGACAATGATGATGAAGTTACCGGCGCAGGGCTTCGCCTAAGCATTGCAACGATATGACCGAGGTGTGTATCTGTGGAGGGGGGCACCGCACACGGCTAAAACTGATGTTTACTTGTGTGTTCTAGGGTGCCCCTGCCCCCGTATATAAAGGAGCAAGGGGAGGCCGGCCGGCCCCTATGGCGCGCCCAAGGAGGGCCCCTCCTACTAGGAATAGGAATCCTATTCCTAGTAGAAGTCCACCAAGAGGGAAGGAGGGGGAAGGAAGGAGAGGAGAGGGAGAAGGAAGGGGGAGCCGCCCCCCCCCCTTTCCTTGTCCAATTCGGAACAAGGGGGGGCACGTGGCCCTGCCCTGGTCGGCCCTCTCTCTCTCTCCACTAAGGGCCCTACTGGCCCATTAGTTCCCCCGGGGGTACGAATACCGCTCTGGCACTCCTGTTTAATCCGAAACTACTCCGGAACACATCCGATGTCCGGATATAGTCGTCCAATATATCAATATTTACGTCTCAACCATTTCGAGAGTCCTCGTGATGTTCGTGATATTAACCGGGACTCTAAACTACCTTCGGTCCATCAAAACAAATAAACTCATAATACCGATCGTCATCGAACGTTAAGCGTGCGGGCCCTACGAGTACGACAACTATGTAGACATGACCGAGACTCATCTCTGGTCAATAACCAATAGCGGAACCTGGATGCTCATATTGGTTCCTACATATTCTACGAAGATATTTATCGGTCAAACCACATAACAACATACGTTGTTCCCTTTGTCATCGGTATGTCACTTGACCGAGATTCGATCGTCGGTATCATCATACCTAGTTCAATCTCGTCATCAGCAAGTCTCTTTACTCATTCCGTAATACATCATCTAAAGAACTCCCACTTAGATAGACATCCCTCTAGTCATCTAAATGATCACGTGATCCAAATCAACTAAACCATGTCCGATCATCACGTGAGAGGGAGTAGTTTTCAATGGCGAACATCTTATGTTGATCATATCTACTATATGATTCACGCTCGACCTTTCGGTCTCTAGTGTTCTGAGGCCATGTCTGCACGTGCTAGGCTCGTCAAGTTTAACCCGAGTATTCTGCATGTGCAAAACTGTCTTACACCCGTTGTATTTGAACGTAGAGCTTATGACACCCGATCATCACGTGGTGTCTCGCCATGAAGAACTTTCGCAACGGTGCATACTCAGGGAGAACACTTGTACCTTGAAATTTTGTAAGGGATCATCTTATAATGCTACCACCGTACTAAGCGAAATAAGAAGCATAATAAGATAAACATCACATGCAATAAAAATATGTAACATGATATGGCCATTATCATCTTGTGCTTTTGATCTCCATCTCCAAAGCATCATCATGATCTCCATCGTCACCGGCTTGACACCATGATCTTCATCGTAGCGTCATGGTCGTCTCTCCAGCTATTGCTATTACTACTATCGCTAACTCATAGTGATAAAGTAAAGCTATTACATGGGCTTCACAATTCATACAATAAAGAGACAACCATAAGGCTCCTGCCGGTTATCGATAATTTACAAAACATGATCATCTCATACAATACCATATAACTCATCACGTCTTGACCGTATCACATCACAACATGCCCTGCAAAAGCAAGTTGGACGTCTTCTACTTTGGTGTTGCAAGTTTTACGTGGCTGATACGGGCTTAGCAAGAACCGTTCTTACCTACGCATAAAAAAACCACAATGATTTTTCGTTAAGTGTGTTGTTTTAACCTTCACAAGGACCGGGCGTAGCCACACTCGACTCAACTAAAGTGAGAGAGAGAGACACCCGCTGGTCACCTTTAAGCAACGAGTCCTCGTAATGGTGAAACCAGTCTGGCGTAAGTGTACGCGTAATGTCAGTCCGGGCCGCTTCATCTCACAATACCGCCGAATCAAAGTATGACATGCTGGTAAGCAGTATGACTATTATCGCCCACAACTCATTGTGTTCTACTCGTGCATATCATCTAGGCATAGAACTGGCTCATGATGCCACTGTTAGGGAACGTAGTATTTCAAAATTTTCCTACGATCATGCAAGATCTATATAGGAGAAGTATAACAAGGAGCGGGGAGAGTGTGTCAACGTACCATCGTAGACCGAAAGCGGAAGCGTCTAGTGATGCGGTTGATGTACTCAAACGTCTTCGCGATCCAACCGATCCTAGCACCGAAAGTACGACACCTTCGCGTTCAGCACACATTTAGCTTGATGACGTCCCGCGAGCTCTTGATCCAGTTGAGCATCACAGGAGAGTTTTTTCAGCACGATGACAAAGTTACCGGCGCAAGGCTTTGCCTATGCACTGCAACAATATGACCGAGGTGTGTATCTGTGGAGGGGGCAACGCACACGGCTAAAACTGATGTCTACTTGTGTGTTCTAGGGAGCCCCCTGCCCCCGTATATAAAGGAGCAAGGGGAGGCCGACCGACCCATATGGTGCACCCAAGGAGGGCCACTCCTACTAGGAATAGGAATCCTATTCCTAGTATGAGTCCACCAAGAGGGAAGGAGGGGGAAGGAAGGAGAGGAGAGAGAGAAGGAAGGGGGCGCCCCACCCTTCCTTGTCCAATTCGGACAAAGGGGGAGGGGGGCGCGACCCTACCCTGGCCGGCCCTCTCTCTCTCCACTAAGGGCCCAAGTGGCCCATTAGTTCCCCCGGGGGGTACCGATACCCCTCTGGCACTCCGGTTTAATCCGAAACTCCTCCGGAACAATTCCGCTGTCCGAATATAGTCGTCCAATATATCAATCTTTACGTCTCGACCATTTCGAGACTCCTCGTCATGTCCGTGATCACATCTGTGACTCCGAACTACCTTCGATGCATCAAAGCACATAAACTCATAATACCGATCGTCATCAAACGTTGAGCGTGCGGACCCTACGGGTTCGAGAACTATGTAGACATTCCTGAGACTCATCTCCGGTTAATAACCAATAGAGGAACCTAGGTGCTCATATTGGTTCCTACATAATCTGCGAAAATCTTATCGATCAAACCACATAACAACATACGTTGTTCGCTTTGTCGTCGGTATGTTACATGCCCGAGATTCGATCGTCCGTATCATCATAACTAGTTCAATCTCTTCACCGGCAAGTCTCTTTACTCGTTCCTTAATACATCATGTCGAGACTAACTCATTAGTCGTTTACTTGCAAGGCTTATTATTATGTGTATTACCGAGAGGGCCCAGAGATACCTCTCCGACACTCAGAGTGACAAATCCTGTTCTCGATCTATGCCAACACCACAAACACCTTCGGAGACACCTGTAGAGCATGTTTATAACCACCCAGTTATGTTGTGATGTTTGATAGCACACAAGGTATTCTTCCGGTATTCGGGAGTTGCATAATCTCATAGTCATACGAACATGTATAAGTCATGAAGAAAGCAATGGCAGTAAAACTAAAAGATCAAGTTGCTAAGCTAATGGATGGGTCTTGTCCATCACATCATTATCCTAATAATGTGATCCTGTTGATGAAATGACAACTCATGTCTATGGTTAGGAAACATAGCCATCTTTGATTAATGAGCCAGTCTAGTAGAGGCATACTAGGGACACTCTGTTTCGTCTATGTATTCACACATGTACTAAGTTTCTGGTTAATACCACTCTAGCATGAATAAAAGACATTTATCATGATATATAAGGAAATATAAATAACAACTTTATTATTTCCTCTAGGGAATATTTCCTTCAAACCGGAACCCACTTCATGGCAAGAATTCACAAGAGCATCTTGAAGAGCAAGAATGTCGACAACATCAAAACCAAGCTACACTTGAGCAAGCACAAGAACGGCAACGACTAGGACAACAACAAGAAGAGCAAGCGTGCAAACGTCAAGAAGAGCAAGATGCCGAGGCACAACGTCAAGTACAACAACGGCGAGAAGAACAAGCTCTTCAAGCGCAACATGCACTACATGATTCACATCGCAATGTTGCAACACGCAATCGACATAATCGCTAAGAGGAAGAAGCACTTGAAGATGAAGTTCAAGAATGGCGCTTTCAAGTGAGGATGCAACGCCAAGCTCCTCCACAATATAGACAAGCACAACAAGCTAGAAAAGAACCAGAAGTTTGGCAAGAGCAACATGATGATGAGCATCAACCATGCCAAGAGAAACATGAGGTTGACAATCCTCAACGTCAAGAACTCCCTCCCAATAGGAAACCAAACAATGAAGAGCACCGCTATGGCAAACTCAAGTTCACAATGCCAAAATTCTCCGGAAGCATTGATCCTGAAGACTATCTCTCATGGGCATTGAAAGTTGACAAGATCTTTCGACTCTACAACTTTGATGAAGAAAAGAAGATCACAATGGCATCCCTTGAGTCCTACGACTATGTTCTTATTTGATTGGAGCAAGTCATCAAGAGAAGAGAACACGATACGGGGCTGTGATACGGGGCTAGACCCGGTTTTAGCCGATCTTTCACGGTTGGAGTGGATTCCCGTGAAGATCACGAAGAACACGATGAACACGCGGAAGAACGGAGGGAAATCAGATGGGGAAACACTCAAGAACAAGCTCAATCACACATCCACCAGACTAACAAACACATAAGATCCACAAGGTACGAGAACAATCAAAGGGAAAGATACAAGGTAGAGTTCATTGTAAATCGAAAGAAGATGAGGTCTTGGTGATTAACTTGAGGACTCCTTCTCCCTTAGGAGGCCTTCAACTCCAATGGAGTGTCCTCTCTCTCAAGAAGAGGAATCCCACAAGGGGAGATACATGAGCTAGGCTCTAATGTCTAGATCTATCCTTCGCTCCATATAAATGGTGGAAGGGAAGGAGTATATATAGGTACATGGGAGGAAAGGGTAAGGAGGGGCGAAATGGGGAATACAAGGGCAAAGCCCACAGCAACATACAACGGGTCCCATGCGCACGGGTTAAGTGGGGCCCGTGTGCACGGGGTCTCCAGAGACCCGACGTATGAGCTCGTGCGCACGATACACGCCCGTGCGCACGGGGTCTTTAGGACCATGGTGCCTGGGAGGCCCGTGGGCACATGGCTTGGAGCGGCCCGTGCGCACAGGGTTGCCTGGGAGCTGCTGCCTTCTTCTTTTCTTCCAGGCTTCCCTTTCAATGGTGTTGATCTTTTCTTCTTCCTGAACTCCTCCTCGATGAACGTGTAGCTCCGCTCACATCTATGTATGCACACGGGAGAGGGGTCAAGTAGTATACCATCCTTGAAGAGACTAAGAAGAAACGCATTAAGGATGGAGTTCACCTTAGTATGCTTTAAGTAGAGGTTGGGCGTGTCTCTTAGCAATGGAACTCTTGACATGGTGATGTCCATAGGATGCTCCGCATTGTCCCCTCCCCCTTGGGAAATCTCTGACCGCGGATCGAAATCCAAATCACCATGGGAAAGAGATTTCGTCGCCGTATATAAGTTGACGATCACCAAACGTTTATCATCTTCAAGTTCAAAATGGGCACTCTACACTGTCGCACCGTCTTGTACTTCCTTCAAAAGGATCAAAAATTACAAGCAATTGGAAAAATAAATGAGGTTGGCGTTAGTGCAAAACCAAGCATTCAAGAGGTGATTCACCCAACAAGTGTTGTCATCAAACATAGCATATGGTGTGACAAAGAAGTGTGGCATGGCAATTAAGCATATAAGTTGAGCACAATCAAGTACATCATGGAATCAAGCATGCAAGTGTGAGATAGAGATGCAAATATGTTTCACAAGTGAACAAGCATCTACCTCATGGTCATAGCAAATATGCACAAAGCACTCAATGAAAGGTCTATGGTAGGCATAAGAATTATTCACAACACCAAATAAAATGAAGTGTCTAAACACATGGGTCAAGTGTAAGACAATCTAAGCATAATGTGCATAGGGTGTAGTGAAAATAGCATGGCACTCGACATAATAAAAAGAGCAATTGTTCAACATGTGTGAGGAAAATAAGTCAAGCATGTGAGAACCAAAGGGACATGGCATATGTGAGGTGATGACATTGGTGCAACCAAACATGTGATATGAGAAAGTAGGAAACAAGTTGGATGCAACACAGAAGGCATATATATCCTGAGGCATGGAAATGTGAGAATGGCAAGTCATGGCAAGATCTCTAACATGTGTGCAATCAAGTAGTCCAAGATGTACAATAAGTCTCATGGTGCAAGCAACACAAGTAGTATGATCCGCAATATCCATGATCAAGAAAGATATCACCTTGAAGGCATGTCCTTGTGCGTCCTTCACAATACCGAAGCGCAAGCAAATGCAGTGTAGAAGCGAGTCATGGTAGAGTGTATGAGGCTCGCTCTCAAGAGCTCGAATGGTCAACTCACGTGAAGTAGAAGTTGACATGAAGACGAAGAATCCTACACATGCACAAAACAAATCAAAGAACGTATGTGCATGGTAGATAAATACATCATCCATCATGATGGTTCTCTTCTCTTGCACATAACGATTAGAAGAAAAAGTGCATGAATAATATGATGCGACAATGGCTATATTCATGGAACTATGCATATGGTGCAAAGAAGCAAGACAAATATGCTTCACAAGAAATGTGTCAAAATCTTCAAATATATGTGAGAAAGCTATGGGCGCAATATCATTCGCAAGATGAAAAGAATTGTTGCACTCAATACATGGTAAATCATCTAGCACGAGAGAGGCAACATATGGAGACATATGACAACCTGGACTAGCAATCATGTGCAAAGCATGGTAATATGTGCCATCAACCGCATGAAATGAACAAGTATGAGTCACCGGTTATGCAACAATCAAGGCAAGCATATCAAATATGCCATGCAAACTAGTGGCGCGAAGATGCAACACACTAGAGGAAATAATGGCAATCATGTCAAGTGGGCAAACAATAGGCATAGGCAATGCACATGACATATCACAATCAAGACAAGTAATGGGGCAAGCATCAATATCATCATAAGCATGGGACACAAAGCAGACATGGCAATAACAAGAAATATCTCCACCAAGCTTGCAAATACACATACAAGTACTAGACTCAAGGATCATGTGGAATGCAAAGCATGGGTCACAAAAGCATGAAAAAGGCATCGTAATGAGCATATCATGCCAAGTGAACATGGCAAGATGGGCATAAAGTATGTAATGGACAACAACCCATAACCATTTGAGGGCCATGTAGAAGAATTGTGTGAAGTCTTTGCATCAAAGGAGCGGCAGGAAAGAGAATCCACGGTATCCCAAGTCATCGTTGCTCTCTATAGCCCTTTTCGTCAACTCATGCATTTGTGAAGTTGACGAGTATGCATGGGTACATACACAAAAGAGACACAAGCCAAAGAAAGTGTGTGCGTGGTAAATGTACACATCATCCATCATGATGTGTATGTGCACGTGTGAGTTAGCAGAAGACAAGCAATGCTCCAAGAAATTTGATGCATGTTATAAGAACATGTCATCCATCATGAAAGAATAGTTATTATGTATAACACGACGAGGACGCAAATTGAGCATGCAATCATAGCAAGTGCGTGGCACAACAATAGTGTTTTTATTCATGGGGAGCATATTGTGCACACAAGTGTGGGGATCATGCAATGGATGGGATAGATCAAAATCTCCTAAAAGGTATGAGGAAACTATGGGGGTCTCCTCATGAGTAATATCGAAAGCATAATATGGAGAAGTGGAACAACATCCAAAACAATGCGTGTCCGAAGCTAGGTGGTCATGGCATGGCATATGAGAGAAATGATGCAAAGGGAGCATATCAATATCATCACAATAAAAACAAATGCCAATAACCATGGGTTTGTCATCTATGCCATATGAACAAATTGTATTGATTTTAATGGCAGATGCATAGTTACTACGATGAGATTGCAAATATGACATATTGTTGATCTCATGCATAGCATATGACAAGTCAAGCGGATTATCAAACATGATGTGACCTAAAGAATAATCACAAGATATCCTATGCAACATGGCATGATAACAAATAGACTCCACATGCCAATCATCATACTAATCATAAATGGGTAATGCATCACATGAGGTAGTCGAACTAGCATGAAGCATGGCAATAGGTGGATCAACATCATGCAAGCAATCAATGTCAAGAATGTCCACTAGTGGGACAAGAGCATCACCTCACCTATGTTACCTTTATCATCCCACTCATGTGGTGTAGGTGAGGTGGCAAAGACCAATTCAAGGTCATCATATTCATCTTGATGGAACCATGTGGGGGTGCATCATATTCCACCATTGCCATCGCCTTGTCCAAAGGAAGGACGAAGTCATCGAGGATCGAGGCATCATCATATATTGGACCTAGCACTGAATGAGAAGACTAAATATAGGTAGAGGTCAAGTTGTTAGAGGTGAAAATGTCCTCACAAGACCAATAAACTATCTCACTCTCTCTATGGGGTGATGGCTCACTCACTCCCTCAAGGTAGGTGCACTCAAAGTCACATATGGTGGAGTCACTCATATCACTCAAGTGGTGGTGGTGGTGGCTCTCCTCACATGAGAAATTGGGCAACTCATCATATATTGGGCTAGTGGTAATCTCACTCTCACTCTCAATATGGTGGCATAAGTCTCTCAACTCATCAACATATGCCTCCTTGGTCGAAGGGACAATCCCATGCTCAACCGTCTCGTAGTAGTCATCGTGGATGAAGGCCGAAGATGGCACATCATCACTCTCGTCCATGATCGAAGGGAAAATCCCATGCTCGATCATCTTGATGGTACTAGCCTCACTCTCACCGTCTTGGACCTTAGTCATCGCGAAGGATGCTTGGGGTTGAGTAGACTTGGCTTTCATGAGTTATTGTTGCGCCTTTAGAGCACTGATGTACATGTCGTCGAGGGACTCGTAGTTATTGGTGAAGATTGCCTCAGTGATGTTGTTGTTCAATCCCATCGAGAAGTAGAACTTCATCCAAATGGGGTTTTCCACGCCGGTTCGTCGCAAGGCTTTGTTCATGTTCTTGAAGTACTTGTCGACGGACTTGGATCCTTGCATGGTGTTCTCCAAGTGGCGTTGAAGATGTTCCATGTAGGTGGAAGACACAAATTCTTTCCTAATCGTTTTCTTCATCTTGGGCCAAGTTATGGCGAAGCTTGTCGAAGGTCTATGAAGCCACCATGTCAATGCGTAGTCATGGAAGGTACTTGTGGCGCACTTCACTTGATCTTCGTAAAGGACTTGATGTAGCTTGAGGTAGTCATCCATCTTGTGCTCCCACTTGAGGTACTCTTCGGGGTCATGAGTCCCAAAGTATGGACTCTCATCAGTGTTGGCAAAGTCGAAGTAGCTCATGAAAGTAGTGGACTTGAGCTCATGAAGTAGGAGAAGATGTCGTACGTCCGAAGGCAAACATGCCTTGAAGTCACTTGGCGAAGATGCCAACATAGTCGAAGAAGCTGTAGTCTTGTCGTTGATGTCGCGACTCTGTATAGCCCTTGTGCACGGGGTCGTAGAAGGCCGTGTGCGTGGGGTCCCGTGTGCATGGGGTCCCGTGTGCACGGGGTTGGTAGAGAAGCCAACACATGTCCGGAAGTCTACTCTTCCTTTCTTGTGGTACGCCCTTGATGAACTTGAGCGTCTTGGTCTTGTCGGTATCGATGCCTGTTTGTACTTGCCGAAGATGGTAGCTCGGAAGCATATGCACTTGAGCGTCTTCTCGAAGATGAGGAAGACCGCTTGCAATTATTGATGAGGGCTTGAGCTCCTCCATGTGCTTGTCCATCTTGGCGTCGATGAGGTTCTTCATAGCATCGAACTTGTCGTCGTGGTTGTAGACCGAAAATGATGTGCTTTGCCTATCCATCGCAGGACTCAAGCAAAGGTGAGTAGGAAATGAGATATACAATACCAAGCTACCTTTTGCCAAAGTTGAGGATGTATCTCGTTTCACTCAATGTGAAATAAAAGAATAGTGGAATTGGTACCCGACTTGTTCACTCACACCTACAAAGTAAAGCTTATCAAGTGGCTTCGTTAGGACAAGTGGCACAAATTTCATGTAAATTGAAGTCCAAGATATTGTAAATGTTGAAACCAAGCCAAAGGACTCAAAATGCAAAGCAAGTGATCAAAAATATAGAAGAAGGGCAATAAAGAAACACATGGTGGGATAATGGAACTTGTGCAACTATAGGGATGAGCAATACAAAATTGCCTAACGAAGACTAAGCTCGTGTAGCACAAACACTAGGAGAGACACTAGATTTATTGTACACTTGGGCACGATTCACCACTTGGCACCAACCTATAAGCATGCAAGGAAAATGTTTCCTATTGCATGTATCCTCTTTTCATGCTCAACTCTTTGCTTATAAGCTTATGATCTTTCTTTCTTGCTTAAAAGGTTATTTTTGTTCTTCTCTTCCTTTCCACTTTTCTTAGTGAGCCTCAACCAAATAAATGGGACAAGTATCACAAGATATGCACGGGAGCAAGCAATTGCACTATATGATATTTCAAATGATGCAACAATATGATATCGTATCACTATGGTGCACAAGTTTTCGTAAAGCCTGGCAATACTTGGATAGCTTGTCTCAATGGGTATGAAGGTATTCAGAAAGATGGTGGGGCTATCAAAATGAAATGGCAAGGAAGGAGAAGTATATGACAGAATGGATACCTTCATCACACTTAACCTTTCACGAAGTCGGGGGTAACCTGTCTTGCTTCCGATTGAAGATGGTCTCAAAGGATGGATGGTCGTTGTCGATGGCGAAGCTCGTGGTGGATGTAGTCGATTGAACTATACAACTCTCCGGTGGTGAATGATGATGTAACCGTCCCTAAGTAGAAAAAACACCTTAGGAGACTCAAATCACAACTCAAACAACCACAAATGCAAAGGGAACCAAAATGGGTTAGTTTTACGGAATGCTATGGTGGTATGCGGAAAATATGGTCGATGGCCTATGCAAAAGATGCAAAAATGCACAAAATTTTATGGAGTCATATGGTGGTAAAATCAAGATGAGCAGCTCGGGCATGTCGCTAGCTTTTCAATGAGGCAAAGAACACCCAAACCAGAGTCGGAGGTGGGAGTTATGGGCAAAAACATAAAGCATGTCCGGCTGTTTCCGGGAGGGCCGTGCACATGGGGTCTAGGGCCCATGGACACGGGGTCCCGTTCGCGCGATACAAGGGCCATGGACACAGGGTCACCTAGGACGATGCGGGGGTCCATGCACATGGGGTTGGGAGCCCGTGGGCACGAGGTAGGCAGAAAATTCGCGATTTCAAAGTCAAATTTGAGGGGGATAAAGAAAAATTAGGGTATGGGGACGCAAATCCAGGTGGATCTACTTGCTATACACCAGCTCCATTGATTGAAATCACCAAAAACTCACTGGGAACAACAAATCAAAAAAAATTTGGTATGGCTCTTTTTGTGGGGATTTTTGAAATTAGGCCAGAACAAGCAAAATTAGGCTAGAAAACCAAGAGGGGAGGCTCCAATTCTGTGATCAACATGGCTGTGATACCATATGATATGTGGCTAGACCCGGTTTTGGCCGATCTTTCACGATTGTAGTGGATTCCCATGAACAACACGAAGAACACGATGAACACGGGGAAGAACGGAGGGAAATCACGAGGGAAAACACTCAAGAACAAGCCCAATCACACATCCACTAGATTAACAAACACATAAGATCCACAAGGTACAAGAACAATCAAAGGGAAAGGTACAAGGTAGAGTTCATTCGAAATCCAAAGGAGATGAGGTCTTGGTGATTCACTTGGGAATCCTTCTCCCTTAGGAGGCCTTGAACTCCAATGGAGTGTCCTCCTCTCTCGAGAAGAGGAATCCCACACAAGGGGAGATACATGAGCTAGGCTCTAATGTCTAGATATATCATTCGCTCCCTCTAAATGGAGGAGGGGAAGGAGTATATATAGGTCCAATGGATGAAAGGGTAAGGAGGTGAGAAATGGGGAATACAAGGGCAAAGCCCGCAACAACACACAAGGGGCCCATGCGCACGGGGTAAGTGGAGCCCGTGCACATGTGGTCTCGAGAGACCAGACGCATGAGCCCGTGCGCACGGGTTATGAAGCCCGTGGGCACGAGGATCCCGTGGGAACGGTACACACCCGTGCGCATGTGGTCTTCAGAACCGTGCCGCCTGGGAGGGCCGTGGGCACGGGGTTTGGAGGGGCCCGTGCGCACAGGGTCCCCTGGGAGCTGCTGCCTTCTTCTTGGTGCTTCCTTCTCCGCTTCCAAGCTTCCCTCTTGGATGGTGTAGATATTCTCTTCTTCTTGGAATCCTCCTCGATGAACGTGTTGCTCCGCTCACATCTATGTATGCACACGAGAGGGGGGTCAAATAGTATACCGTCCTCGAAGAGACTAAGAAGAGACACATTAAGGATGGAGTTCACCTTAGTATGCTTGAAGTAGAGGTTAGGCGTGCCTCTTAGCAATGGAACTCTTGACATGGTGATGTCCATAGGATGCTCCGCATCACATCCCTTGAGTTCCAAGACTATCTTACTATTTGGTGGGAGCAAGTCAACTAGAAAAGAGAAGCAAAGGGAGAACCACCTATCACTACTTGGAGTCAAATGAAGGATGTCATGAGAGCAGGTTTTGTGCCAACACACTACAAACGTGACTTGTTCAAATAGTTGCAACTCCTCAAGCAAGGAACCATGTCCGTGGAAGAGTACTACAAGGAAATGGAGATTAACATGATAAGAGCGAACATCACGGAGGATGAAGAGCAAACTATGGCGAGATTCTTGAATGGACTCAACTATCCTATCAAGAAAATTGAGGACTTCCAACCATACACGAATCTCCTCGAGCTGGTATACCAAGCAACCAAAGCGGAGCGCCAAGTACAAGAAGACTAAAAGTACTCCAAGTTCTCTTCCAAGAACTACGGCTCATACAACCAAGCTTCAACGACTTAGGCACCTCCTACCTCTAGCAAACCATCTACAAGCATAGGTGACAAATCAAGATACACGAATCTGACTACATCAAGTCGTTCTCCTACAATAACCAGCTTCAAGCCGAGAGCTTCATCATCTACAACTCCTACCGAGGATACCTCCAAGATGAGTTCCATCAAGTGTTTCAAATGCCAAGGAAGAGGCCACAAGTCATTTGAGTGTAAGACCGGTCGAATCATGATAATCAATGATGATGGATCCTACGACTCTATGAGCAATGACAAGATGGAAGCCCTTGAGCATGTAGCTATGCATCGCCAAGAGAATGAAGATGAAGATCATCAAGTTTTTTGTGATAGTGACTCGAGTCCCAATCTTGTTGTCTCAAAGGTCTTGACACTTCAACATCATGAAGATGAAGATCAATGCTGACACATCTTTCACACCACGTCCGGCATCAATGGACGTTCCGTCAATGTTATCATCGATGGACGAAGTTGTCATAACTTGGCGAGTGAAGAACTATGCGACAAGCTTCAATTGGTCAAGAAGAAGCACCCTCACCCCTACAAGGTCCAATGGCTTAGCGACACCGTCACTGTTCGAGTCGAGAACACCGTGCAAGTATCATTCAAGATAGGCGCCTATGAGGACAAATTAGAGTGTGATGTGGTACCTATGTCTGTTTGCCACCTCCTCCTTGGAAGGACATGGCAATACGATCGTGGAGTCATCCACAATGGACGTACCAACCATTATAGCTTCAAGATGAAGGGCAAGGAGTTTGTGCTACGTCCTATGTCACCAAGTTAAGTGGTCGCCGATAAGAAAGTATCTATACATCATGGAGAGAATGGTGAGAGAGTTAGCAACCAAAAGGAGAGTGAGAGCAACAAGCCAAAATCGAGTTCCTCCACGATGAGCGACAAGAAGCAACTAGTGTTATTTGCCACCAAAAGTGAGATGAGAGAAGTGTGTGAGAACCCATCGAGTGTCTATCACCTTGTGTTTTTATGCCAAGCCGAAGCGGAACCAACTAACACTTCACCACCTCTACCTTTAGTGTTGTCTCAATTGTTGCAGGAATTCAAAAATGTCTTTCTCGATGAGCTACCTCCGAGACTACCACCTCTTCAAGGCATCGAGCACTGCATCGACCTCATCCCTAGCGCACCTCTTCCTAACAAGACACCTTATCGCGTGAACCCCGTCGAAACCAAGGAGATCCAACGGCAAGTCCAACAACTCATCGACAATGGCCACATTCGCGAAAGCATGAGCCCTTGTGCCATTCCGATAATCCTTGTCCCCAAGAAACATGGTACTTACCGCCTATGTTCGGATTGCCGTCCCATTAATGCTATCACCGTTAGATATCGTCACCCAGTACCGCGCTTACATGATATGCTTGATGACCTTAGTGGAGCCACAATCTTTTCCAAGATTGATCTCAGAAGTGGCTATTACTAAATCCGCATACAAGAGGGTGATGAGTGGAAACAGCTTTCGAAATGAAGTTCGGGTTATATGAATGGCTTGTTATGCCTATGGGTTTATCCGAAGCACCCCGCACGTTTATGAGAGAGATGCACTATGTTCTTAGGCCTTACATTGGAGTGTTTGTCGTAGTCTACTTTTGTAACACCCCAAAATTCTAAATTTTGGAATGTTATATCAAATAGATAGTTTTGTTTGCTTGTGTGATGTGATGTGTGAAATTGAGTGAATTTTGAAACTTTTGAAAGTTAAATGAGAGGGAATGAAATGACTTTCCCAAACTTTCACTTTGCATTTATGTTCTCCATGAATTCAAATTCTTTTCATCACAAAACCCCGGAGTGAAGATAATATGCCTTCTTCCATTTAAATAAATGAAAAGGGTTTTTGAAAGGATTTGAAATTTCATTCTTAAAATATTTCAAATTCAGAAACTTTATGCAACTCAATGATTTTCCCGAGAGAAGATAAAATGACTTCTTCAAATTATAGGAAATATGAGTTGGAAGTTCCTTTGAAGTATTTTGAAATTTATTTTCAAATATCGAGTTATTTGGTTTTTATTCAAATTATTTTTCTCCAAAAATAAAATACATGGAAAATAGGGTAACATGATTCCCTACAATAGAAAATTGGAGAAAATAAATTTGAAATAATTCTGGTATTTTTAAAAAGATTTTTATTGGATTTTATTGCAACAGTAGCACTAATTGATTAATTTAAATTTGTGAGGATTTCATTTGACGGTCGAAAAATGTTCATCTTGTAGGAAATCTTTTTCTGCAAATTTTGATATATTATATGCCTATATAATATTTTCTTTTTTTTCTTTTTGTCTCACTGTATTTAAAAAAATAACTTTTCTACCGCGGACCGAACTGGGACGAAGGTGGAGCCGGCCCAGGACGCCGCCGCCTTGGAGCTCGGGACAGAGTCCCGAGCGCTCACGCCCGCGCCGTCGTGGTCGTTCCGGCCACCTCGCAGCCCCCTTCCCCACGCCTCGCCACCGCCTCCTTCCCCGCCTATAAAAGGCGAGGCTGGCCCCTCCTCTCCTCCCCTAGTACGTGCCACGCCGCCACCGCACTTTCGCTGCTGCCGCCACTCCGCTCGAGCTGCCGCTGCCCCGCGTCACCAACGCCCGCCGCCGCCGTTGCCCCACTCGCCGGAGCTGCCACTCTACCGCCGCCGGAGTTCGCTGGAGATCCGCCGGACCCGCGCCCGTTTCTCCCGCCGATCCAAGCCGCCGCCGCCGCAGGTTTTCTCAACAAAAACCGCCAGAACGACGCCGACTAGTATAACCACCGCCCGTCCGGTTTTCTTTTATCAGTTCGGTTTATTTTATTTTTTAGATCTTTTTTCTTTTTAGTTAGATCTAAATAGCTAACGTTCACTGGTTAGGCCACTGTAGTGAACGGTTTTCATCGCATATGCTTCTGTAGTGAAAGTCCGCTCGTTAGTCTTTTTCTTTTTATTTTAGTTTTTTGCCAGGGACTTATTTATTAATAAAAGTTTTAAAGTTCAGTCCCTGATCTTAAAACGGCCACAACTTTCTGCTCGTTAGTCCAAATTCAACGAAACCAACACCCACGTCTTCATTGTGATCCCCTATATCCAGTAAAACAACTTAAACATGTTTATGGAAATTTTAAAATTTGAATGCAACTAGATTTGTTTCGAACTTCTTCTTGTCATAACTTGAGTTTTATAACTCCGATTTAGTTGATTCTTTTTGCAAATCGAAGCTCTTGACCTAAACTTTCTGATAAGACCAAATTCATTCAATTTTGGTACTGTTAGAAATTGTTTTCTATAGCAAGAGTTATTTACTTGGTTTTAAAGTTTTCCGAAGTGTTTCTTCGTTCTTTCCGATCTTCTGAGTGATTGCTTATAGGTGGTTACTATTGTTTGCTTACGATAGATTGATCGGAGTGTGACGATTAGATCTATCAGGAGTTATGAGTGTGAATCATCTACATAAACAGTACAAGCCAAGTTCACACTTTGATCATACTCTTCAATACCCAGTTTTCATTGCATTAGTTATATCCTCAAACACTTGCATGAGTAGGACAAGACACGTGTGATACTGCTTTGTAGTTCATGAGGTAGGAACCCAATGACTTGAGATCAACCCAGGGGAATATACACTTTGTTACTTATTGCTTAGCCATGCTGGTAGGCGTGGATTGGTATGTGAGATCCATGAAAGTTGCAAGAGTGATATTTAACTAAGGGAAATTTAAGGTGGAAACTTTAATACACATCTGGGTGGATTAGTTGGGGCACCCATGAGTATCCAGTGGTTTGCCCGGGCACCTGGAGGGTCCAGTGTTGTCCTAGGGGATCCCGGAGGACCCGTGTGATCACCCTATTGGAATGCCACCCAGGCTCAAAGGGATCATATGATACTTTCATGCCTAGAAACTTCCATGTGCAGCCACAAGCCATTATGGGCTCTGGCATAGTTGAGTATGTTGTGTGAGCTATTTCAGTGGTGGACTAGTAGATGTAGGGGGAATGTAGGTGTACCGGTCCATCCAGGGTAAAGAGTAAATGCTTTTGAAAGACTGTGTCTTGGTCATCTGATTCTCAAACACCATGTAGTGCGAGAAATTAAATGGAGGTGATCGAGTCTTGTGGTGAAAAGTGCACAAACCTCGACAGAGTGTATAAACAGATCATGATTTGCCGTGTCCATGGTTATGGACATCTTGAGTATCTAGAAGTAGATTATTTTATTGATCTCATCACTTGATCTAATAAAATTGTTGGGTTATTAATTTTGGTAACTTGGGATTTGAGATGGAGGAACCATACACAATATTGCATAACTAAACTGAGTAGTAAATAAAATATATTCGTTTGTTGTAGGAAAAAAACTAGCTTTATGCAAAAATAAACCTTACAGCCTCCACCAGCCAAATATGCATGTAGTTGTAGGCATTGTTCATCATTACTGCTACAGTGTGAATTTGCCAGTACATTCAATGTACTGACCTACATGGCTGCAATGTCTCATGTTGCAGGAATTATTCGACGAGTAAGTGTTATGTTAGGGTTGCGCTGTCTACACTCAACATTGTCGGTGGTGTTGATGGGAATCCACAACCTTGTTGTTACTTCCGCTATATGGATTGAGGTAATAGTATTTACGTTACTTTATACATGTGATTTACCTCTGTTATAAATCCTCGAGTACTGTGTGTGTGTGCATACCGATCCAGGGATGACACTTAAGCACAGAGACTTGATCCTTTCGGGTCAGGTTGCTACAAGATGGTATCAGAGCACTTGTTGACTGTAGGACGTGACCCTAGAAACTGGCAAGCCCATAGGAAAGGATTTCTCTAAAACTTTATTTTCAAAAAGATTCTATACCTCTCTTCTCTTCTGAGCTTGGTTAAATCTTCCCTTTTATCTTAAATAGTTAGACAATACCCTTTTCCAATTTGACCACTTTGGAGTAAAGAGGATTTCACTATGCATTGGAAGTGTTGAAGCTACAACAGTGGATACTCTGAAGATTTGAGGAGTTGAGGACTTTGAAGAGATATTGACCTTTAGAAGACCAAACCCATGGTATGTACTTACGTTAGATGCGACGATTGTGAGCTGTCATTTGTGTGATGCTTTTCCGACGGTCAAAAAAACGTATTTTCAAAACTATTGTTTGTATTGTGTGTATATCTCCCCACCTCCCGAATCTCATCCCAAAACCCTTGGACCCAATAGAGGATGAATGAAGATAGACTTGTATTCTCTGGACCGATGACCCAGCCAGAGGTAGAGCTATGGATACAAAACATGGAGGATCACTTCGGGAAGAATTTGGTTGCAAGGAAGTATGAGGTTCAATACGCTCTTCAGTACTTTAGAAAAAGTGCTGTGACATGGTGGGAAATGCATCAAGCCATACAAGGATGTAGTGGAGCAAAAAGTTGGAGGAATTCAAGAAGACTCTGTAAAGTCCCGTCTCATCCAAAAGCGTGGTGACAACCCGAAGAAGAAACCTTGTGCCTGCAGGATTTGTGGATAAATAGGACACACCCAGAAGGAGCACAAGGATGAATGCCCTCATTGTGAAGAAAGTCACCCTGCTGAAGAATGCCCAACTAGGCAGATTACTTGTTTCTTGTGTGAAGGGACTACCCACTACCCTGCTCAGTGTCACATTTACCCCATGGTGCAAAGACTTATCCAACAGGAGAAAGAAGTAATGAAAGAAGCCCTCAAGGAAATTTCAAAGGAATCCGCGATGGATGAAGATATTGACGACCCTGATGGAGAAGGACCAGACATATATTACTCACGTGCTTGCTACTCATGTGGGGTAAAGGGACATCTTTCACAGTATTGCACGAAGGAAAGCCATGAGTAGCTGGGAGACTTCCCGACAGAAGAGCAGGAGTTTGATCCACAAAAGATAGAAGAATTGATAGGAACGAAGAAGTTGAGGAAGAGAAAGAGCATGTGGCCCCAGAACAATCCAATTTCTGTGGAAAAGGACTTGAGTCACATCACATGTTACAGGTGTAAGGATTTAGGTCATTATGCTAGCAATAGCCCAACAAGGAAGCCAAGAACCTAGCGAACCAAGATAGTCACCATGAAGTCCTTAGATTTGTCTGATGACATTAGTTTACGCTTCAAGGAAGTAGGGCATTATGAAAGAGAAGGTTCAGACCCAAGGAAAGATTGAACAGAGTAGTTGAGCTCTAGATATTAGAATGAAGCATGTAGCTACATGTGGAACACACTTTTATTACGATGTTGAGTTGAGTTATGGAAAGAACATTGTAATAGTTCGTGAAGCAATAGAAGTTGATATTTTTGGAATCTAAGAAGAAAATGTTATGAGCTGTTGGATGATTTTGAGTGCTTATTTTGCTACCTCACCCAGACTAAAACCTAGAACCCATGAACAAGCTGACCCCAAACCTTCTCAGATAAACAACCACATTTCACCCAAGGAAATACATACCTTATCCTGAGTACCCCTTCTATCTTATACCTACGGATGACAACCCTTTTCGAGTCTTTTCTCAAGGGCTCGGAAACAATCATGACCCTGACTAGCGATCAGGATTACCCAAAGATCCTGAAGGACATGATGAAGCATATTCACCTAGAAGGAGATGCAGTTTACAAGGGTTATCACTTCAGGAGAATGGAGTTGAACTTTGGTTTGTGGAGGTACACCTCCACCATGTGAAAGGAGTTTCCCCAAAAACTATGGGTCAATACTTTTTCATCTGCGGAGTACCACAACCAACCTTCTTCTACTCTGTTCGTGAAGCTGCTATAGAGGCCATACGTCAGATCGCAGAAATACTTGAAGCAAGACTTCGTCACACTCAGGAATGCCTGAGTAGGGTGCATGTGGAGATGAAGAACATGGCCACTAGGATGAATCAAAAGATCGATTATTTCAAGAATCACATTGCACAATAACAGTGGGACTGAAGCATCCTCAACAAGGACAAATGAATAAAGATGGAAGGAATTCTTAACCATGCCAAAATATGTGGATGGTAGCATCTGTAGTAAAGCACCTTGGAAATTGAGTGTTGAATAGTGGTTCAGGAAGTAATAAAATATTTGATATGAGGAGAAATTGAATTACGGATGAACCTGTGCATTTTGTTTAGGGCGATACTTTTCTATGTGAACCCCGGACCAATAGAAAGGAAAATGTTGTCCCAAATAGTGGAGTATGCACAAATAAGTTGGAGTTTTATTCTTGATATGATGCTTACCCCAAGAGTATGAAGGAAATAAGTACAATTTGATTTCAAGAGGGTGTAATGCTGGAGTGAGGAGCAATAGTGACTCCAAGGATGAGTTAAGGATATACAAGTTCTGAAGTAGATCGATTATCCGAGGACCTAAGGAGGCTACGTAATCACAAGGGAACCACGAGACTTGTTAGAAGTATTATGTTTCTGCCATGGTGAAGCAGGACTCTTTGCTAGAGATTGCCCCAAGAAGAATGAGAGTTGTGCTAAGTAGTTGAGTTGAGACATGTAATGGGAGTGCAGAAGATCGTAGTAAGTTGAGAATAAATACAACTAGCATCAAGGTATTGATTTTGAATTTTATGAGTTGTTACTATATAGGTGATCGGTGGAAAACTTGATGCGTGGAATAAGATTTTGAAGAGAACTAGTGTTTGGCATTTTGAGGGTGGTAGTACCCAACACCGATACCCGAATACAAGAGCTAGTTACGTCAGACTTTGGAAGGGACCACTGAATGACGAGTCTGAGTAATTACATGTTAGTTTGTACCAACAGAAGGAAGGTGATGCATTACAATTGGACGGATTTAAGAATGCTGGGAAGCTGGATGTTGGAGGAATGATCAATTGCAACCCAATGATGAGACCAAGTGTTACTAGTGACAAGTTGGAGATGAGCCATAAGCCACAGGCCCCAGGACCTGTCAAGAAGCAAGCACACTCTTGCTGAAGGAAAACCCTTGGTAGAAGTTACGACTTTATCAACGAATGGTCTTATAGGTGTTTACGCAAAACCCGAGGGTTGTGAAGAAACAATAGATGGTTGTTTGGCTTGCAGAATCAATGGATTTTATTCGAACTTAGTTCATCGATAAGAGAAATTCTACAATGCTTGTGAGGACGACCGAGTGTTAGAATGCGAGATTCACTAAGTGATGTCTACACACGCTTCTATTCTTGTAGACTATGTTGGGCCTCCAAGCGCAGAGGTTTGTAGGACAGCAACAATTTCCCTCAAGTAGATGCCCTAAGGTTTATCGAACTCAGGGAAGTAGAGGTTGAAGATGGTCTCTCTCAAGCAACCCTAGAAATAAGATACAAGAAGTCTCTTGTGTCCCCAACACACCTAATACAACTAGGAGTTGTATAGGTAAAATATGGATGATATGAGTGGCAAAGCAAAGTAATATAAATCTGTAATAAAAAGTGCAGCAAGCAAACAAGTGGTAACCGTGAGCACAAATGGTATTGCAATGGTGGAGACAAGGCCTAGGCTTCATACTTTGACTAGTGGCAACTCCCAACAACATTAACATAGTCTAATCACATGATATTTCCCATCAAACATGGAATGGAGACGCACCCGGAGGTCATTCCTTTGTGGTCAAGAGAGGACGAGAATTATGTAGGGCTACAAAAGCACACCTCAAAGTTCGTAGTTCTCAATCTATGGATTTCCCAATGTCACCGCGGCCATCCAAGGAGAGTACCACAATCACCGCAACATATCTCAAGGATAGTCAAATACAAGCACCAAGAGACTCTCAATCTTCAATCAACACACAAAAGAGGAAATCACCCATGAAAATATTCTTCTAATCCATGTCCAATAGACCGCTGTCACCTTGGTCTCGGGGATTATACTAGATAAAGACAAGTGAGTACATCAATCCAATACATAGAGGAAGGGAAAATATCATGGGATCACCCTAGATTAACATAGCCTATGATCACAACGAAGATCACATCATGGGAGAGAGAATTGACCACATAGCTACTGGTAGAAACCTCAGCCCCGAGGAGGAACTACTCCCGCATCATGGAGGGAGGAAGCAACGTCGATGGAGATGAATCCGGGGGCACTTCCCCGTCCCGGCAGGATGCCGGCACAGGAATTCTGGTCCCCCGAAACTTGGTGGCGATGGCGGTGGAGATCGGAATTGCTTCTGGAGAAAAGGGTTCTGGAATCAGGGTTTCCGTGACGGGAGAATAAATAGGAGGCCAAATAGGGCAACATAGGAGGTGGGAGCCACCCAGGCGGCCCACCGGCGCGGCCAGGGGTGGGGCCACGCCATCAGGGCGCCTGGGGCCCCTCTGGCCCCCCTCTGGCCCCACTTCTGGCACATGGAAGCTTCTGGAGCGCTGAGTTTTTGTATATTTCTCCCGGAATTTTTCTGGCAATTTAAGTAACGGGAAAACCTGAAATACAAAAACAGCAGAAAACAGAAACTGGCACTGGGGTGCACTGAGTTAATAGGTTAGTCCAAATATGATCAAAAGTGTATGAAAGTGTATCAAAAGCATAGCAATATCACCCAAAACATGCATGGAGCAAGCAGAAATTATAGATACGTTTGGGACGTATCAACATCCCCAAGCTTAATTCCTGCTCGTCCTCGAGTAGGTAAATGATAACAAGCACAATTTCTGTGGTGACATGCTACCAAAGAGTCTTTCACAATCACATGACAAATGCTTATTGAGATAATGAATCTTTAGTGATTAAGTTGCCTCATGAGAATATCACAAAGAACTGAAAGTTTACAATATGATACTGAAACACCCAATAGATTTGTAGTGAGCATGGTGTGCAAACATGACAAAGTGATACCTCGCCTGCCCCCTTTAGTGAAGCAAAACATAAATGCAGGAGCACCTCCGAAGTTTAAGTGACGACTAGATACAATGATTTTAGAATAAGCGATATCACAATCATGCAGAAGACAATAGTACTTTGGGACAACGCACATTACACTCAGAATGACAATCATGCTCTCAATAGTTGGTGCTTTGAAGAAAGAAGGTGGAGACTCTCGAACCGTGGATTTTGATGGCAAGGTTGAAAACCCGTGGCTGGAAGCAAAGACTAAACAAGTACCAGAGCTCGTGGTTTTAAAAACAGAGATAAAAAGCTTTTGGAAGGTGCATAATTCGTCAACGAATGCTAGTAGATAACACAATTACTTCTTATGCTGGACAAGTTTCGAGGAACGACTCCCACGCGGGGACGATCACATCCCCTTAATCTCCTTTGTTTATCACTTCCAGAGTTTCCCGATTTCTCATGAACAAAGCGTGAAGGAGGGTTTGTTTGTTGCTATTATCTTTTGTGAGCTGGGCGCACTCATGCCAGTCCCTCCTCGTATTAGGGGTTTGCAGATTAGACATGCAATCCCGGGGTAAAATTTGTCCAACATAAGAAGATCATGAATTACCTACTACTTCCTCATGAGCTAAAGCAGAGGTACAAAAGAGAAATGCTTTTTAATAATTTTGATATGGTACAAGAAAGTCTTCGTTAGGAATGGCAAGTAAATACCATATATAGGAAGGTATGGTGGACTCATATGGCATAACTGGTTTCAAGGATTTTGGATGCACAAGCAGTCAGTCCGCTTAGTACAGGTGAAGGCTAGTAAAAGACTGGGAGCGACCAACTAAGAGAGCAATGACGGCCATAATCATGCAGAGCG
Source organism: Secale cereale (assembly GCA_902687465.1). Lineage (NCBI taxonomy): Eukaryota > Viridiplantae > Streptophyta > Magnoliopsida > Poales > Poaceae > Secale > Secale cereale. Next base: position 317,816,433 of record LR738712.1, on the reverse strand, counting down.
ACAAAGCAACATTGAATCGGGCATGGAAGTTATATCACTACTCAGAAATTAAAGATCATCAAGGCTTGATAGACTTTCTTTACAGTCTTAAATATGCGTGAGCATATGCCAAGTCAATCAAAATAAATTCTTGGAGGAAGATATCACTAAACCATACCACATCATAGGCAAACAAATCATGCTGGTACTTCAATAACACATTAAGAACCCCGAGCTATTTGAGACTAACCATAAGAAAACATGAACTACTAAGCACCATTATGCACATAGCATTTTTATCATAGACATATCAACCAGTGTCACAGAAGCCAACTCTCTTAACAAGATAAGCATGATAACTCAAGAGAGTTCCAGAAGCAACAACCTAAACAAAAGCTCTTATAAAGATAAGCATGAAAACTAAGAGCTAAGCATGACAGCAGCTATGAAAAGATAAAGAACACACACAAGAAGATACGCATGCAAGCCTATGTTGTGTTCTACAGTGGAGTGGAGTGTGTTTCTCTCCCAAACAATGAAGGCTAGGATCCAACTTGTTAAGAACAGCAAGTAAAACTAAATAAACTAAAAAGAAAAGAGCAAGACGCTCCAAGCATAGCACATAACGCATGAAGTGATAAAAATATAGTGGAACGAAGGACGAACTGATAATTGTTGATGGAGAAGGGGATGCACGGGGGCATCCCCAAGCTTAGATGCTTCAGTCTCCTTGGATATTTCTTGGGGGTGCATGGGGGCATCCCCAAGCTTTAGCGTTTGACACTCTTGAATCTTCTTTTATCATCTTCCCTCGCACACTTGAAAACTCCCTTCATACATAACTCATCATAATCTGATTAGAGAGGTTAGTACCCACAATAAAATAATTTTTCTCTACTGGAAACAAAGATATTCTTGAAGGTCTGCTGTTTCTCAAGATCGCCCAAAAATTTTTGCAAAGAAAAAGCAAGCTTAAGGTCTGGAAAACAAAGAAAAGGCAAAACATGGCAGAATCTGTGAAAAACAGACCAGCAGGTAGTAAATATTTTTTTGGGGTACTTCTGCAACTCAAATCAAAAAACTCAGAACGGACGCTCGAAAGCCAATTGTATAGAGCATGCTGTCAAAAAAATTCAGATCAAAAAGATGATCTGGTGATTTTATTCGAATTTTTCTTTCCAAGGACATAATCTGTTTTCTGGACAGCATGTCACAACTTTTGAACTTTCTTGCAATCAGAGGCTAAAATTGGCACAAAGCTGAAAAATAAAGATACAATGATGTTGCAACAGTAGTAACAAACATCAAGACCACTAAAAACTGAAAGAACAAACTGAAAGCAAAGAAAACAAGGGTTGTCTCCCTAGAGCTCTTTCTTTATAGCCATAAAGATAGGCTTAAGACTTTAATGATGCTCTCGTAGGAATAAGAGTTGAAGAACAAAAGAGAGCATCAAGAAGCAAATACCAAACACATTTAAGCTTAACATGCTTCCTATGCATAGGAATATTGCAATAGAATAATTCATTGAAGCACAAAGCAATAAGCATAGGAAGACAAAACAAGTGCAGCTTCAAAACCTTCAACATAAAGAGAGGGAACTTGATATTATTGAAATATCTATAAGCATATGTTCCCTTCTCATAATAATTTTCAGTGGGATCACGAATAAACTCAACAATATAAGCATCACATAAAGCATTGTTACCATGATCCACATGCAAAAAGGTACTCTTACTCTCCACATAAGCATAATCTTTCTCATTGGTAATAGTGGGAGTAGGACTATCATAAAAAACTTGAACACTATAGATTAATTGTGTATTAGGAAGATGGTGTTTAACAAGGGAGTAATTCCCTCCATGATTATGACAAGTTTCATAAGGATAATTTCTCCTTATGTCATAGGTACCTTTATAATCACTATAGATTGGAGTTATAACATCATCATAGTAGAGAAGAGCATTATCATTGCTAGCAACTATATTTGTAAACATGTTGTCTTTATTCTTACTAGCAAAAGAATTATCAATTATCACATCACTAGTGGGTAAAGGATTTGCAATCCTATCATCCCCAAGCTTAGTGCTTTCCATATCCTCACTTTCGGAGTTGGTACCAAAAAGATTTTCAAGATCATAAGTAGCATTATCATCATTTTCCCAATCACAATAAGTAACATGCATATCATAATCAAAATCATCTTCAATAGTACCTACGGACGTATCATCAAGATGATAATTAAGGCAATAAACTTCACCTTCTTCTTTAAACTTACAACCGTTAGGATAAAAGTTGATGGGAGGAATATGCTCAGGCCAGGTTGATACCCATTCTTCTTCCTTCTTGCTCCTCTTCCTCCTCCTCTTCTTTTTCTTCTTCTTCACCTTAGGAGGGAGTTGTTGGAGATGAAGCTTCTCCACATATCCTGGTTTATCATTAGAAACAATAGGGGAAACTTGGGAGAAACTCTCCTTTTTATTAGCAGAAATATAAGAGACATTTTCATACTTTGGTAAAGTTCCCTCCTTTCTAATCTTACTTATGTAATCATTTTTATGGCAATTAACAACACAATAGAGATGGCAAATTTGCAAAGTGTTTTTTATTCCTATGGCATTAACATCTAGCCAAGAAGTCTTTTCTGATAACTCTTCACACATCCAAAATAACATAATCTCATCATAAAGATCAGGGGTGATCATGTTATCACACAACTGGTTAACAGTTATGTTTTGAAAGTGCATGCATTGAAAATTAAAGTGACCCTCTATACAGCAAAGTTCACAAGTAAAAGGATGAAGGTCACACAATTCTCTAGCAATTTCATTTAAATCTTTGACCCAAGTGATTGTTCTTTCATGCTTATGTTGCTTACAATACTTCTCTTCTTCAATCATAGGCCTTTCACAAGGTCTATCCACTCCACAAAAATTAACATGCTTATATAAAACTTCATTTTTAGGAATTGGATCATGCATGTTGCAATCATCATGAACAATTTCATTTTCTTTGCAAATCTCTTTAAAAGGTTCATGATGCTTGATCCAATCCTCCTTAGGCATATTAAGATGTGAAGCAAAAGATTTGAGGAAATCAACAAGGAGTTGAGAATCAAGCCCAAACTTAGCACTAAACTTATTAAAACTTGTAGTTTCAACAAAGGACTTAATGCAATCATACTCATAAATTATACCTGACTCTTTACCTTTGTCGATCTCCCAATCTTCAGTGTTGCGTCGAATTCTTTCAAGGAGTTCTCATTTAGCATCAATCTTTTCGTTTGTGAAAGAACCCATAGAGGAAGCATCGAGCAAATCTTTATCCTGTCGAGAGAGCCTCGCATAGAAATTAGTAATAATCATATCTTTGGGGAGCCCATGGTTAGGACATTTTAGCATTAATGTTTTCAGTCAACCCCAAGCTTGAGCTATGCTCTCTCCGTCATGAGGATAGAAATTATAAACATAATTCCTATTCTCATGGACTTCATGAAGATGATAAAACTTGGAGTAAAAGAGAGACTGGATCTCTTCCCAATCCAACAGGTGAGAGTCATCTAGTAGCCTATACCATTCTAATGCTTTTCCTTTCAGTGACACGGCAAATAATTTCCTCATGACTCCATCCCTTGTCAAACCTGAAATCTTAAACAACTCACAAAGTTCTGTAAGTTTCAACAAATGAATACTAGGATTGACTGTCCCATCATAACTATCATTCATAATTATTTCAATTATCCCAAGTGGTATTTGGAACGGGATACATTCAGTAGGTGGAGGAAACTTCTCTACCACGGGTGTGGAAAAGCGGCCTTCCCCAAGCAGCGAACTAAGAGTGTGGTTTTCCATAAACATAACTAGTGAAACTAAAAACAAGAAAACGGAAAGATTTAATTGCAAGATCTAAAAATATACCTTCAAACACTTACTTCCCCGGCAACGGCGCCAGAAATAGCTTGATGTCTACACACGCTTCTATTCTTGTAGACTATCTTGGGCCTCCAAGCGCAGAGGTTTGTAGGACAGCAGCAATTTCCCTCAAGTGGATGACCTAAGGTTTATCGAACTCAGGGAAGTAGAGGTTGAAGATGGTCTCTCTCAAGCAACCCTGCAACTAAGATACAAGAAGTATCTTGTGTCCCCAACACAACTAATACAACTAGGAGTTGTATAGGTGCACTAGTTCGGCGAAGGGATGGTAAAATATGGATGATAGGAGTGGCAAAGCAAAGTAATATAAATCTGTAATAGAAAGTGCAGCGAGCAAACAAGTGGTAAACGTGAGCACAAATGGTATTGCAATGGTGGAGACAAGGCCTAGGCTTCATACTTTCACTAGTGGCAACTCCCAACAACATTAACATAGTCTAATCACATGATATTTCCCATAAAACATGCAATGGAGACGCACCCGGAGGTCATTCCTTTGTGGTCAAGAGAGGACGAGAATTATGTAGGGCTACAAAAGCACACCTCAAAGTTCGTAGTTCTCAATCTATGGATTTCCCAATGTCACTGCGGCCATCCAAAGAGAGTACCACAATCACCACAACATATCTCAAGGATAGTCAAAGACAAGCACCAAGAGACTCTCAATCTTCAATCAACACACAAAAGAGGAAATCACCCATGAAAATATTCTTCTAATCCATGTCCAATAGACCGCTGTCACCTTGGTCTCGGGGATTATACTAGATAAAGACAAGTGAGTACATCAATCCAATACATAGAGGAAGGGGAAATATCATGGGATCACCCTAGATTAACATAGCCTATGATCACAACGAAGATCACATCATGGGAGAGAGAATTGACCACATAGCTACTGGTAGAAACCTCAGCCCCGAGGAGGAACTACTCCCGCATCATGGAGGGAGGAAGCAACCTCGATGGAGATGAATCCGGGGGCACTTCCCCGTCCCGGCAGGATGCCGGCACAGGAATTCTGGTCCCCCGAAACTTGGTGGCGATGGCGGCGGAGATCGGAATTGCTTCTGGAGAAAAGGGTTCTGGAATCAGGGTTTCCACGACGGGAGAATAAATAGGAGGCCAAGTAGGGCACCAGAGGAGGTGGCCCCCCGGCGCGGCCAGGGGTGGGGCCGCGCCATCAGGGCACTTGGGGCCCCTCTGGCCCCCCTCTGGCCCCACTTCTGGCACATGGAAGCTTCTGGAGCACTGATTTTTTATATATTTTTCCCGGAATTTTTCTGGCAATTTAAGTAATGGGAAAACCTGAAATACAAAAATAGCAGAAAACAAAAACTGGCACTGGGGTGCACTGAGTTAATAGGTTAGTCCAAATATGATCAAAAGTGTATGAAAGTGTATCAAAAGCATAGCAATATCACCCAAAACATGCATGGAGCAAGCAGAAATTATAGATACGTTTGGGACGTATCACTAAGCCATATATAAGGTAATGATTTGGGTGCAGAATGGATTGATCACCATGCAGGGACCCAATCACATTGTTTCATGACCACCATGAGATATCGATATTTGTAGTATTGGCGCCAGACCTATCAGTTAAGAAGAACCAGTCTAAGAAGAACCTTACCAAGATGAAAGGACACAAGAATGGAGGGCAGCGATCCTATCAACAATAAGGGCGGAGTATATGAGCTCTTGATAGAACTGTGACCTTGTTTCTATGTGTGGTAGCACACTAGGCCATACCAATCAATGGATTTGTTAGGAGACCCCGAACCCCAACCTATTTGTTGCTAGCCTCTTCGAATCTCGAGGATGAGATTCATTTTAAGTGTGGTAGATTTGTAAAAAAACTATATATTTAATATAACATCCCAAAATTCTAAGTTTTGGAATGTTATATTAAATATATAGTTTTTTTCGCTTGTGTGATCTGATGTGTGAAATTGAGTGAAATTTGAAACTTTTGAAAGTTAAATGAGAGGGAATGAAATGACTTTCCCAAACTTTCACTTTGCATTTATGTTCTCCATGAATTCAAATTCTTTTCATCACAAAACCTCGGAGTGAAGATAATATGACTTCTTCCATTTAAATAAATGAAAAAGGTTTTTGAAAGGATTTTGAATTTCATTCTCGAAATATTTCAAATTCATAAACTTTATGCAACTCAATGATTTTCCCGAGAGAAGATAAAATGACTTCTTCAAATTATAGGAAATATGAGTTGGAAGTTCCTTTGAAGTATTTTGAAATTTATTTTCAAATATTGAGTTATTTGGTTTTTACTCAAATTATTTTTCTTGAAAAATAAAATATATGAAAAATAGGGTAACATGATTCCCTACAATAGAAAATTGGAGAGAAATAAATTTGAAATCATTCTGGTATTTTTAAAATGAATTTTATTGGATTATATTGCAACAATAGCACTAATTGATTTATTTAACTTTGTGAGGATTTTATTTGACGGTAGAAAAATGTTCATCTTGTAGGGAATCTTTTTCTGTAAATTTTGATATATTATATGCCTATATAATATTTTATTTTGTTTTTTGTTTTTTTCCTTTTTGTCTCACTATATTTTAAAAAAATAACTTTCTCCCGCGGACCGAACTGGGCCGAAGGCCTAGCCGGCCCAGGACGTCGCCGCCTTCGAGCTCGGGACAGTGTCCCGAGCGCTCACACTCACGCCGCCGTGGCCGTTCCGGCCACCTCGCCGCCCCTTCCCCACGCCTCGCCACCGCCTCCTTCCCCACATATAAAAGGCGAGGTCGGCCCCTCCTCTCCTCCCCTAGTTCGCGTCACGCCGCCGCCGCACTTTTGCCGCCGCCCCGCTCGAGCCGCCACTGCCCCGCGTGACCACCGCCCGCCGCCGCCATTGCCCCGCTCTCCGGAGCTGCCGCTCTCCCACCGCCGGAGTTCGCCGGAGATCCGCCGGACCCGCGCCCGTTTTCTCCCGCCGATCCAACCCGCCGCCGCCGCCGGTTTTCTCAACGAAAACCACCAGACCGCCGCCGACCGGTATAACCGCCGCCCGTCCGGTTTTCTTTTATCTGTTCGGTTTAATTTATTTTTTAGATCGGTTTTCTTTCTAGTTAGATCTAAATAGCTAACGTTCATTGGTTAGGACTCTGTAGTGAACGGTTTTCATCGCATATGCTTCTGTAGCGAACGTTCGCTCGTTAGTCATTTTCTTTTTCTTTTAGTTTTCTGACAAGGACTTATTTGTTAATAAAAGTTTTTCAGTTTAGTCCCGAATCTTAAAACGACCACAACTTTTTACTCGTTAGTCCAAATTCAATGAATCCAACGCCCACGTCTTTGTTGTGATCCCCTCTATCAAGCAAAACAACTTAAACATGCTTATGAAAATTTTGAATTTTGAATTCAACTAGATTTGTTTTAAACTTCTTTTTGTCCTAACTTGAGTTTTATAACTCCGATTTAGTTGATTCATTTTGCAAATCGAAGCTCTTTACCTAAACTTTCTGATAAGACCAAATTCATTCAATTTTGGTACTGTTAGAAATTGTTTTCTGTTGCAAGAGTTATTTGCTTGGTTTAAAAGTTTTCTGAAGTGTTTCCTCGTTCTTTCCGATCTTCTGAGTGATTGCTTATGGGTGGTTACTATTGTTTGCTTACAATAGATTGATCGGAGTGTGCCGAGTAGATCAATCAGGAGTTATGAGTGGGAATTATCTACATCAACAGTACAAGGCAAGTTCACACATTGATCATACTCTTCAATACCCAGTTTTCATTGCATTACTTATATCGTCAAACACTTGCATGAGTAGGACTAGACACATGTGATACTGCTTTGTAGATCATGACACTACTAGAAAAAAGGCTATAGGTAATATCACTATTAGTGGCGCACCAGAGATGTGGTGCGCCACTACTATATAGCAGTGGCGCACCACAAACAGGTGCTCCACTAATAGTGACATTACTAGTGGCGCACCAGGTGTGGGGTGCGCCACTACTAAGTTTTTGAACAGTAACCAGCCATGCCCAGGCTTACCAGTGGCGCACCAGGACAAGGTGCGCCACTACTATTTTTGATAGTAGTGGCGCACCTTGCCCTGGTGCGCCACTGGTAAGGCTGGGCATGGTGGTCCAAAAAAAAACATAGCAGTGGCGCACCCCTTCACTGGTGCGCCACTAGTATTCCTGGCTACTAGTGGCGCACCAGTGAAGGGGTGCGCCACTGCTATGTTTTTTTGCACCAAATGCACCCCCCCCAGTGGACCGCCTTTTCAGTTAAAAAAATAAATAAAAGAAAATGATAGAAATGTCAAAAAAATAAAAAAAATAAGATTCCAATGTGATTTGTGGTCTAGTTGTTAGCAAAATTTACAAACATGAATTTCGACTTTTTTTGCAAAATCTCTCGAGAATTTGTAAAATGGGCATAACTTTTGCATACGAACTCCGATGAAAAAGTTTTTTATATGAAAAAGCATCTACTCGAAAAGTTACATCCGAATTCAACTGGGGGGAACCCCGTTGAAGATTCTTAGAATCCCCAAAAACCTAACCGAATAAAAGATACGGGGCTTTTAAGATCTAGAGGCAAAAAATTCAAAAAAATTCAAAAATAGTAGTGGCGCACCGTGGGTGTGGTGCGCCACTAATATAGTTTTTTTTTTGAAAAACTATTTTTTTTGGAATAAATATTTTTTGAAAAAATTCAAAAAAATTCAAAAATAGTAGTGGCGCACCGTGGGTGTGGTGCGCCACTAATATATTTTTTTTGGAAAAAAAATGGTTTTTTTTTGAAAAAATGTTTTTTTTGAAAAAATGTTTTTTTGAAAAAAAATAGTTTTTTTGAAAAATATGATATGTAAAATGACCGGGAAGTTTGAAATATTATTTCAAAATTTCATCACACTCATGAACATGAACAAACTCCCAGACATTAACAAGGTTTAATAGGATTGATATGATAGATATATCAACAAGTGCCTGCTAAGTGAGCTGGTGCTGGGGTTGGATAGAACTCAGAAGTTAAGCGTGCTTGGGCTGGAGTAGTGTAGGATGGGTGACCTTCTGGGAAGTTTGACCACGGAGTGCGATTTGACCCGAGATTAAGCCATATTGACCCGAGATTAAGCCATAGTGACCCGAGATTAAGGAAAAAAAATTCCCGCAAAAATTGAAAAAAAAAATTCTGGAAAAAAATTTGAAAAAAAAAATTGTTACTAGTGGCGCACCTGTAGCAATATCAGTGGCGCACCTGTAGCAATTCTGGAATAAAATTTGAAAAAAAAATTTGAAAAATTTTTTTTTGAAAAAATATTAGTGGCGCACCCGGGGGGCATACCAGTGGCGCACCAGTGGTGCGCCACTGTTATTGGGATTAACAGTGGCGCATCATAGGTGCGCCATTAGTATTCCTTATTAGTGGCGTGGTATTAGTGGCCCACCCATGGTGCGCCACTAATGGCAATATTGGGTGCGCCACTAATAGCCTTTTTTCTAGTAGTGTGAGGTAGGAACCCAATGACTTGAGATCAACCCAGGGGAATATATGCTTTGTTACTTATTGCTTAGCCATGCTGGTAGACGTGGATTGGTATGTGAGATCCATGAAAGTTGCAAGAGTGATATTTAACTAAGGGAAATTTAAGGTGGAGACTTTAATACACATCTGGTTGGATTGGTTGGGGCACCCTGGAGTACCCAGTGGTTTGCCCGGGTACCTGGAGGGTCCAGTGTGGTCCTAGGGGATCCCGGATGACCCGTGTGATCACCCTATTGGAATGCCACCCAGGCTCAAAGGGATCATATGATATTTTCATGCCTAGAAACTTCCATGTGCAGCCACAAGCCATTATGGGCTCTGGCATAGTTGAGTATGTTGTGTGAGCTCTTTCAGTGGTGGACTAGCAGATGTAGGGGGAATGTAGGTGTATCAGTCCATCCAGGGTAAAGAGTAAATGCTTCTGAAAGACTGTGTCTCGTTCATCCGGTTCTCAAACACTATGCAGTGCGAGAAATTAAACGGAGGCGATCGAGTCTTGTGGGGAAAAGTGCACAAACCTCTGCAGAGTGTACAAACTTATCATGATTAGCCGTGTCCACGGTTATGGATATCTTGAGTATCTAGAAGTGGATTATTTTATTGACCTCACCACTTGATCTAATAAAATTGTTGGGTTATTAATTTTGGTAACTTGGGATTTGAGATGGAGGAACCATTCTCAATATTGCATAACTAAACTGAGTAGTAAATAAAATCTATTCGTTTGTTGTAGGAAAAAACTAGCATTATGCAAAAATAAACCTTACAGCCTCCACCAGCCAAATATGCATGTAGTTGTAGGCATTGTTCATCATTACTGCTACAGTGTGAATTTGCCAGTACATTCAATGTACTGACCTACATGGCTGCAACGTCTCATGTTGCAGGAATTATAAGAAGAGTAAGTGTTACGTTAGGGTTGCGCTGTCTACACTCAACTTTGCCGTTGGTGTTGATGGGAATCCACAACCTTGTTGTTACTTCCGCTATATGGATTGAGGTAATAGTATTTACGTTACTTTATACATGTGATTTACCTCTGTTATAAATCCTCAAGTACTGTGTGTGTCAGCATACCGATCCAGAGATGACACTTAAGCACGGAGACTTGATCCATTCGGGTCGGTTCGCTACAACTTTGATGACATCCTAGTGTTTAGCAAATCTCTAAAAGATCATGTGAATCATTCTATCACCATTTTTAAAACCTCCGCAAGGAAAAGCTTTATGCCAACCTAGAAAAGTGCAAGTTCGGTGTAGACAAACTTCTCTTCCTAGGATTTGTTGTGTCATCACAAGGTGTGCATGTAGACGAAAATAAAATTGAAGCTATTAAAACTTGGCCAACTCCAATGAACTTGCGTCAATCGCGTAGTTTCTTAGGCCTAGCCGAATTCTATCGACGCTTTGTGAAGGACTTTGGCACAATCGCTATGCCTCTACACGCTTTGAACAAGAAGAACACACCCTTTGTTTGGGGTCCTTCGCAAGACACCACGTTCAATGAGCTTATATCTTTGCTTACTCACTCACCTTTACTTGCCTTACCAAACTTTGACAAACCCTTCGAGGTACATTGTGACGCTAGTGGTATCGGAATAGGAGGCGTGTTAATGCAAGAAAAGCACTCGATTGCGTAGTTTAGGGAAAAACTTTCCGGATCGCAACTTAACTACCCCATCTACAACGAAGAGATTTATTCCTTGGTGAGAGTTTTGCCTGTTTGGGAACACTATCTCCGCCCTCATGAATTCATTCTTCACACGGACCATGAGACACTCAAGTATCTTAAGGGTCAAACTAAGTTGAACAAGCGTCATGCTAAGTGGAGTGAGTTCATAGAGTCATTTCCCTATGTCATCAAATACATTAAAGGCAAAGAGAATGTTGTGGCAGCTGCGCTTTCCCGCAAATGCATGCCTGTTACTAAACTTGAGTTGGATGTTCCTTGCTTTGAGCACATAAAAGACTTGTATGAGCATGATCCTTTCTTTGCAAATTCTTATGCTAAGTGTTTGATGCATACTTATTGGGAACGATATTACATCAAGGATTAATATCTTATGAGCGCTAACAAACTTTGCATTCCCGAGTCTTCTCTTCGTTTCCTACTTTTGCAAGAATCTCATGGAGGACTTATGGGACACTTCGGACGCGACAAGACATTTGCGACGCTCTCCAAGAATTACTATTGGCCCAAGATGTTACGTGACGTCTCACGCTTCACCAACCGGTGTTCAACATGTCGCAAAGCTACGTCTAAAGCTCAATCCCATGGTCTTTGCATCCCACTTCCTATTCCATATAAACCTTGGGAAGACATTAGCATGGACTTTGTACTTAGTTTGCCTAGAGGAAAAAATGGAAAGGATTCAGTGTTTGTTGTTGTGGATAGATTTTCCTAAATGGCTCATTTCATTCCATGCAACAAGATAGACGATGCTTCACATGTTTTAAATCTCTTTTGTAGGGAAATTTTGCACCTACTTGGAGTACCAAAGACGATCGTCTCAGACCGCGACGTCAAGTTCCTAAGCTACATTTGGAAGACGCTTTGTGCCAAGCTCGAAATCAAGCTAATCTTTTCTTCTCCATACCATCCACAAACCAATGGTCAAACGGAGGTGACAAACCAAACACTATTGATGCTTCTTCGCGTGTTGATCAAGAAGAACCTCACGTAATGGGAGCAATGCTTGCACATCGCCGAGTACGCCTACAACCACGCATGGCATTCAACAACCGGCAAGGCTCCCTTCGAGGTCGTCTACGGCTTCAACCCGTTGTCCCCATTGGACATTCTACCTCTACCTCTCCAAGAGCGCATCAATATGGACGCAACTGCACGAGCAAGCTATTCCAAGAAGATGCTTGAAGATAAAAGGCACACCATCGTGTGTCCAAGATCAACATCAACAAGCGACCATGATATTCGGCATTGGAGATCTTGTGTGGCTACACCTTCGCATGGAATGCCTACCGAACAAGCGCAAGTCCAAGTTACACCCTCGAGTCGACGGACCATACAAGGTGCTTGCACGCTACAACAGCAATGCATGGAAGATCGACATGCCATGCGACAAGTACAACATGAGCGATATCTTCAACATCAAAGATCTCTATTATTTCCATGGTGATGAAGATTTTCATCCGTGATCGGATCTTTCCCAAGGGGGGAGATGATGCGGAGCATCACAAGGTCATTCCCATGGACCTATCATCATCTCACCAAGTGCGAAGTGGACCATGATACATGCTCGTACAAGAGCTCTCGAAGCCGAGTTGACTTCACTCCTCTCTCAACTCCCTCTCGATTCACATGAGACATGGCTACTACCCTCATCGAAAACTCTATGCATACTCAGGTACATCAAGGACGGCCAGGGAGAAGCTAAGGAGCAAGAGGTATCGAAGAAGGAAGACAAGCGCAGAGATGCAAGAGAAATCAGCCAAGCCCCAAACTAGCCGAACGATCCAGACGAGGTCCCGGACGATACGGACAGAGCCTGGATGATCCGAACCCTTGTTCGGACGATCCGGTTAACACAAACCCCGACACCCGAAGCTCCCTCGCTAAAGATGGACCATTTGAACCCTAGCCCGGATCATCCAGACGTGCCCGGAAATCGAGACCAGGACCCGGACCTCCTGCTGCAGAAATTACCCGGCCGGATCATCTGGACGCCGTGCCGGATCATCCACACCCCCGAAGGCCGAATCATCCGGACCAACTTCCGGATCATTCGGACCATGCCCGCGTGCATGACTTTGGGCCGAGGCCCAAGTACCCCTTTGCCCCTCCTAGCCTATATATACTACTCCGCCTACACCTTCTAGGGTTAGCATTGGTTTAGCTCATTTGTGAGATAGAGCTTTGGTCATGCTCTTGGTTCTTCTCGTTTGAGAGTCTGCGGCCTCTATAGAGAAGATCCCCCGAGTGGATTCAAGACCTCCTCACGGAGAAGACCCCTTGTGGGCTCAAGACGTCCTCTCGGAGATGACCTCGTTACCGTGTTCCATCCTTAGTTGATTGTGGATCGTGTATCACTCTTTGTTTTCCCGGATCTAGCATATGTGTGACCTAAACTTGTTGATTTGAGTGTTTTCCTCTTGTTCCTCTCGTGTTTTTCACTTGTGTTCCTCGTGGGATCCCACTCCAATCGTGTAATATCGGCCTAGAATCGGGTTAGCCCCGCATCATTATGGCAGAAGCTTCTTGCAGTACCTTATTGAAGAAGACTGATTATCTTGCACCGGAATCCATTCATAACTTACTGATGCAGACTGGGGAATCTTGCCTTGTACGCTTCACTTTGACTTGAAATGCAATGTTGGACTTGGATCCAATTTTGTTCTCTTGCTGGTTTAATCATGGCTGCAATAAAGATTATTCTCTGACGTGTACTTGTTACGTAAAGTCGGAGCAGAATATACTTGTATTCAGACCGGATGTCTGCAAGACAATGCTGTCAACTAAAAATCTCATTGCTTTTAACTAAGTTCCTTGGTGTATATCTTTATTTCTCACAGCTTCTTCTGATCCAGTGTCAGTTGATGAGCAATTTCCATAAGGGGGCAACTGCGAAGATTCAAATAAAGAAACATGAGAAAACGATTTATTGCAACAAGTCACTCAACAAACAAGCTACATAACTACCCCCACACATGCACACACAAGCATGATACTACAACAGATGCACATACACTACATGCAGGACTACACCCTACGCTTGAGCAAATGCTTGGGAACTGACGAAAAAACTAAGGGAGTAGCGAGTGGAACTGCTGACTCCGAAGCTCCGGATGGATGAGGCGGAGGGGTTGGAGAAGCTGGCAGAGACTGAGGTAGGGTGGCACTAAGCAATCTCCTGGCTCGAATGGCGTCACGGACTAACTCGCAAATAGGAAGACACTCGGCCGTCATGTAACGGGACATGGCGAGCATAGCCGGGTCATCTTGAGGGTTGATAGAAGGGAACTGGATCCGCTTGGGATTCTGGACGATGGTGGGATAGTACTGATAAGGACGGTTCTCTTGCACCATGCTCTCTTGATGACGAAGACCGGTGATTCTTGCCATTGCGGCAAGCTGAACGGCACGCTCGGGAGTACCATCGTAACAACCGTGGAAACTATAGGTGCGCTTACCAATAGGAATCGGGGCTGACATATGGACATGAGCAACATACTCCAGGATTCTTCCTCCAGTAGAAAACTTGAATACTTGATAATGATGTGGATCTCCATGGGGATAAATGCTACGCCACATATTGCTAAGAAGGGTGGCCAAGTTAAGAGGTGTAGCGGTGGGATTGAACGCAATAGGAAAAGCACCGACAACTTTGAGGAGGGTACTAAACTCATGGGAGCTAACCGCCATCTACGCACGGAATAAGGGTTAGGGGTAACCGAATTAAGACTATATGCAGCAAACAAATGCAACTACCAAATGCAGGAAGCAGAGACATAACCAGACACTATATTACCGTTTTCTAATGTTCCAGTGAACTAGGATGCTCTACAGCTAGACCTGCTCTAATACCAAGCTTGTGGCAACCTGGCTCAGAGAAACCGGAACGCCCCGTATTCCAGCCCAGAAATCGAGATGAAGTCTTTTGGAATACGGCACCGCTTAACATAGAATAAACCAGCTCTCTATTACAACACAAAAACAAATACAAGGTCTCTATTATTACAGTGAATAACATCGGCGTGGCGACCCTACGTCAACCACAGTTGCTCTACACAAGCAGCATAACAACTCCAGGCAGTGGAACCTCTACTAGCAGCGGAACAATGAACGACGATGATGGACTCTAATTCGTGGGGACTCTGGCTGGAATGTTTATCCTACCTCGTGAACACAGAAACTACACCAAACAAGCAAGTAATCTATGCACGACCATCAAACTTGCATGACACGCCAGGTCAGAACATTGAGTGTACTTGCAAGCTCACAATAACGAAAAGCAGTCAAGACAAACAACAACATGGCATTAGCAGGTTAAATCAATCATGAACATGATGCTAATAGAATAACATGACATGCACCAACTTAACATGATACAGCTAGAACAACACTAGCATCGCATGAGTATATGAACATGATGATAGTAGCATGCAACATGATGATGTTATCATTCACCAACTTACTCTGCTCGGGTTACCTCGTAACCATCACATGCACAAGCTTACCATCATGGACATCACACGATCATCTCAGGATCCAATCAAGCTGGGTATTAACAATATCATAGTAATCATTACATGACCACAAGGAGCTTTACCTTTACCATTGACTCTCGCATAACACTACAAATATCCAACAACCCGGTATCCTCGATACCACGGTGATCGTCTCACGATTACATAAAGATCAACCAACTTCGGTATCCATGATACCTCTGTGATCCTCTCTCGATCACAACCAACCTCTTTCTCATCATCGAACCAGGGTTATTACTAAGCACATTATTATTAGTGTTAACCCATAATGTGACCGACTACGAACTGGGACCTTATCCGCTGGCGCGGCTATCGATAGATTTAACACACGCTTCCATATAGGTGGACCAACATCATTCCTATAAAACCGTGCTATTGTCATCATACTATCCTAGCCACTCCGACAAACTCCCCTTTGTACTATGTCCTGGGTGGCCCCAATGTCAACCCGTGACATCCCCGATGTCAACCCATCACATCCAATGGACACCATCATGGCAAAACATAAACGGTCCCAAATGCAAACATGAGCTCAAACTAAACACACGGGCACACAAAGGCTTATGCCATTCTACCCGGCCAAGGTAATACCCGTGCATAACCTTCCCTCGTTGGAGGCACCGGCAAGAGGCATGGCAATTGACCCAGTTAGGACCCCCCATAAGGTAAGTGCGGCTGCACTCGTCAGCTTGATTTGGTGGCACCATGACACAGCCAACAGTTGTTCAAGTTCATTTAAGTCTGGTTTAACTTGAATGCAATGAACTGAGTCATAACATATTAACATGATGCTACTACAATGCATGAGCATGATATCAACATAAGCATGGCGGTGCAACATAATCATCGAGCAACAATGAAGCATTTATCCAACTGAGCATTACATAATGACGAGCATAAGCATAACACTACACATGAGCATAGCACAACAACTAGCATCATAAATAAATACCATGCAAGAATACTACCAAGTAAGCATGTAACTAGCTAGATGAAAAGGAAACATGCACCGCAAAGGTACTGGAGAACACACTATAAGCATGCATCGAAACAAACATCACCGCTACCATCGTGTACTACTACCAATCACGACATCTAACAATGATACTAGCAAGTAATACTTGACAACAACATGCATCGGAACATAGCATTAAGGTGAACTTGAAACCACGAGCATAACCGAAACAACGACAGTATTAGCAAACAAGCAGACAGATAACAAGCAAACTTCTATTTAATATTCACGTAGAAACCATGGCTACTTCATGGCTATCATGCAAGTTGTTGGTGTGGCTTGCCTGGGGATGAAGGATACACCTGGAAGAAGTGCGGTGAAGCCACGGAACGAAACACCGGACGGTTCTCTCTCAGAGGGGGCTGATTAGAAGCAAGGTCAAAGTGTTCATTTTCACTGTGGGATCACCTAGTGAAAATCATACCAATAGAAAGATCTCGAGGAGGCGAAGAAGTGGGCGTTGGTTTCACCTCAATCGAAGATATAGTCGCGGAGATACGAAGGGTGGAAGAATAGGGACTAATCTCTGAATATTTATCCTACAAACAAGTCCTTGGAGGTAGAAAACAGAAAGCGCCTTTCAGAGGAATGGGCTTTCATAACTGAGAAACGTATTCTGGGCTGAAGTAGAATGGAAGTACGGCTTTCTAGAAACGGAAGCGTATTACCAAGAATTGCCCTTCTACTTACCGGACCTGCGCCCGGGGTAGGAGAGACTTCCAGGCAGGACCCACGCAATAGGGGGGCAGGCGCTCTTCGTATACCTCCCTCTGTTCCTCGCGTGGAACAGAGGAGGACAAGGCGAGGCAGAGGCAAAGGCCGGCGATGGGGCCGGCCATCTCCGGTCGAGCAGAGGGCACTAGCGGGATAGATGGAGCCTCCCGCACCCGTTCAGAGGGAGGGCGACTGTCGGGGAGGAGCAGGGTGGAGGGGAGGGGCAATGCTAGGAGGCTACAGTAACGGCGGTGGTGGTGGTTTTCGGTGGTACGGGCACTCCGGCGAGGGTGCCAGGGTGTGGGGCAAAACGCGGGGAGGAGGGGGACTCCGTGGAGGTAGGGAAAGCGAGGGGAGGCTCAGGACGGCCGCAATTTAGCCGAGGCCAAGGCGTCCCTGGTGGACTGCGGCAAACAGAGGCGAAACGAGCCCGCTCCGGTGGACTAGAAAGGCGGGGGAGGGAGTGGTGAGCTGCGGAACACCTTGGAGCAGTTTATATAGGCGCAGAGGAAGCCTCTAGAGGATCATGGGAGAGCTTGAGCTTAGCTCTAATGGAGGACAGAGGCTGGACACAACACGGGCATGGCGTTTGCGGCGTATTAATTGAGAACCAGGACGAGGTAGAGGTACGGATAGATGCAGTCGAGCATGGGGGAGCTACTAGACATGGTTGGACGTCGAGACGACGATGGAGCGGACGACCATAGTGGCCGGATCGTGCCAGAGCATGCAATTAGCATGACGCAATCGTGATCACCGCGTGCACTAGTGCAAGCGGCGCGCTTTGGCCTGGCCGACCGTGTCTAGTAGATAGACATTCAACGGAGAGTGCCAAGACGGAAAAGAACGGGCATAGTAGAGCTTGTGATGACCACACATAGCAGATTTATAGTGGAATAACAAGGTGTTTGTTCTATCATGAGCAATATGCAAGAGGATCTAGACTCGGGTTTTTGTCGTGGAGTGATCACATGCTACGAATACTACCTTGGCCAGAAATCAGCTCATTAGGATGAATAAAAAGAGCACTTGTTGTATAATGCACCATACCGTCAGAAATACAATGTATGAAGTAGCACTCACATAGCAAGTTAGATTGTGCTAAATTTTGGTACAGAGGACTTATTTGATGATATGAGGCTGCTGTAAAAATGTCATGCCATTTGGAAATAACAAAGTGGCACTTGTTTGACAAAGCTTCAATCTCAACAGATACTTAGGAAAATTGCACAAGGCAAATGGCTAGATGGAATGGGCCCAAATTTTGTGGAGAGAGTTAATATGGATAGGGTAATGGTCTGGTAAAGTTTCAGCTTAATTGAAGCAATATAAAATATAGTTGCTTTACAATCTGAAATTCTTACCAGAAACCAAGAATTGATGTTGAGCTCACATAGAGTGATGTCATGAGCTCAAATTTGGAGGAGAGCTATGATTCAATCAAAGGAAGGATTTGGCCAAGTTTCAACTTATTTGAATAGGCCTAGCATGCACTTCCTTCACAAAGGCTTTCCTCAGACAGGAACTTTGAAAAATTTGTCAGGAATATTTACTAGGAAAATTGAGTTCCATTTTGGCATAATGCAAAGATATGGATAGGTAAAGGTGTCTAAAAAGTTTGGAGGCAATCAAGCAAAGATAAATAGCACTTTCTTCACAATGTACCATTTAGGGTAGAATAGGAAAAGAATTATTGGAGGATTATTTTTTAACATGGCAATGAAATGTTTTGCCATATCTGAGGAATATATGACCCAAACAATTTATGAGAATTATTCGGAAATTTTAGGAGTGACAGAAATATAGGCTGCTTCACAACCTAGGGAAAAAGAATTATTTGTTAAGTATAAAAGGAATATTCCCAATAAAAAGAATACTAGGATTTGAGCTAGGATGAGAAATGACATGTTCTTGGGATGATGATGAGGATGGCAAGCCACTATAAAACCTAGGAAGACATGATCTTCCTAAGATTCAAAACCACATTGCCACAGAAAAACAAATAAAGACCAGAAATCTAAGAAAATCATCAGAAAAAGGGCAAAATCTAGGTTGTTACAATACAGTAGCCCTTCTGGTGGGTCTCCTCTGTCAGGTGGAGGAATCATTATTTTGCGTTTAATGAGGAGGCACTTCCTTGGTGCAGCCATGGACTCAGCTATCAGCCTCTCCACGTACAGTCCTCTTTCGATGGAAGTCGTTCCTTGACATGACCACGTTGACCACGCTGCACCGGGAGCACCAAGGTGGTCAACGATGTGAGGCCTAGGAAGGGAATGACCCGGAGCCGGGGAAGGCTCTGCAGCTGTTTCCCACGCGGAGGTGAATGCGAGGGTTTACTGTTTTGGCTTTAGTCTGAGGTTGTCATCACCGAAGAATACCAGGAGGTCTGGGTGAGTATAGGGATGGCCAGGCCAGCGATGGGAGTAGGATGGTGCAGTGAAGCCTGCGCGGCAGCATAGCCGGCCACGGGACGTAGGAGCAAGCGGCATGACCGGTGATGGTTTGGGCGGCTGGAGCAAGAAGACCATAGGTTGAAGAAGCACGACGGCCGCTGGATGCACATCATACGATCACTGCAGCTAGAATCGTTTATATTGACTAAGTTGACAAATCATGCATCCTCGTCAACTTAGTGGGCCCACAAGTCAGGGTCCAAATTATGGTGAGTCCTAGATAGCAGGGGGTGTATTCATTTCTTGCGTGTAATAAGGAAGCAGTTTCTTGCGTGCGAAGATATAGCTGGTGGGTCCGAGCTGTCAGCGGGAGGAACATTTTTTTGTGAAATACAAAGGCCCTTCCATGGGTCCCCGCTGTCAGGTGGAGGAATCTTTATTTTTCACGTAATACGGAGGCCATTCCTTGCGTGCGGCCGCGGACTCAGCTGTCAGCCTCTCCACGTACAGTCCTCTTCTGATGGATGGCATTTGTTGACCACGTTCACCATGACGCGCCAATAGCACCAGGGCAGTGGACGACAGCGAGGCTTGGGAAGGGAATAACCCGGAGCCGGCAATGGGGAGTGCGAGGGTTTACTGGTTATCATAGTAAAAGCATATATGTATTTTTATAAAGTCCATAAAAAATTACCTAGGTCGATGTCTAAAGCTATGGCAAGATATTTGGACAAGCAGATCTATGTAACGGAATATATGTAAAGAAAATTCAGCAAACATATTGAGTGCTAAATTATGGCAGGCTATGTCAGCAATCAATGAGGCCAAGCACACAATCATCGAACTCCATCTCAGCAACAAAGATTGAGTATAAAATGGTGTCGAGCTATTTCAGCTAACAGACTGACTACTATACCATGGCAATCTACTTCATAGTGGATTCATGGTCCTAATATATGGCAGTATATTTTAGCAACTAATCGGGTGTGGCATGCAATCTCAGCAAAGCAGACTAAGTGCAGATAGGGCAAGGAAGCTTCTTAATTAGAGCATATTGATTGTAAACTATTTCGTCAAGCTATGAGATTAACATCGTCTATTAGCTAACATTCAACGCTACTCCGACATGCACGGGGCCTCAGTCTAGAATGCCCGTACTGTGGGAGAAGTTGACCGCCGTGCGTCTCCACAAGAACGCCGCCAGCGGTGGCGGCGCGATTGGAGGATGTCAGCCTACGAGAGGGTATGATGTAGGGTGGAACCCTAGAGGCCGATATTTCACGAAATGGAGGGGATCCCATGAAGAACACGATGAACACGGCGAAGAACAGAGAGAAATCACAAGGAAAAACCCTGAAGAACAAGTCCAATCACACATCCACTAGACTAACAACACATAGATCCACAAGATACATGAATAACAAAGGGATAGATACAAGCTAGAGTTCGTCCCAAATCCAAAGGAGATGGGGTATTGATGATATCCCATAGGATCTTCTCACATGCTCACAAGGAGGTCTTGAATCCAAGCGTGGATCTTCTCCGTAGAGGACGCTGTATCTCGATGGAGTAGAATCACAAGAATGAGCAAGGCTCTATCTCTAAAATGAGCTATCACAATGCTAACCCTAAAATGTTGGAGGTGGAGGAGTATACATAGTATAGAGCCACGAAGGGGTAAGTGAGGGGCGAAAGGGGTACATGGGACTCGGGCCCGAATGTTGTGAGGAACTAGGTATCGGACGTCCGGTCGGTGTCAGACGTCCGATGACTTGTAAGGTACTAGACGTTCGGTGGGCGTTAGAAGTCTGATGTTTCGGCTCGGTTATCGAGATGTCGGTCGTTCGATCGGAGTTGGTCGTCCAGGCGCTGGGGCTTGTCGGACGTCCGGATGTCGTCGATCGTCCGACCATTGTAGAGTGTCGGACATCCGGTGCACATCGGTCGTCTGGCCGCTTTAGACTCCGTAGCTCCGTCTTCTTCCGTCTTCGCTTCCACGCTTCCCTCGCGGATGGTGTAGGTGTTCTTTGGTGCTCACACTCCTCGTCGTCGTTCGTGAAGCTCCGGCAATACCTTTGAATGCACACGAGAGAAATGTCAAGTAGTATACCATCCTCGATGGGGTCAAGTGAACACGTGTAAAGGAGATGATTCATCTTTATGTATGAGAAGTAGAGGTCGTACGTGTCAGTTGCCAAACGGACTCTTGACATCGTGGTGTCCGTAGGATGCTCCGAGTCATCCCACCCCCCTTGGAAAAGATCCGACCTCGGATTGGAAGACAAATCATCATGGAAAGAAATGGTGTCACCATGTCGAAGTGGTCGATCACCAAGCACTCATCATCGTGAAGCTCTAAATGGGCACTCTCAATGTCACATCGTCTAGTAATTCCTTCGAAAGGAGCAAGGACAACAAACACTTTGAAGAAAAATGTGGTTGGAGTTAGTGCAAAACCAAGCATTCGAGAGGTGATTCACCCAACAGGTGTGGTCATCAAGCATAGCATATGGTGTGGCAAAGGATTGTGACATGGCATGTAAGCATATGAATTGAGCACAATCATTGTCATCGTGGAAACAAGCATGTAAATGGGAAGTAGGGATACAAATATGTGTGACAAGAGGAGAAGCATGTACATCATGGTCATAGCAAGCATGCACAAAGCGTTCATTGAAAGGTCTATGGTAGGCATATGAATCATTCACAACACCAAATAAAATGAAGTGTCTAAACACATGGGTCAAGTGCAAGACAATACAAGCATAACGTGCATAGGGTGTAGTGAGTATACTATGGCACTCAACACAATAGAAAGAGAAATTGTTCATCATGTGTGAGGCAATCAAGTCAATCATGTGAAAAGCAATGGGACATAGCATATGTGAAGAAATGACATTGTTGCAACCAAGTATATGAGAGGAACAAGTAATCCAAGAATTGGATGCAACACACAAGGCATATACATCATGATGCATGGAGATGTGAAATGGCAAGTCGAAGCAAGATCTCTAACATGTGTGCAATCAAGTGGTCCAAGATGACCAATTAGTCTCATGGTGCAAGCAAGACAAGTAGTGTGATCCACAATATTCATGCTCATGGTTTTGGGTTTCTCGAAAGAGAAGGATATCACCTTGAAAGCATGTCTTTGTGCATTCTTCATAATGCCAAAGCACTCGCAAGTGCGATACAGAAGCGTTGTGGTAGAAGGCGGTTCGCTCTTAGGAGCTCAAATAGTCAGCTCACGTGAAGTGGAAGTTGACACAAAGTCCAAGTATCCTACACATGCACACAACAAAACGAAGAATGTATGCGCATGGTAGGAAACACATCATCCATCATGATGGTTCTCTTCTCTTGCACATAACCATTAGAAGTGAAAGTGCATGAATAATATGATGCAAGAATGGCTATATTCATGGCACTAGGCATATGGTGCAAAGAGGTAAGACAAGCATGCTTCACAAGAATTATGTCAAAATCTCCAAATCAATGAGAGAATGCTATGGGGGAAATCTCATTATCAAGACTAAAAGCATTGTTGCACTCAATACATGGAAAATCATCTAGCATGAGAGAGGCAACATGTGGAGACATATGACAACAAGAAATATCAATCATGTGTAAAGCATGGGAATAGATGCCATCAACCGCATCAAACGAGCAAGTATGAATCATCGATGATGCAATACACGAAGCAAGCAAATCAATCACGTCGTGCAAACTAGTAGTGTGAAGAAGCAACATACTAGAGGAACTAATGGCAATCATGTCATGTGAGCAAGTAATAGATATAGGCAATGCGCATGACATATTGCAAGAACAAATACAAAGCAAGATCAAAGTATCATCATAGGAATTGGGCAAAAAATAAACATGGCAATAACTAGTGATATCTTGCAAATAAACATACAAGTACGAGAATCAATCATCATGTGTAATGCAAAGCATGGGTCACAAATGCATGGCAAAGGCATATAAATGAGCATATCATGCAAAGTGAACATGGCAAGATGGGCATAAGAGATATAATGGACAATAACCCATAACAATGTGAGGGCCATGTAGAAGAAATACGCGAAGTGTTTGCGAAATGGGAGCTTGTTTCGTCAACTCGTGCTCTTGTGAGGTTGACGAGTTAGTATGGGGACCTACACAAAAGAGACACAAACCAAAGAAATTGTGTGTGTGGTAAATTTACACATCATCCATCATGATGTGTATGTGCACGTGTGAGTTAGTACAAGATAAGCATCGATCAAAGAAATTTGAGGCACAATAGTGAAATATGGCATCCCTCAGAAAGAATAGTTGTCATGTATAGCACGATGGGGACATAAATTAGAGCAAGTATGTGGCACAACTATAGCATTTTCATTCATGGGGAGCATCTTGTGCACACAATTATGAGAATCATGCAATGGATGGGTTGGATCAAAATCTCCTCAAATGTATGAGGAGACTATGGGGGTCTCCGCATGAGAAATATCGGAAGCATAATATGTAGAAGTGGAACAATATCCAAAACAATGCATGTCCGAAGGTAGGTAATCATGGCATGGCATATGATGGATAGGATGCAAAGGAAGCATGTCAATATCATCACAAGAAAAACAAATGCCAATAACCATGGGCTTGTCATCTATGCCATATGTGCAAATTGGGGTTATTTTAATGGCATGTCTATAGTCACTACGATGAGATTGCAAATTGGACATATTATTGATCTCATGCATATCATGCGACAAGTCAAGCGGGTTGGCATACATGATGTGACCAAGAGAATTATCACAAGAAATCATATGCAACATGACATCGCAACTAATATACTCGACACGGAAATCATCAAACTCATCATAAATGGGTAAATCATCGCACGGGGAAATCATACTAGAATGAAGCATGGCAATAGGCGGATCAACATCATGCAAGCAATCGATGTCAACATAGTCCAGTAGTGGGACAAGAGCATTACCTTCGCCTTTGTTACCTTTTCTCATTACACTCATGTGATGTAGGTGAGGTGGGAAAGACCAAATGGTGGTCATCATATTGATATTGATGGAACCTTGTGGGGGCGGCGCGTCATCATATATGGGACCTAGCACGAAATGAGAAAACACAATAGAGGTAGAGGTCAAGTCATTATTGTTGAAAGTGGCCTCGCATGACCTATCAACTATCTCACTCTCTCTATGTGGTGGCTCACTCACTCCCTCAAGGTAGGTGCACTCAAAGTCACATATGGTGGAGTCACTCATCTCACTCAAGTGCTGGGTGTTGTGGCTCTCCTCACATGGGAATTGGGGCAGCTCAGCATATATGGGGCTAGTGGTAAACTCGCTCTCACTTTCAATATGGTGTCAAAAGTCACGAAAGTCATCATACGTCGCCGTGGTCGAAGGGAAAATCCCATGCCCAACCATCTCGTCATCATCACCGTGGATGAAGGCCGTAGATGGCACATCATCACTCTCCTCCCTGACCGAAAGAGAATCCCATGCTCGATCATCGTCATCGTGGATGAAGGCCGAAGATGGCACATCATCACTCTCACCTCCAAAGCTGGAAGCATCATCCTTACTCGTTACTATGTCATTCGCCTCCAAAGCTTGGTCCTTGAATGGCTCCGTAGTCATAGTCGTCGCCATACCGTCTTGAAAAAGAGTCAAAGTAGACCCGGAATCATCAATGCCACAATGAGGGATGGCGGTGAAGTCGAACTTGGGAGTGTCGTCTTGGAGCTTGTTGGGGTTGTACATGGTTGTGGTACTAGCCTCATGCTCACCGTATTGGAGCTTGGTCTTCGAAAGGTGTGCTTGTGGTGGAGAAGCCTTGGCCTCCACGAGTTCTTGTTCGGCCTTGAGAGAAGCAATGTAGTTGTCGTCGAGGGACTTGTAGTTCTCGAGGAAGATAGTCTTGGAGATTTCGTTGTTCAATCCCATCATGAAGTGGACTTAATCAAAATGGGGTCGTCCATGCCGGCTCATCGCAAGGAATTCTTCATCTCCTTGAAGTACTCGTCGATGGACTTGGATCCTTGGGTGGTGTTCTCCAATTGGCGTATAAGTTGTTCCGTGTAAGTGGGAGCCATGTACTCTCGCTGCATAGCTCTCTTCGTCTTGGGAAAACTCATGTCATAGTCCTCCGAAGGTGTGTGAAGCCACCATGTTGACGCGAAGTTGTGGAAGTTTGTTGTGGCGCACTTCACTTGATATTCGTAGGGTACTTGATGTAGCTTGAGCTGGTCATCCATCAAGCGTTCCCATTCAAGATACTCCTCGAGTTCTTGAGTCCCATAGAAAGGAATCAAGTGATAATTGTCAAGGTCGTAGTAGCTCGTGGAAGTCGCGGACTTGATCTTGGGGATCTTCTCTTGAACATAAGATTGAGGTGCTTGCTGGTGAAGATGTCGTATGTCTAAAGGTGAAGATGCCTTGAAGGTGCTTGGAGAAGATGCCAATGTATATGGTGAAGTCGTAGAGCGTTTGTTAGTGTTGATCTCTTGACCTTCATGTTCTTGTCGTTGATGGTGTCGATGCCGATGTGATCTCATCGAAGATGGTAGTTCGAAAGGATGTACACTTGAGCGTCTTCTCGAAGATGAGGGAGACCTCTTTGAGGTCTTGATGAGGGCTTTGAGCTCCTCCATTTGAGCATCCATATTGGCATGCAAGTTGTTCTTCATGGCATCGAACTTGTCGTTGTTGTTGTGGACCAAAGTAGATGAAATTCTTTGCCTATCCATCACAAGACTCGAGTAGAGGTGAGTAGAAAATGATATAAACAATACCAAGTTACCTTTTCCCAAAGTTGAGGATGTATCCCGTTTCACTCAATGTGACATGGAAGAATAGTGGAATTGGTACCGTACTTGTTCACTCACACCTATCAAGTAAAGATTATCTAGTGGCTCGGTTAGGACAAGTGGCACAAAAATTTGATGGAAATGTTAGCAACAGTCAAATAATGTTCAAAGAGATTCAAAAATTCGCAAATACAACAAGTAGACCAATAGCAATGAATGGAACAGTGAAAAACACACACTGATAGATAAATGGGGTCATGCAACCAAGGAATGAGCACAAAATGTGGAATCCATGGAAAATGCTCGTGTTGCACAACTCAAGAGAGACGCTAGCACGATTTCCCTATTGGCAGATACGACACTTGTGCTCAACCTATGATATGGAAAATGCATCAACTTTCTATCCCAAGTATGTTAAGTATGTATGGTGCAAGATGATCCAAGATAATCGGATATGATAACATATGGTATATTGTGGCCCACTATGATAGGATAATATGGCTCTTTCTAACAAGCTTCTTTGTTTTGCTCTTTTTGCTTAATGGCTTATTCTTATTCTTTTTTTGGCCACGATGTGGAATGCACAAACCAAGATAGCAGTTGTGTATATGCGGGACAATCTTGTGACACAAGGGGTGGTACTATGATACCAAGATGATACCAATATGATATGGTATATATGCAATGGAAGGTGTAGATCGTTGATCACTAATGTGCACAAGTAATGTTGCCGGCAATACTCAAAGGCTAGTCTCGATAGGCAAGTGACACAAAATGGGCTAGGGGTTAACAATAAAATGGCAAAAAGAATGTACAATGATGGTTTACCACGATACCAAGGTGATATAAAGGTTACCGTTCTTGCTTATAGTTAGTCAAGATGGTGAAGTGGTCGATGCCAATGATGACCTCACGGCGATGATGAGATGTGGTGTTCTTTATGTAGAATTATTTGTAATTAGCCGAAACACCTTAGGAAACGGAAAAACCACAACTCAAAATCTCAAATGTCAAATGGCGGTAGCGTAAAAGCGTTGGTGGTTGTGGAATTAATGGTGGAAACCCAGTTAAAATGGGTTATGGTGGCGGAAGGGTATGATGGGCTATACACGGAGTGGGAGTTGACGGAACGATCCCTAAGTAGCCGAAACACCTTAGGAGACACAACCCACAACTCAAACAAGCTCAAACAAAAATTGGGTTAAGATGTGTGTATAGTGGGAAATGGGTATGCGGAAGTGGTGGTGGTGGTTGATGAAGAAGCAATTATCCCTAAGTAGCCAAAACACCTTAGGAGACTCGAATCACTAATCAAGCAACCACAAATGATATGGTGGACAAAATGCGTTAGGTTGTGCAAGGCTATGGTGGCTATGCGGATGATATGGTGGAAGGCCTAGGCAAACTTGCCAAATTTCACAAAATTTGATGGAGTGAAATGATGATGGGATTATTTTGTGGTATGGGGGATGTCAATAGCTTCAAAAGGAGCTAAAGAACGTCGAAATCGGAGTTCAGATGAATTAGTTATGGACAAAACAAAAATCAGTCGAAGTTGATATCTATAGGTGTCAGACGTCTGAGAAACGTTGGATGTCCGGTGGAGCTCGGAAATCTGAGGTTTTGCTTCTAGAATGGACTGTCGGACGACTGGTGGCTCCGGGGGCGTCGGACGTTCGATAAAACGCCAGTCGTCCGGTGGGTGTGGGTCAACTCAAGATCCAAGTTTCGGCACGCGATTTTGGGCTCGAAATTGAGGAGATTTTGTGGATGGAAAGTGGGAAAACTTGTGAAGATGCTAGATCACTCGAAACACGGCGAATCTATGGATCAAAATCAACAAAACATCATCAAACCAACAAGTCACCAATAAATTGGGGCTATTTTTTGTGGGGATTTTCGAAATTGGGG
Source organism: Secale cereale (assembly GCA_902687465.1). NCBI lineage: Eukaryota > Viridiplantae > Streptophyta > Magnoliopsida > Poales > Poaceae > Secale > Secale cereale. The sequence continues at coordinate 317,787,920 of LR738712.1, read as the reverse complement.
AAGAACACAACAAAATTAGGCTAGAAACCAAGGAGGGGGGCTCCAATTTCGTCAGAAACCATGGCCCTTGATACCAAGATGATGTAGGGTGGAACCCTAGAGGCCGATCTTTCATGAAATGGAGGGCATCCATTGAAGAACACGATGAACACAGGGAAGACCGGAGAAAAATCACAAGGAAAAACACTCAAGAACAAGTCCAATCACACATCCACTAGACTAACAACACATAGATCCACAAGATACATGAACAACAAAGGGAAAGATACAAGGTAGAGTTCATGCCAAATCCAATGGAGATGGGGTCTTGATGATATCCCGTAGGATCTTCTCACATGCTCACATGGAGGTCTTGAATCTAAGCGTGGATCTTCTCCATAGAGGTTGCGGTCTCTCGATGGAGTACAACCACAAGGATGAGCAAGGCTCTATCTCTAAATTGGGCTATCAGAATGCTAACCCAAAAATGGTGGAGGTGGAGGAGTATATATAGTCTAGGGCTGCGAAGGTGTAAGTGAGGGGAGAAAGGAGTACATGGGCCTAAGGCCCGAACGCTGTGCGCAGACAGGTATCGGACGTTCGATCGGTGTCGGATGTCCGACGGCTCGTGGGGGACCGGATGTCCGGTAGGCGTCGGAATTCCGATGTTTCGGCTCGGGTATGGAGATGTCAGTCATCCGGTCGGCGTCGGTCGTTCGGGCGCTGGGGCTTGTCGGACGTCTGGAGCTCGTCGGTCGTCCGACCGCTGTAGAGTGTCGGACGCCAGCTGCACGTCGGTCGTCCGGCCAATGTAGACTCCGTAGCTCCGTCTTCTTCTGTCTTCGCTTCCATGCTTCGCTCGCGGATGGTGTAGGTGTTCCTTGATGCTCGCACTCCTCGTTGTCGTCTGTGAAGCTCCGGTAATACCTATGCATACACATGAGAGGAATGTCAAGTAGTATACCATCCTCGAAGGGGTCAAGTGAACACGTGTAAAGGAAGTGATTCACCTTTATGTATGAGATGTAGAGGTCGCACGTGTCACTTGCAAACGAACTCTTGACATGGTGATGTCTCTATGATGCTCCGCATCAGGGTACTATGGGAGCGAGATGATCACCGTGCGTCATCTAGACGAACCGTAGTGCCGAGAAATTGGCGCAGCGGGGAGGGCGGCTATGGCGGACCGAATGGAGTGGAGAGGTATGGGGGGGGTGGTTTGGGTAATATTATTGGCTAGTTGGCCGAAGAGCAGTTGAATTTGTGATTTGGGGGGAATTTTTGGGGGGAATTTTCACGCGGTGGGCGGGGGAGGTTGCCGCATGGTCGGTTTCTCCAAATGTGGTCCCACGTGTCAATGAAGAGGCTAGACGAAGCACATTCCAATAGGTGAGCTATGTGCATGACCGACTATGTGAGGGGTGCAATGAGACCGCGACAGGCGTCCTGTGAGTGTACCGCCTTTTCCTTTTAAACTGCTTCATGGGATCCATCGATACAAAAAAGAGACCCTTGTTGGCTTTTTATATATATAGGAGAAATTCCGCGAGCACCACGAGTCAGAGCCGAGGCTCGAACCAAGGCGGGCTGGCTGCAACTCCAGCAGCACAACCATCGGGTCGATGACCCGTCCTCCGACCCGTCGATATTAATCCCAATTAAAACACTGTGTTCGGGTATATTCCTACTCGATATGCTAGGAGTCTGGCTTAGTTGGTTCGACAGACAGGGCGACAGGAAGACTTGAAATGCGTGAATGTGTAGTGCACATACTATTGGAAGGCCTAAGAGAAAATTGCATACTATGTAAACCCTATGTTTTTATATACTTCGCATATTAGCTTTGTCTCGGGTCAAACCTTCTAAACTTAGACCAAGTTCATACATACAAAAACAATGACAGCGACAATAGAAAGTAAATACGATTACAATCATCATTCAATATATTTTCATACAATATATATCGGACGAGATTAATGCAAACACGGTAGATTTTAATTACATTTGGTAATTTTAGGAAAAATAGATGAAATCCGACCCTAAACCTATACTATGAAGGCGACTCATGTCCACTTTCGTTTGTACTTCTGCATCGGTGAGGACGCCCTCCAGCTTCCATCTCCATGAACAGCGGCGGGGTTGACAACCTGTGAAGTGAAAGTGCGGTGTCCGGCGAGAAAGAGTAGAACACAGGAGACGGACCAGCCAACTTGGCACTCCCTGGCCAAGCCCTGTCGCCTTATATGCCCTACTCTTCCTCGGAGAAGTCCCCGACCTCGGCGGTGCCAGTGGACATGAGGTCGATGATGATGAACGTGGACAGTCTATTGTTGTTCACCTGCCACATGCGCCACCGAACATTGGATGGTGGCACGCAGAACTCGTGGCTAGCAGTGCTCTCGTCATTGGCCGCCAATGCGGCTACCACATGTGCGACCGCGTCCATGTTTCTAATCGGCCAGTTTATCAAGGCCGGCGACCTCGAGCTTTATCCCTGAAGAAAAGCTGTCCCGTAGAACATGCCCGCTCGTGGTCACGGTAGATGTAGTGCCAGGGTGGATAATGCGCTTCGGTGTGGAGTTTAGCTGTGCGTTGCCGCTTTAACTAGCGCATTCCGGTGAGGCCAAGCGTCCGGTTGCATTATGAATGAGTAACCGGAATTGTTTCCTCGGGTGGCGATCCTGCTTAATTGAAGGCATACAGACGGGAGGTATGAATGCCGGAAGTTGGCGCTAGCTGCGAACGCATGCGCTCGAGGGACGAGAGTTTTTTGTGGGTTAGGGTAGTCAACTGCGGGTGTGGGAAACATTGGAGATGCCCTTTATAACATGTGATCCCACATGTCATTGAAATAGCAAGACGACCTGCATTCCCTTGGGTCACAGAATGCCGGACCGACCGTCTCGAGGTGCGACTTGAACGAGACACGGGTGCTGTAAGTGTACCACCTTTTTATTTCGAACTTGTAAACCAAACACTTTTACTAGGGGGTAATACTCAAAGTACTACTACCCCCGTCCTGGTTTATTGGTACTCCTATGGAGTTGCCACCTCACCTCTAGCCAGCCAAGTAGCCAACATGTACAATAGTTATTCATACTACTACGTCCGTCGTCGTTTATTGGTCCCCTTTGCATTTAGTAACAAAATGTTAATGCATGTAACCAAAAGTAATACTCCCTACATCTAGGTGAATAAAGCCATATGTGCACCATGACCAAGGTGGGGAGGAAAGCGAGAGAACTTACTGTTTATTTTCTAATTATTACCATTGCATGCAACGAGCTGACCACTCCATGTCATATTTGGTAGTCTCAAGTAATTAATAGCATGCACGCCACACATCTCTTATTGGTCGATTCCTTTATTTATGTCAAAAAACAAGAAACAACGTGAGAGTTAATGCACCATGCCTATGTGTTTTGGGACTATTTGATTTTCGTAAGGTAACTTATACACCTAGACGGAGGGAGTATCATTAGAAACTATGTTCAAATACGAATCCAACTATATTATTTTCAGCGGCATGCATTAATATTTTCTTAGTTAAATATATACTCAAAGTTTGGCACAAAATTCTAAGGGGACCAATAAATCAGGACATGGTAGTTACATAGGTCGGATGTGCGAGCCGTCAAAATATAATCATGTGGCTTTGCTTCTTTCTCATTCCTCTCCAACCCCTCTTCTACATCGATCATGCCGCCCTCCGGTCGACTCCATCCTCCCGCATGCCCAATCGAACATTTTGCCGAGTGTCATTCACATGTCGGCCTAGCTAGACCTTGCTGTATTTCCAATGTTGTAATTTGTTTGGCATGAATACATACAAATGGTTTGTTTAAAGGTTCGCGTTGCCTACTACGTGTCGCTTCACATCTTAGTTTTGACATCCCATTTGGTTCATAACCCAACACATCTTGACCAGATCAATAGATGTTGAGAGATTGAGTGTGTGTCGTGTGAGGAGATAAAGGTTTGTTGTGTTCCTACGATAGAAATGATCATATGGGGTGGATATAGGGGGGAGGTGTTTCTTTGTGGCCGTGTCGGCCGTGTACCATAGAGCTACGGATCGATTGGAAGAGCACTAGGGTGGGTCTGGAGATCGGCCGATCTAGAGGGGGCGGAGAGAAAGATGAATGTATGCTTAAAAGAAGATAGATGAAAGGCTTTGTTACAATTAATGCATGGTAGATGACCTTGGCGTGTGTCGAGGAGCAACTTGATGATCGAGAGAAAATCCCAATACCACGGGAGATAGATTTATGTGTGACATGCACAAAGAGGAAGAGAGGTGGTATGTGTGTGTGCGCATGCGAGAGAGAGAGACGGGGGGAGAGACCCCGATATGGAACCGAGAGAGATCGAGTGGGTGCATGTGTGATACAGAGAGATGGTGCGTCAAAGGAAAAAACATTTTATGCATAAGAAGACACATGGTATTTGAATCCCTAAAAAAGTTTCAAATATAAGAATTCAACCCAACCTGGATTGACACTCAGTCCTGGAGGGGGAGGGACGCCCGAGGGGGAGAAGGAGGGGGAAAGTTTGCCTACCGTCGGTTCCCTCTCAAATGCGGTCCGACGAGCGAGCGAAAACACAAGACAAAGCGCGTTCCATTCGATCGGTGAGGGACGTGCAGCGTCCACCATGCCGGGGTGCAACGCGAACACGACAAGAGTGATGTACACCATTTGTTCCTTATGAACTTGCATATTTCGAGTACACCTTTTTTGCACAGTACAGACGCAAGCGCTCATACATACGCGAATACACTCTCCCCTATGAACACACACACACACACAACCTACCCCTATGAGCACCTTCGAGAGACTGAGCCGGCATATCATCTTGAGATTTACAAAGTCACCGCCTCGTCGTCGAAGGGAACGATGGGGAGGTCCGGACGTCTGCCCTGTGAAACTCCAAAACTTTGTTCCCATCCCACCCCCACAACTCTCTAGGCTCCAGCCGTCCATCTATTCAAACTCCGCGCATTCAAAACTGATTGACCCGTGTCATTGGTACCACTATTCACACCCGAACTGTCACTGCTCAACCTACGTCAGCTACTTGCCGGCAGGTCACCACTGCCCCAAAACCACACCTCCTCTCCAGCCCATTCTCCCACCTTTCGATCCCCTAGCCCGCATCAGTCATCCCCTAGTTTGCTGGAGAGGATGGTGCGCCATAAGATCACGTACTATAAGATACTGACGCCGGAGCTCTGCGCAGAAATCGCGACGGCTATCGGTGCCACAGACCTCCGTCCCCAAGATTGCTTTGCGACTGGCCAATCCACGAGTCCTCTGGAGCCAAGCTTCGAGGAGGAGGATACCGATCCAATGTTCATGGTGGAGGTCGTAGCCCAGAAGGCCCCCGATGCATATGAAACGATGGACCTCGACTTCGTGCCATTGTCCAGGTCCCCCATTGTGCAGGCGGACCAGCGGTTCAACTTGGCCATCCTAAAGGAGCACCGGGCGGCGCATGCTTGACTAGACGCAGAGCGCACGGATTCCACTACCATCGAGGCCCTCTTGTAGGCAGAACCGGATGTCGTGGACATGAACTGTGCGGCGGAGGCTCAACTTGACGTGGAGGGCACGGATGCCGCTGCAATCGAGGCCCTCCTGTAGGCAGAAACAGACGTCCTCAACTTGCACTTGGTGGCGGAGGATCAACTCGACACGGAGCGCACGGATGCCGCTACCATCTAGGCCCTCCTGCAGGGAGAACCGTATGTCATGGATGTGAACCGGGTGGTCCTTGCGTCCGTGCAGAGCGCCTGCACGCTCTGCGTGAATGAGTAGCACGAAGCCGAGGACAACCATGATGCGGAGACATAGGTCGGCAGCTACAACTAGTTCATGCCGACAGCCAAAGACGACGAGGCCGGCTCGTTCAGCGAGAGGTGATAGTTTTTTCTTCATGTTGTAGTTTTAGGGAACTTTTGCTGTGTAAAAACATATATTTATTCTAGTCGCCTGACTTCCATCATTTCGGTCAGTCGACCGTTCCAGGCGGTTGGATGAAGATCCTACGTCTCCCCACCCTTCTTCTTCCTCACCTCTTCTTCTTCCCTAACAGACCACCACACGGGCCACACAGATCTTCCACAACATGCAGTTGGATAAATATTTTGTATGATAAATCATCAAGAGTCTGCGAAAAATGGGCAAATAATCGATGACAAGGAAAACAGGGGCAAATCCTCAAAGCACGAATGAACATGTGACAATTCCTCAAATTATCCTTTCGCTCGCGGGATCGATCAATACAAATCCTCGTTTGACGTGTCAATTCATGCGTATTTTTTCCTCCAACGCCCAACAAGCTAACCATCTCACTCCTCATTTCTTGAATAAAGCAGCTCCATGCAAACCTACCTTCTCACTTTCGCATGCATGTTCTCGTTTGCCTCAATTAGTGTTAGTGGCCTTCTGCAAATTTTAATTTTGATACTGGCCTTGTATACAAAAAATGGAGGTAGTAACCCAGCACAATAGCGTCGTTCGTCCAGCGTGTGGTAAATGTGGTTTCTCAAAGAAGATCATGGAGAAGCGGAGTCAGCGGAGAGTGAAATGATGGCTGCTTCATCCGTGCTTTGTGATTTGACACCTCACTGCTTTGTGATTTGAGATATAAGGCACAAGGGAGTAGACTATGTGCTCTATACGTGCGTCTAAGCATGGGAGAAAGAGGAGAGAGGTTGCATTTTTCTATTCCTTCAATCAATCAATTAGGAAGCATCGGTTCCCTCTTTTTTGGCTTTGGCAGCACCCTCCACAATGGTTACCATCGATAACAAAAGCTATTTTGACATTTGGCTACACATTGTGGATGCCCTTAAGCATACCACTTGGTTTTGCACCTTGGTGCTATCTTTACAAATCTCGATTATATTTATGTGCAAAAATATAACAAGATTAGTAAAGAGGTGGTGATTTCACTGTGCGGAAGGCAGGGGATGTTTTTTATTTTTATAGGAGGTTGGCCTGGTGGTTTGCTAACATGCGGCCCACGTGTCAGTGATGTACCAAGCCGATCTGCATCCCACATGAGGCAGAACAACGGTAGAAGCAACACGTGGTTAACTTGAAGAAGAAGGAGAAGCGGATTTAGCAAAGAGTAAAATGATGATGTCTTCATCCCTCCAGCTTTTTTGAGCATCACTTCGTCCCTTCAACTTAACAGCGAGAAAGGTGCAGCTTTGTGATTTGACGCCTCATTGCTCATTACTATGACGCCGCCAATACCGGGGTGCATCCCCTGCTGCTCTACATTGTTATTTTGGTATGGCACGTCGACCCGGTTGCTTGATGTCCCACATTTCATTGAAAGGGACTAGAACAATTTTAAAAGCGGGCGCTCCACTCTTACAACAGAGGAGTACACGACAAGGCGGCCCAGTGAACTAGTACTTGTACAGTAGTACTAGTACTACTATAGATTTGTTGTTTCGCACGATCCGTTGATACGAACCCAATTTAACACGCGAGGGCGGGATTTTTCTCGCGCGATAGGCAGGGTAGTTTAGCATAGTCGGTTAGACACAGAGAGTGAGAAAAAGATGTGAAATGCTTGAATGTGTAATGGGCCCTTGGGTGTGTGTGTGTCTATTCTGACCTTTCATGTCACTAGATGATACTAGCCATACATTTCAAAGGCAATTTCAATGTATGTGTAACGGGCCCTTGGGTGGAGACCCTAAGGCCGATCTTTCAAAAAATGGAGGGAATTCCACGAAGAACACGATGAACACGGGGAAGAATGGAGAGAAAATACAATGGAAAACATTCAAGAACGACGGGAAGGATCACACATGGGCTAGATCGATGAACAACATGAGGGACACAATGATCCAAACACAATAATGGACGATTCAAAAGGTAGTCTTCTCCGCGAGGAGGGCTTGGGGGTCTTCTCCATGAGGAAGTCTTGGATCCGGTGTGGATCTTCTCCGTAGGGTGGCCGCGGTCTCTCGTAGGAGTAGAACCACTAAGATGAGCAAAGCTCTAGGTCTAAGATGAGCTATCACAATGCTAACCCTAACTAGGAGGAGGAGGAGGATATATAGTCTAGAGCCACAAAGGGATAAGTGAGGGGTACATGGGCTTCGTCCCGATACACTGTGCACAGACACGCGTCGGACGTCCGATGGTTACCAGACGTCTGGTGGCTCACAAGGGACCGGACATCCGAAAAGCGTCGGATGTCCGATGTTTCAACTCGGGTGCTGATGTATCGAACGTTTGGTCAGGGTCGGTCATCCGGTGTGTCGGTCGTCCGGTAGGGAACGTTCTTCCTATGTTTTGGTTCTATCGTGGAGGGGGTTGGACGGTGGACGTAGGTCATCCGGGCGCCGGAGGGTGTCGGACGTTCGATCGCCGTCGGATGTCCAACCGCTGTAGATTTCACTTGCTAGCACTTGGGCTGGCTGGAACCTCTAGGCGTCGGACGTTGGATCCTTGTCGTTCATCCAAGGGAAGTGATCTTCAGGGAGTTCCTTCTCTTGGTCTGTGTACTTGTTGTCCCCATCATCTTGTCCATTGGATATAGGTTCTCGATGGCTATCTTCTAAGTACCTGATCATGCGTAGGGTTTCCGCCTTAGGATGTATCCATGTGTCATATGGAGAAAGTGGTAGTTCAGAGAGGAGCGAGTTCACTTTATCTTCGATTGCCCTTGCTTGAGCTCTTGTCATAGGTCCAAGTGGTGTCATGGGAGATGTAGATACGTCCATGGGGATGCTCGTGGCATGCTCCGCATCATCTCTCCCCCCTTGGGAAATATCAGACCTTGGATCAAAAGCTTCATCACCATGGTAGGGAGAGAGGTATTTGACATTGAAAATGTCGCTCACGGAATACTTGTTGCGTGAGATGTCGATCTTGTATGCATTGTTGTTGGAGCGTGCAAGCACCTTGTATGGTTCGTCACAGCGAGGTAGTAAGTTGGACTTGCACTGGTTGGGGAGTCGTTCCTTCTGAAGGTGTAGCCACACAATATCTCCAATGTCGAATGTCATGGGTCGCTTGTTGACGCTGATCTTGGACGCGAGTTGTTGAACTTGACGCTCGATGGTGTGCCTAGTATCTTCGTGCATCTTCTTGAGATAACTTGCTCGTGCACTTGCATCCATATTGATGCACTCTCGTAGAGGTAGAGGAAGTCCAATGGGGACAACGAGTTGAAATCGTAGACAACCTCAAAGGGGGACTTGCCTGTTGTTGAGTGTCTTATGCGGTTGTAGGTATACTCAGCGATGGGCAAACATTGCTCCCATTCCTTGAGGTTCTTCTTGATCAACACGTAGAAGCGTCGATAGCGTGCGGTTTGTCACCTCCGTTTGGTCGTCAGTTTGTGGGTGGTATGCCAAAGAGAATAGTAGCTTGATTCTGATCTTGCGGCAAAGCGTCTTCCAAAAGTAGCTAAGAAATTTGGCGTCGCGGTCCAAGTCGATCATCTTGGGCACTCCATGTAAGAGCAAGATTTCCCTAGAAAAGAGATTTGTAACATGGGAAGCATCGTCTATCTTGTTGCATGGAATGAAATGAGCCATTTTGGAAAAAATGACCACAATAACAAATACGAAATCCTTTCCATTTTAAGTTCTAGGCCAACTAAGGACAAAGTCCATGCTAATGTCTTCCCAAGGTTGATATGGAATAGTAAGTGTCATCTAAAGACCATGGGATTGAGCATTAGAGTTAGCTTTGCGACATGTTGAGCACCTATTGGTGAAGCGTGAGATGTCACAAAACATCTTGGGCCAATAGTAGTTCCTGGAGAGCATGGAAAATGTCTTGTCGCATCCGAAGTGTCCCATAAGTCCTCCACCAGGAGATTCTTGCAAAAGTCGCAAACGAAGAGAAGACTTAATGCAAAGTTTATTATCTCTCATAAGATAACCATCCTTGATGTAATATAGTTCCCAAGATGTATGCGTCACTGACTTAGCATAAGGATTTGCAAAGAAAACATCATGCTCATACACGTCTTTTATGTGCTCAAAGCCAATAACATTCAACTCAAGTTGAGTGACAAGCATGTCTTTGCAGGATAGAGCATCGGCACCTACATTCTCCTTGCCTCTAATATACTTGTCACAACCCTAGTCAGTTTTTGCATTAATACTAGCTAGAGTGTTGCATCATGTTTAAACTTTTTCCTAAAACCTGAAATGGGGATGGCATAAACGCCCACCACATTTAACCAACTAGGGTTTACTAAAATATTTTTCAATGTACCCGAAATGCCCTACTAAAATGTTCATAATCTTTTCCTTGGTCCTAAACCTCTGACAAAAATGGTGCACAATTTCCAAGGACATCCTAAGGTCACTGGATTAAATCATATGTTATTTGCATTTGGACATTTAAATGCTATAAAATATTTTAAATGTCCAAATAATCATAAACCAAAATATTTCCTGTTGGACATATTCTATATAGTGGGCATGAGTAGTTTGATGATTTTTGAAAGTGCTCAGGCATTTTTAGAAAAGCCACAAAACAAATACAGGAAATAAAAAACAGAAAACGAAATAGAAAAAGGAGAGAGAGAAAGGTCAGAGGCCACTTACCTGGCAGGCCCAGCACTGTGCTGGCCCGTGCCAGTCACCTGCTAGCTCCAGGCAGGCAGGGAGCTGCGCGCCCGCGCGCGAGCTCGCTACGACGTCAGTTGCTTGCCGCTCGTATGGACGCCGCTTCGACGCCTCGACGCCTCGCATGTCCTCCACGTCGTCACCTTGACCGCCACGACACCGCACTTCCCCCCAGCTCTCTCCCTCGCTCTCCTCTGCCTTGGCCGATGCTACCGTGCCCGCACCGCCGTGAAACTCGCAGCCACCGCCGCTCCACCGTCGCCCCGCCGTGTCCACAAGCTCCGCCACCGTCCACTCCATCGAGCATACCGAGCCCCGAGAGCTTGTTCGCCCCGAAGCCACCACACCGACCTCGCCTTCGCTGCTCACCGCCGGAGATCCCCTTCGCCGTCTCGCTCAGCTGCGACCTCCTCCAAGCTCGCCAAGACCACCGTCGACTCCGCTGTGAGCTGCTGACCATCCCCATCCTCTCCGTTCTCGTTGTCGTCCTCTACAGCGACTACTTCGAGCTCGCCCGCACGCGCCGCCGCAGGTGCTCGCCGCTACCGTGGCTCCGGCCACGCAACGACCACGCCATCGTGCCCAACGCACTCACCGCGCCGTGTAGATGATGTAGATGCCTCGCACACGCCTCCACGAGCATCATAGCAACGTGTTCGGCCTCGCCCGAACTCCCGCAGCCGCAAGGCTCGTCGTCGGCGTCGTCTCTGGCGACCCCGAGCTCTAACACCACCACGACTCGACGCGGCTCGCCTCCATCTACACGTAGGTGGCCTCCGTCGCCCATTTGGTCGCCGGAGGGCGAAACCCGCACCTCCGCCGCGTCTGGACGTCGCCGACGGCTAAACACCGACGAGTTAGCCGGTTTGACTAGGGATTTGACCCCCTGGGTCACTGACATGTGGGTCCCGCCCGATGGTCAGACCTAGATTAGGACTAAGCTAACCCTAATTAGTTAGTTAACTAACTCTGTCACTGACCAGTGGGTCCCACTTGTCAGGTTTGACCTAGACCGCACAGTTGACCTGCTGACGCCATGCTGACGTAGTAACTCATTTTCTGGATTTATTTTTATTTAGGAAATTCCATAAAAAGGGTGAAACTTCAAAAAATCATAATAAATCAACCGTAGCTCAGATGGAACAGATTTATATATGAAAAATGATCAGAAAATCCAATCTATCCATTGGTACTGGTTTTATGCATGAAAAAGCAACTTAACCTTGCTTTTTACATCTAAACATGATAATACACTTTGGAAATTAATAACTCGGGCTTGAATTTGAACCTTTGGTTCAAATAGGCTCAAACCCTTCTATTTGTAGTTGCATTAGCTCAAACACATCCATCTTGCTGTGTCATGAGCATGCATCATATTGTTGCATATTGCCATGTATTGATTGTGTTACCGGTGTGATCTCCGTGGTAGGTTCTGCTCCCGAGGATATTCATGATTATCCAGTTGAAGGGAAGTACCACTCGACCAATTTCCCAGGCAAGCAACCTCATTGAACATTCCAATACAAACCCATCTTCTCGCTTCTGCTCTCTTTTACTGCATTAAGACAACAACGTTTCAACTTCTATTTTTTGCGGTAGCAGAACCCCGTTCCATTGCATGACCTGCCATTGCCACAGTAAACAGTTGAAACCCACTAGCATGTGTAGGAGTTGATTGAGCCATGTTGATGTGTTCCTACCATGCTATACCTGCTATGCTTAAAGTTGTGTCAGGTTTGGTTCATCTGGGTGATGGATCGGAGTGAAATGGTTCTGTCTGGTAATGAGGTGAAGTGTGGAATACAATTTGGTAAAGGTATTGATGGAAGGCCATGTAGGAGTACATGGTGGATTGTTTCATTGGAACCGTCCCTAAGAACTGAGATTAGTATGTGTGATTTAAGATCAGCTACTACCACACATTGGGATCCTTAATTGACTCTCTCGACTTATTAATCGCCCTAGTCCCTTGTCCAGGAGTCACAATTAGTTTCTGGTGTTTGTAGCATACTGGTGGCCGTTCGCAGCGCTGACCCTCGAGGTGGGCTGTGATGCGGCAGGTACGTGGCACGGTGTACCGAGTCGCCCGTTTGGTGTCTTGGGAACCCTGTAGACATTGTTTGGGGCCGTGAGCGACACCCCGGTTGGATCTCCCCGCGGTTGGAACCCAAATACGCGATGAACCTGGACTAGACACTTGAGTGGTTTGTTAGGTCGTGGTCAACACCCACGTCGGCTTTACCTTGAAGTCTGTCGAGCACATGTCGTGTGCATTCTTTAAGTGGTGGAAACATGTGTGAATAAGTACACCCCTGCAGGGTAATCAGTCTATTCAATTAGCCGCGTCCGCGGTAAAGGACCACTTGGTTGCCTATACAGTTCATAGACAAGTTAATGGTTACTCATAAAAGACTCAAGACATGTGTGAGTGCCGTTGATGGCCCTTCCGTACGATGACGGGAGAGGATCCACGGTACAGTATTTGTTGTGGTGATTAGTGGACTCGTGTGCACTGTCTCATCTTTTGAAACTACTGATAGACGTAGTACATGTTAGCCAAGAATCAAAGATATCTTGCTGCAATAAACTCCACTACCCTTGTTGATATTGTTGCATGTATGATAGGTTCTGATGTAAGACTTGCTGGGTACCTTTGTACTCATGTTTGCTTAATAACTCTTGTAGAGGAGAACACCGCCCCTTCTGATGGTTTCTACATAGACCTCCATGTCGATGAGTAGCTTGCTCCCAGGTGGCAAACTCAAGCCTGTGAAGGGCCACTGTAGATAGTCACGCTATGCCAAGCCTTCTTTCTTTCAAGTTGTCTATACTCAGACAAGTTTAGCTTCCGCATATGCTTGTATGTTTGTATGACTTGAGTGTTGGGTCATGTGACCCCTACCTATATGGATATGTTATGTATGGTTATTTGGAGCCTCTTAAATAAAAGTACTTTGAGTCATAGAGTTTTGTTGTGATGCCATGTTGTATTTGCACATATCGAGCATATTGTGTGTATGTTATTGAAATGCTTGGTATGTGTGGGATCCGACACCTAGTTGTTTACCCTTGGTAGCCTATCTTATGGGGAAATTCCTCCTAGTGCTTCCACTGAGCCTTGGTAGCTTGCTACTGCTCCGGAATAGTTAGGTTGGCCGGCATGTGTCCTTCTTCGTTCCTGTGTCTGTCCCTTAGGCGAAATGTCTAGCGTTGTTCCTTTAAGTCGTTGTAGCTTGCTACGACTTGGGTTCATAAGTTGATGACCGACACGTTCATTGTTGGGTCACGTATGCCTATCTCTCTAATTTAGTGCCACTTTTGGTTTATAACTAGTCATGTCGGCCTGGGTTCTCTGTCATATAGATGCTAGCGACACAATCATATACGTGAGCCAAAATGCGCAAACGGTACCGGGCCAGGTAAGGTGGCACCCGTGGGGATACCGTGCATGAGGCCACAAAGTGATATGATATCTTACATGCTAGATCGGTGTGACTTAGGATCGGGGTCCTGACAGCGTTGGCATCAGAGCCGGACTGCCTGTAGGTTCAACAAGCCAAACTGGTCGATGTTAAGTCGATAAATTCTTTAGTTATATGTAGGGCAATTGATTTTGGAAGGGAACGTAAGGCTCTTTTTACTCCTTTACTTTATGCCCATCTGATCCGAGTCAGCCTGTTCTTTCTACGGGGGTTTAGAACTAGGCTTCTCATCCTTTTATTAGGTTCACGTGTTACTAACCCATAGACTCTTAGGATTGCTGGTTTCAACCCTCAGTTCAGTTTCTACTATCCCAGTATGTTGTTAGTTGGACCCGGAACCTTTGATATGATGTTGTTGAGTGGCTATGCTATCATTTGTAAGATGTCTCAAAATCCTTTTTGAGCATTTATAGTTGTTATGCTGCCCGATTTTTCCTAGAAATTCTAATGCCTTTGCATTATTTCGTGTTTCAGATGACTGATTGCACACCTCATGAGGTGGTCTGTCTGACCCGCTGCATCGATGTGCCAGGTCACACGGCCATGTTGGTCCGCGTGATGACCGAGACTGGCTATCGTTGGTATCCCGAGTATACTATGGAGGAGCAGTATCGTGATTTCAACCAGAGCCAGTACATTTGCACTGTCCAGATATATCCTTCATATCCCGGAGCTACTGATCCATCCACTGGACGTATGGACTTGGGGTTACCATGGATATGTTCGTGCATGATGCTGCTTACTCGATGATGACTATTATTCGGGCAAGGCATGCCTTGCTAATGAACACTGAGTTCTGCTACATGCCAGCCTCACTTCCTGGAGAGGAGGGTTAGTACACCGGTATTTACACTGACGCCGTTCACGAGGAGCCGCAACTTCATACTACCACAGAGATGTTGGAGGATAGGGACCGTGAGATCCGTGCCCTCCGGATGGAGCTCTACAACACTCTAGCTAGCCACTTGGCCACTCTAACACGGCTTGCACCCGCTGTGAAGGCTGGGTATCTTGATATGCGGGATTTGTACCCCGTGCCGTCTCGTCTGCCAGACCGTATGGACTGGCGTGATGTTGGAGGCACTACACCTCCACGTGGGCGTCGTTTGCCACCAGCCATGGGACCAAGGCCACATCTGTGTCCTTATGGTCCACAGCACCCAAGTGATCGGGAGTTCCCAGATCCTCATGTTCCACTTCCAGAGGCTATGGGGGTAATCTTTATGAAGATTACTACAGAGACGTCTGAGCTATATCGTGACAGTAGTAGTATTGTAGTAGTTGTATCTCGACAGTCCTGCGTGTCTTGTGGAATATGGCTTAGTATGTACCGAGTTCCGGAGGCATGGATAAATAATGCATAGGAGCTTGGAATGCCTCTGATGAAATGTATCGTCTTTCACCGCAGTTGTACTTTAGCCTGGGCTTGTACTAAACTATGTATGGTGTGTATGGCCAATGGTATATATATAGCAGTTTCTATATTACCATGTCGTATAGATGAACATCTTTGCATTCTGTGTCATCCATTACATTATGCACTCCTATGCCATAGTTTTCCAATCCTTGTCTAAACCGTTGTTTTGTTTTCCTAGGATGGTCAACACCCGCAGCACCCCTGTTGTCCATGAGTAGGGTGAAGCTAGTATGGCTGGGGATGCGAATCTGCCCCATGCACCTTCCTTGGTGGAAGTCATGTTGGAGGCAGAAAGGAATAAACACGAGACCAATCGACTGTCGGAACGTATTGAGCAAAACACTGCACATCACCAAAGGAATGACTTGGTGAGTATCAATGACTTTATCAAGTTGTACCCACTAACCTTCCATCATTCCGTCGAGCCCCTCGATGCGGATGATTGGCTTCCCAGTGTCACCCATAAGCTACATTCTGCCCATGTAGTCGAAGCTGATAAGGTCACCTACGCTGCGTACCATCTTGAGGGCCCTACTAGCCTTAGGTGGAAAAACTATGAGGCTATGAATCCAGCTGGCCAGATTACCACTTGGGCAGACTTCAGCGAGGCTTTTCGTGAATACGATATTCCGGAAGGTCTTATGGACCGCAAGCGGGAGGACTTTTGCAACTTCACCCAATGCCGGCTAACAGTGGATGCCTATAGCCGCCAATTTGGAAACCTGGCACGCTATGCTCCTGAAGAAGTGTCCACCGACGCCAAGTAGCGGGCGAGGTTCCGCAAGCGACTCAGCCCCAAGCTACGCCGTGATCTACATCTCCACGAGTGCACCTCTTTCCAGAAGCTAGTGAACAAGGCCATCAGTGCTGAGACATGCCAGACTGACTATGAAGCTACACGCAAGCATCCCTGCAATTTTAATTCTTCATCCGGTTCTGGCTCTCAAAAGCGCCGGGTGTGGATTCCAAACACAGCTCTGCCACCCAGGTTCACTCGAGGCCATCCTATGAGGCGCCTTGTCCAACTCAACAGTATGCACTGTCCAAGGCTTATAGTGGACCAGCTGCCAATGCTGCTCCGTGCACCGGCACTGTGACATGCTTCAAGTGCGGAGAATCAGGCCACTATATGTGAGAGTGTCCTCAGAACCAGCCAGGAAAATCTGTTGGCCGTGGTAATCTAGCAGGAAAGGCGCTCTATGCCAAGCCAGCCACCACTGCACATGGCCATGTCAACTATGTCTCCGCTGAGAGGGCTCATGATGATCCTAACGTCGTCCTTGGTATGCTCCTTGTTAACTTCCATCTGGCATCTGTTCTTTTCGATACTGGAGCATCTAATTCGTTCATCTTTGAGAGCTATGCTCGAATGCACAACATGACTTTTTGTGACATGCCCACTTCCATGGTAATTCAAACCCCTGATTCTAAATGGCACACTTCTAAAGTAGGCCATGGAAATGAAATTCTTGACGATAGACTTGTCTTTCTTGCATCCCTGATAGCTGTTAAGTCTTGAGATATAAACATCATCTTGGGTATAGACTGGATGATAGCTCATTATGCTAAGATTGATTGCTACGCTAGAACTGTTCAACTTACACACCCATCGGACAAGATAGTCAATGTTTTGACCCCGAATGTCTGAGTGTCAGCTCTACTCCCTTAATGCCAGACCTCTTCCAGAACTCTAAGGTATCCCAGTAGTCCATGACTTTCCAGATATCTTTCCAGAAGAACTGCCAGGTGTTCCTCCTGACAGAGATGTAGAGTTCATGATAGATCTTGTCCCAGGAACTGTTCCGATCTCTAGAAGACCCTATAAGATGGCACCCTTAGAACTAGCTGAGCTTAAGAAACAACTCGATGAGTCCTTGAAAAAGGGTTTCATCCATCCTTGTTCTTCTCCTTGGGCTTGTCCTGTCCTCTTTGTCAAGAAGAAGGATGGAACGGATCAGATGGTTGTAGATTATCGACCCGTCAATCTGGTCACCATAAAGAACAAGTATCCGCTCCCCAGGATCAACGACATGTATGATCAGCTCGTTGGATCCTCAGTCTTCTCTAAAATGGATTTGAGGTTAGGCTACCATCAAATCAAAATCAAGAATGAGGACATTCCCAAGATGGCCTTTGTTACTCGTTATGGCCAATACGAGTACACTGTCATGTCCTACGGGTTAACCAATGGCCCAGCCACTTTCTCTCGCCTAATGAATTCTATCTTCATGGAGTACTTGGATAAATTCGTCGTGGTATACCTCGATGATATACTCATTTACTCCAAAAACAAGGAAGATCATGCCGAGCATCTAAGGCTGGTATTGACAAAACTTCGAGAGCACTGCCTTTATGCCAAATTCTTTAAGTGTGAATTATGGTTTCCAGAAGTGGCCTATCTAGGTCATGTAATCTATCATAATGGTATTGCTTTCAATCCCGGGCGAGTTGAGGTTGTCCTTGATTGGACTCCACCTGAATCGGTGTAGCGACCAGACCTCAAACAGTCTGTTCTCTGTGCATCAGTGTCATCCCTGGATCAGTAATGCTGACACGCACAATACTTGAAGGATTTATAACAGAGTAGCAATCACACACTTATTACATCGATAGTTCCAATGATGAACTTATTACAATAAGAATGGCTTAAGGCCATCTAACACGGTAACAGCGGAAGGCATGGAAGAGAAGTGAGTCCATCAACTCCAACGGCATCACTGAGTATAGAACCACGACCTATAAGGCACCTTACTCGTCGTCTGAAAAGTCTGCAACATGAACATTGCAGCCCGAAAACGGGTCAGCACATGGAATATGCTGGCAAAATAACACAAAGAGCAACAAAAGTAAAGCTATACTATATGCAATATGGCTGGTGGAAAGCTCTATGGTTATAGTTTTTGTGTAAAGCCAATTTTTCCCTACTTCAAAGGAATATATTTTAATTAACTATCATGGTAGTTGAAACATTGTTGAGAAGATAGACATCCTCTCAACCCCAATTAAAATCATCATTTAACCCAACAATATAGCCCGAAAACATGGTAGTTTCTACAAGGCGGCGTGTCGGCTGCGGCGGCGGTGGTGGCGGCGGTGGGCAGCAGCAGCAGCAGCGGCGGGGTGGCGGGGCGGCGACTTGCGGCGGGCGGCGTCTTGCGGCGGCGGCTGCGAGGCGGCGGGGCGGGGTGCGGCAGAGGGGGGGGTGCTGCATTTATATAGGGGGGAGGGGGTAGAAGGCTTGGGGGAGGGGGCAACAACGGCGGCGGCGGAGTCCGGCTCGGCTACAGCCGTCGCTGGCGGGGAAGGCGGTGCGGGCGGCGGCTTGGGCCTGGCTCGGCTGGGCTTCGGCCTAGTCAGGTCGGGTCCCCTATTTTTTTATATAACTAACGCCGGCGCTACGAAAAAGAAATCTAGAAAATAAAATAAAAATCTAAAATTGCCAAAACAAATTTTCGCTGTCTAAATGGAATATTTAGAACAAGATGAACCTTTTCTTGGCACTAAAATGCATTTTTGAAAACATGCAATTTTTCCTAATTCAAATAAAACTCCAAATAAAACTCCGAATAAAACTTGTTTGATTTTTCTTATTAAATCCTCCGTATTTCTTATTTTTGGGAGAGTCATTTTACTCCCTCTCTCATATATTTATGATAGAAATACTCGAAGATAAAATAATTAAAATCAAATGATCCTATTTTCAAAATTTGAGAAACCTCAAATATGAGAATATTGAAATCCCCAACTCTCTCCGAGGGTCCTTGAGTTTCTTAGGATTTTCTTGGATCACCAAAAGAAAGAAAATATGATATGCATAATGATCTAATGTATAACATTCCAAATTGAAAATTTGGGATGTTACAATCGGTTAAGAAAGTTAGGAGTTTCCCTGGCTTAGCGATCTATTGTCATTGCTTCGTCGAGAATTTCTCCAAGGTTGCTAAACCTCTAATTGAACTCCTCAAGAAAGATAAAAAGTTTGAGTGGACCCCATAGTGCGAGTTCAGCTTTCGGGAACTGAAAAGATGCCTCACATCTGCTCCCGTACTGGTACCACCAGATTTTTCCAAGGACTTTATTATCTATTGCGATGCCTCGCGAGACTAGGTTTCATACTCATGCAAGATAGTCAGGTGATTGCCTATGCATCTCGACACTTGCGTCCACATGAGGACAACTATCCCACACATGATCTAGAGCTTGCAGTTGTAGTCCATGCACTCAAAACATGGCGACATTACCTTCTTGGTAATCGCTGTGAGATCTTCACTGATCACCAAAGTCTGAATTACATCTTCACCCAACCGGATTTGAATCTCAAGCAAAGACGTTGGGTTGAGTTGCTCACGGATTACGACTTAGGGATAACTTACACCACGGGAAAGGCCAATGTCATGGCTAATGTACTAAGTCGTAAGTCTTATTGTAACAACCTCATGTTACAACAAGGTCAACCACTTCTCCACGAGGAATTTCATAAGCTTAACCTTCAGATTGTTCCTCGAGGATTCCTTTCTACCTTGGTGGCGAAACCTACCCTTATGGATCAAATCATAACTTCCTAGAGGTATGATAGAGGAATATCTCGGATCAAGGAGAACATTGCTAGCGGAGCTACTAAATTTTTCTCTATGGATGATCGGAGTGTTGTCTACTTTGAGAATTGCTTGGTGGTTCCCAAGAAACAACAACTACGGAAGTTGATCCTTAAGGAGGCCCATGAATCTCCTCTCACGATTCATCCCGGTCATACCAAAATGTATCAGGACCTACGCCAGAGATTTTGGTGGACTAGGATGAAGAGAGAAATCGCTCAGTTCATTGCTAACTGCGATGTTTGTTGTCGCGTTAAAGCAGAGCATCAACGGCCTGCTGGCACCCTTCAACCTTTAGCTTTTCCTGAATGGAAATGGGATAAAATCGGTAGGGACTTCACCACTGGATTTCCCACGACCAGGAAAGGGAAAAATGCTATCTTCGTCGTCATCGACCGCCCCTCCAAAGTAGCCCATTTCTTGCCTGTTTGATAGAGTATAACCGCTAGCCAGCTAGCAGACTTGTATATCTCTCGGATAGTATCTCTTCATGGTGTTCCATTGGAGATTAACTTAGACCGTGGAAGTCTCTTCACCTCTCGATGTTGGGAAAGTTTCCAAAATGCTATGGGGACTCGTCTCTCCTTTAGCACCGCCTTTCACCCTGAATCAAGTGGTCAAGTAGAATGAGTCAATCAAATTCTGGAAGATATGCTCTGAGCCTCTGTTATCTCATTCGGTATGGATTGGGAGAAGTATCTTCCATTCGCTGAATTCGCTTATAACAATAGCTATCAAGCTAGCTTCGGCAAGGCTCCTTTCAATGTTCTTTATGGACGAAGGTGTAGAACGCCTCTTAACTAGTGAGAAATCGAGGAAAGACAATTCTTTGGTCCGAACATGATCCAGGAAGTAGAAGAGCAAGGTTGCATCGTTCCTGAGAAATTGAAAATAGCCCAATCTCGTCAGAAGAGTCAATATGATCACCATCATAAGGCTGTGACTTACAAAGTCCGCGATAAGGCTTACCGTCGGGTTACTCGTCTGAAGGGAAAACATCGCTTCGGTATAAAAGGCAAATTGGCTCCTTGCTACATTGGTCCCTTTCACATTCTTACCAAACGAGGAGAAGTTGCCTACCAATTGGAACTACCTCCGCATTTCTCCAGAGTTCATGATGTCTTCCATGTTTCTCAACTCGGGCGTTGCTTCTCGGATCCTATCTGCGAAGTGGACCATGAAACACTTGATCTCCAAGATAATCTCACATATCGAGAATACCCCGTTCGTATTCTTGATCAAACCGAGCTTACCACTCGACGTCATAACATCAAGTTTCTCAAGGTTCAATGGTCACACCATTTTGAGAACGAAACTACTTGGGAAAGGGAGGATCGTCCTCGACTTGAGTACCCCCACCCTCTTTCCGACGGACTCTGAATCTCGGGACGAGATTCTTTCGAGTGGGGGTGAGTTGTCACAACCCTAGTCAGTGCATGCATTAGGACTAGATAGAGTGTTGCATCATGTTTAAACTTTTTCCTGAAACCTAAAATGGGGATGGCATAAACCCCCAGCACCTTAAACCAACTAGGGTTTACTAAAATATTTTTCAATGTACCCAAAATGCACTTCTAAAATGTTGATCGTCTTTGCCTTGGTCCTAAACCTCTGCAAAAATGGTGCACAATTTTCTAGGACATCCTAAAGTCACTGGATTAAATCATATGTTATTTGCATTTGGACATTTTAATGCTATAAAATATTTTAAATGTCCAAATAATCATAAACAAAAATGTTTCCTATTGGATATATTCTATAAAGTGGGCATGAGTAGTTTGATGATTTTTGAAAGTGCTTAGGCATTTTTAGAAAAGCCACAAAACAAATACAGGAAATAGAAAACAAAAAAATAGAAAAATGAGAGAGAGAGAGAGAGAGAGAGAGAGAGAGAGAGAGAGGCCAGAGGCCACTTACCGGGCAGCCCACCTGGCCGGCCCAGAATTGTGCTGGCCCGTGCCAGTGACCTGCTAGCTCCAAGCAGGCAGGGAGCTGCGCGCTTGCGCGCGAGCTCGCCACAATGTTAGCTGCTTGCTGCTCGTCTGGACGCCGCCTCGACGCCTCGCACATCCTCCACGTCATCGCCCTGACCGCCACGACACCGCACACCCCCAGCTCTCTCCTTCGCTCTCCTCCGCCATGGCCGACACTGGCGCGCCCGCACCGCCGTGAAACTCGCAGCCACGGCCGCTCCGCCATCGCCCCGCCGTGTCTAGAAGCTCCGCGACTGTCCACTCCATTGAGCAGACCGAGCCCCGAGCACTCGTTCGCCTCGGAGCCACCACAACGACTTCGCCTTCGCCGCTCGCCTCCGGATATCCCCTTCGCCGTCTCGCTCAGCTCCGACCTCATCCGAGCTCACCAAGACCACCGTCGACTCGGCTGTGAGCTGTTGACCATCCTCATCCTTTCCGTTCTCGCTGTCGTCCTCTGGAGCGACTGCCTCGAGCTCGCCCGCACGCGCCGCCGCAGGTGCTCGCCGCAGACGTGGCTCCGGCAACGCAACGGCCATGCCACAGTGCTCAACGCACTCACCGCGCCGCGCAGGTGATGTAGATGCCTCGCACGCGCCTCCACGAGCACTGTAGCAACAAGTTCGGCCTTGCCGGAACTCCGGCAGCCGCAAGGCTTGTCACCGGTGTCGTCTCTGGCGACCCCGACCTCTAACACCACCACCACTCGACGCGGCTCGCCTCCTGCTACACGTAGGTGGCCTCCGCCGCCATCTGGTTGCTGGAGGGCAAAACCCGGACCTCCGCTGCATCTGGACGTAGCCAGCGAGTCAGCCCGGTTTGACCAGGGATTTGACCCCCCTGGGACACTGACATGTGGGCCCCACCCGATGGTCAAACAAAGATTAGGACTAAACTAACTCTAATTAGTTAGTTAACTAAACAGTGTCACTGACCAGTGGGTCCCACTGGTCATGCTTGACCTGGACCACACAGTTGACCTGCTGACGCCATGCTGACGCAGTAACTCATTTTCTGGATTTATTCTTATTCAGGAAATTCTAGAAAAAGGGTGAAACTTCAAAAAATCATAATAAATCAATTGTAGCTCAGATGGAAAAGATTTATATATGAAAAATATTCAGAAAAATCCAATATATCCATTGGTACTGGTTCCATGCATGACAAAGCAACTTAACCTTGTTGTTTACATCAAAACATGATAATGCACTTTGAAAATTAATAACTCGGGCTTGAATTTGAACCTTTGGTTCAAATAGGCTCAAACCCTTCTGTTTGTAGTTGCATTAGCTCAAACACATCCATCTTGCCATGTCATGTATTGATTGTGTTACCGGTGTGATCTCCGTGGTAGGTTCTGCTCCCGAGGATATTCACGAGTATCCAGTTGAAGGGCAATACCACTCGACCAATCTGCCAGGCAAGCAACCCCATTGAACATTATGATACAAACCCATCTTCTCGCTTCTGCTCTCTTTTATTGCATTAAGACAACAACGTTTCAACTGCTATTTGATGTGGTAGCTGAACCCCATTCCTTTGCATGACCTGTCGTTGCCACAGTAAATAGTTGAAACCCACTAGCATGTGTAGGAGTTGATTGAGCCATGTTGATGTGTTCCTACCATGTTATGCCTGCTATGCTTAGAGTTGTGTCAGGTCTGGTTCATCTGGGTCATGGATCGAAGTGAAATGTTTGTGTCCGGTAATTAGAGTGAAGTGTGGAATATGATTTGGTAAAGGTATCGATGGAAGGCCATGTAGGAGTACATGGTGGATTGTTTCATTGGAACCATCCCTAAGAACTGAGATCTGTATGTGTGATTTAAGATCAGCTACCGCCACACATTGGGATCCTTAATAGACTCGCTCGACCTATTAATCACCCTTGTCCCATGTCCAAGAGTCACAATTAGTTTCTGGTGTTTGTAGCATACTGGAGGCCGTGCGCAGCGCTGACCCTCGGGGTGGGCTGTGATACGGCAGGTACGTGACACGGTGTACCGAGTCGCCCATTTGGTGTCTCGGGAACCTTGTAGACATCATTTGGGGCCGTGAACGACACCACGGCCGGATCTCCTTGCGTATGGAACCCACATAGGCGATAAACCTGGACCAGAGACTTGAGTGGTTGGTTAGGTCATGGTCTACACCCACATCGACTTTCGCTTGAAGTTTGCCGAGCACATGTCATGTGCAGACGCTAATTGGTGGAAACATGTGTGAAGAAGTACACCCCTGCAGGGTTATCAATCTATTCGAATAGCCGCGTCCGCGGTAAAGAACCACTTGGTTGCCTATACAGTTGATAGACAAGTTAATGGTTACTCATAAAAGACTCAAGACTGGTGTGAGTGCCATGGATGGCCCTTCCGTAGGATGACGGGAGAGGATCCAATGTACAATATTGTTGTGGTGATTAGTGGACTCGTGTGCACTGTCTCATATTTTCAAACAGCTAACAGACGTAGTACATGTTAGCCAAGAGTCAAAGCTGGCTTGCTGCAGTAAACTCCACTACCCTTGTTGATACTGTTGCATGTATGATAGGTTCTAATGTAAGACTTACTGAGTACCTTTGTACTGATATTTGCTTAATAACTGTTGTAGAGGAGAACACCGCCCCTTCCGATAGTTTCTACATAGACCTCGATGTGGACGAGTAGCTTGCTGCCCAGGAGGAAATCTCAAGTCTGTGAAGGGCCACTGTTGATAGTCAGGCTACACCAAGCCTTGTTTCTTTCAAGTTGTCTGTACTCAGACAAGTTTAGCTTCCGCATGTGCTTGTATGTTTGTATGACTTGAGTGTTGGGTCATGTGACCCCTACCTGTATGGATATGTTATGTATGGCTCTTCGGAGCCTCTTAAACAAAAGTATTTTGAGTCATAGGGTTTTGTTTTGATGCCATGTTGTATTTTCACATATCGAGCATATTGTGTGTATGTTATTGAAATGCCCTTGGTAGCCTATATTATGGGGAAATGTCTCCTAGTGCTTCCACTGAGCCTTGGTAGCTTGCTACTGCTCCGGAACACTTAGGCTGGCCGGCATGTGTCCTTCTTCGTTCCTTTGTCTGTCCCTTAGGAGAAATGTCACGCATTGTTCTTTTAAGTCCTTGTAGCTTTCTATGACTTGGGTTCATATGTTGATGACCGACACGTTTGTTGTTGGGTCATGTATGCATGTCTCTGTAATTTAGCGCCACTTTTTTATAACTAGTCATGTCAGCCTGGGTTCTCTGTCATATGGATGCTAGCGACACTATCATATACGTGAGCCAAAATGCGCAAATGGTCGTGGCACCCGTGGGCATACTGTGAGTGAGGCCGCAAAGTGATATGATGTGTTACATGCTAGATCAGTGTGACTTAGGATCGGGTTCCTGACAATACTTGATCACGTAAGGAAAAGACTCAATAAATTCACTCCACTTAGCATGACGCTTGTTCAACTTAGTTTGACCCTTAATATACTTAAGTGTTTCATGGTCGGTGTGAAGAATGAACTCATGAGGTCATAAGTAATGCTCCCACACTTGCAAGTCTCTCACTAAAGCGTATAGCTCTTTGCAATAGATGGGGTAATTAAGTTGAGCTCTAGATAGTTTTTCACTAAAATAAGCGATTAGGAGCTTCTCTTGCATTAACACGCCTCCTATGCCGGTACCATTAGAATCGCAATGTACGTCAGAAGGTTTATCAAAGTTGGGTAAATCAAGCAAAGGTGCATGTGTAAGCAAGTGTTTAAGCTCACTAAACGTGGTATCTTGAGATGGACCCCAAACAAAGGGTGCGTTCTTCTTGCTCAAATCATGTAAAGGCATAGCAATCGTGCTAAAATCCTTCACAAAACTTTGATTTGATCCGGCTAGGCCTAGGAAGCTGCGCACTTGTTGTATGTTCGTTGGTTTGGTCCAAGTTTTAATAGCTTCAATCTTAATTTTGTCTACATGCACACATTTGGAGGAAACAACGAATTCTAGGAATAGAAGTTTGTCTACACCAAATTTGCATTTCTCCATGTTAGCAAAGAGTTTCTCTTTGCGAAGTGTTGGCAAAATGGTGCTAAGATGTGCACATGATCTTTTAGAGACTTACTAAATACAAGGATGTCATCGAAGTAGACCACGACAAAGATGCCAATGTAAGGTCTAAGAACATAGTGCATGATGCTCAAAAAAGTGTCGGGTGCTTCGGATAAGCCCATTGGCATAACAAGCCATTAATATAAGCCAAATTTGGTCTTAAATGTGGTTTTCCATTCATCACCCTCTTGTATGCAGATTTGATAGTAGCCACTCTTAAGATCAATCTTAGAAACGATTGTGGCTCTGCTAAGCTCATCTAGCATATCATCTAAGCGCGGTATGAGGTGACGATATCTAACGGTGATAGCATTGATTGGATGACAATCAGAATACATTCAATAAGTACCATCTTTCTTGGGGACAAGGTTTATCGGAACGGCACAAGGGCTCATGCTTTCGCGTACGTGACCGTTGTCGATGAGTTGTTAAACTTGCCATTGGATCTCCTTGGTTTCTTCGGGGTTCAAGCGTTAAGGTGCCTTGTTAGGAAGAGGCGCTTCGGGGATGAGGTCGATGCGGTGCTCGATGCCTCGAAGATGAGGTAGACCCGGAGGTAGCTCATCGGGAAAGACATCTTTGAATTCCAGCAATAAATGAGACATCACTGAAGGTAGAGGTGGTGAAGTGTTAGGTTGTTCCGCTTCTCCTTTGCATTAAAGCACAAAGTGAAGGACGCTTGATGGGTTCTCACACACTAATCTCATCTCACTTTTAGTGGCGAATAACACTAGTTGTTCCTTGTCGCTCATCGTGGAGGTACTCAATTTGGGATCGTTGCTCTCACTCTCCTTTTGGTGGATCACTCTCTCACCATTCTCTCCACGATGTGTCTATACTTGTTTGTCGGCGACCACTTGACTTGGCGACATGGGTTGTAGCACAAACTCCTTGCTCTTCATTTTGAAGCTATAATGGTTGGCACGTCCATCGTGGATGACTCTGCGGTCTAATTGCCATCGCCATCCAAGGAGGAGGTGGCAAACGGACATAGGTACCACATCACACTCCAATGTGTCCTCGTAAGCGCATATCTTGAAGGATACTTCCACGGTGTGCTCAACTCTAATAGATCCGGCGTCGCTAAGCTATTGGACCTTGTAGGGGTGAGGGTGCTTCATATTGACCAATTGAAGTTTGTCGCATAGCTCTTCACTTGCCAAGTTGTGAAAACTTCCTCCATCGATGATAACCTTGACGGAACATCCATTGATGCCGCCCTTGGTGTTGAAGATGTGGCAATGTTGGTCTTCATCTTTTTGTGTTGAAGTGTCAATACTTTCGATACAACGATATTGGGACTCGGGTCATTGTCACAAAAGACTTGATTGTCTACATCCTCATTCACTCGACGATGCATGGCCACATGCTCAAGGGCTTCCATCTCGTCATCGCTCATAGATTCATAGGAGCCATCGTCGTTGATGATCATGGTCCGTACGTTTTTGCACTCAAATGACTTGTGGCCTCGTCCTTGACATTTGAAACATTTGATGGAACTCGTCTTGGAGGTATCCTTGGTAGTAGTTGTAGATGATGAAGCTCTTGGCTTGAAGTTGGTCGTGGTAGGAGGACGACTTGACGTTGTTGAAGTCTTGTAGCTCGAATTGTCGCCTATGCTTGTAGGTGGTTTGGTAGAGGTAGGAGGCGCCAAAGTCGTTGAAGCTTGGTTGTAGGAGCCATAGTTCTTGGAAGTGAACTTGGAGTACTTGTAGTCCTCTTGTACTTGTCGCTCCGCTTTTGTTTCTTGGTGTACTAGCTCGAGGAGGTTCGTGTATGGTTGAAACTCTGAAATTTTCTTGATAGGATAGTTGACTCCATTCAAGAATATTTCCATCGTTTTCTCTTCATCTTCCGTGATGTTGGCTCTTATCATGGCAATCTCCATTTCCTTGTAGTACTCTTCAACAGACTTGGTGCCTTGCTTGAGGAGTTGCAACTTCTTGAACAAGTCACGGTTGTAGTATGTTGGCACAAAACGCGCTTTCATGACATCCTTCATTTGGTTCCAAGTGATGGGTTGTTCGACTTTTGCTTCTCACCTTTCAATGATTTGCTCCCACCAAATAAGAACATAGTCTTGGAACTCAAGGGATGACATCGCGGTCTTCTTCTCTTCGTCATAGTTGTGGAGTCGTAAGATCTTGTCAGGTTTCAATGCCCATGAGAGATAATCTTCGGGATCGATGCTTCCGGAGAACTGTGACATTGTGAGCTTGAGCTTGCCATATCGGTGCTCTTCATTGTTTGCTTGCCTATTGATAGGGCGTTCTTGATGTGGAGGATTGTTGACCTCAAACGGCTCTTGGCGTGGCTGATGCTAATTGTCTTGTTGCTCTTGCCGAACTTGTGGTTCTGTTCGAGGTTGTTGTA
This sequence comes from Secale cereale, assembly GCA_902687465.1. Taxonomy (NCBI): domain Eukaryota; kingdom Viridiplantae; phylum Streptophyta; class Magnoliopsida; order Poales; family Poaceae; genus Secale; species Secale cereale. Next base: position 317,759,403 of record LR738712.1, on the reverse strand, counting down.
GTTCTTGTCGAGCTTGTTGATCTTGTCACGCTTGAGGAGGGGCTTGGCGTTGCTTTCTCACTTGATAGCACCTTCCTTGAACTTCATCTCAAAGTGCTTGTTCCTCTTGGCGAGTATGTCGATTGCGTGCGGCGCCGACACAATGTGAGTCACATAGTGCACCTTGCTCCTCAAGGGCTTGCTCTTCTCGCCGTTGTTGTTCTTGACGCTATGCCTCCGCATCTTGCTATTCTTGGTGTTGGTGCGCTCGCTCTTCTTGTTGTTGGCGTAGGCATTGCCGTTCTTGCGCTTGCTCAAATGTGGCTTGGTTTTAACGATGTCGACGTTCTTGCTATTCAAGTTGCCCTTGTGAACACTTGTTGTGAAGTGGATTCTAGTTTGCATGTTAGTCTTGGCGCGCTGCTTGACAAAGAATGTTTGATGTAGGTGTACTTGAGCCGGAGATGGAGTCGAAATGACGACTTGAGCGGCTCCGTCTTTGAGATGACGTAGAGGAAGAGTGTCGATTGATCATTAAATTCCTGATCTTGTACATTTAAGAAGACATGTTGGCACTGATGTGGTCGAAGTGTTCCTTTGTCCGCGCTTCGGAATGCCTCAAGTCGGTGGCGAGTATCTCAATTCACTCTTGCATAGCTTCATTCTCTTTATGTAGAGCTCGTTGAACACCAAATAAGTGAACCTTCATGACGTAGTTGTTCAATTCTCTAGGATCATCAAATAGTGGGTTCATATATATACTTGGCCTATCCATTATTGCAAGCAAGTATGTGAGTGGAAGAAGGAAAGAACTATACCAAATGTACCTTAACCGATATTGAGAGTGGATCAAAGATCACTCAATGATGTAACTAGGAAATAGCACAATTGGTATTGTATCTCATCGATATCTCACACCTACACAATAAAACCCTTTGGTGGAGTTTGGTTAGGATGGTGGACCAAAATATGCAATTGTTAGTAAGACTCAATGATGTTGAAAAAGTTTTAAAAAATTGCCAATGAAACAAGAAGACCAATAGCTATAAGTGGTACGCGGAAACACACACGCAAATAGATAAATGGGGATGTGCAAACCAAGGAATGAGTGGAAAATGTGGAATCGACAAAAAATGCTCTTGTTGTACACCACTAGAGAGACGCTAGCACGATTGCATAATAGGCGGATACGAGACTTGTGCACGACCTACTAGGCAAAAATGCAACGACTTCTATCCCAAGTATGCTATATGCTTGTTGTTTCTATGATATGATCCAAGATGATCGAGCATGACAATCTTAATGTTGCTATGGTTCTTGCTTAAAAGCTCTTTACTTATCTTTCCCTTGTGCTTAAAAGCTTGGTTGGCCCTTCCTTTTTGAGCTCTTTTGCTAGGGCACTTATGCAAAACTTCTCGAACCAAGATAGCAATTGTGTATATGCTATTACAACCTTGTGACACAAGAGCTGATGCCACGATACCAATATGATATATGATACCAAGATGATACCTAGATTTTGTATGCGATGCAATTGAAGCTCGTATCGATGATCACTAATGTGCACAAGTGTCATTGCCCGACAAATGCCTAGTCTCAATAGGAAAGCTACGCAAAATGGTCGATGAGGTTATCAATGCAAATGCAAGTATACAAGGTGTCGTCGATGTTACCATCCTTGTCGAGGTTGAGTGGTGATGTTGTCAATGTCGTTCCATTCCAAGTTAGCAGAAACAACCGAGGAAACGGAGAAACCACAACTCGAATGATCCAAGACAAACACGTGTCAAACTTGTTAGAGTTAGACAGGTAATTGATGATGGTTTGCTGAAAGCGGTTGGTGTTTCGGGGAAGGTATAGATGTATAGGAGTGTGTACGTGTAAGTGGAAGTGGAGCGGGGGTTGACAAAATTCAGTTTCGTCAGGAAACATTAGACGTCCGGTGGTGGTCGGCCGACCGGTTTTCATCGGACGTCTGGTGGCTGTCGGACGTCCGGTGCCTGGGCGATTTCGGGCACGGGATGAACTCTAGGGTTCATGGATGTAGTGGCCAAATTGGGAAAAAAGGGCGAATTTGTGTATGGAAATTGGGGAAAAGATGGGGGAAATCTAGATCCACTCGTGGCAAAGCAAATCCACGGATCAAATCCAACAGAACTTCATCATACCAACAAATCACAGAAAAAAACTGGGGCTATTTTTGTGGGGAATTTTTTGAAATTGGGGCAAAATCAACAAAACAAGCTTAGAAAACAAGGGTAGGGGCTCCAAATTCATGATCAACCAAGGCTCATGATACCAAGATGATGTAGGGTGGAGGCCCTAAGGCTGATACATGAAATGGAGGGAATCCCATGAAGAACACGATGAATACGGGGAAGAACGGAGAGAAAACACAAGGGAAAAACACTCAAGAACAAAGGGAACAATCACACATTGGCTAGATCGATGAACAACGTGAGTGACACAATGATCCAAACACAATAACAGACCACACAAAAGGTAGTATTCTTCGCGAGGAGGTCTTGGGGGTCTTCTCCGTGAGGAGGTCTTGAATCCGATGTGGATCTTCTCCGTAGGGAGGCCGCAGTCTCTTGTAGGAATAGAACCACTAAGATGAGCAAAGCTCTAGGTCTAAGATGAGAAAAGCTCCAGGTCTAAGATGATCTATCACAATGCTAACCCTATCTAGGAGGAGGAGGACTATATATAGTCTAGATCCACGAGTGGGTAAGTGATAGGTACATGGGCTTCGGCCTGATACACTATGCACAGACAGCCGTCGGACGTCCGACGGTTACAGGACGTCCGGTGGCTCGCGAGGGACCGGACGTCTGAGAATCGTCGGAAGTCCGATGTTTTGGTTCGAGTAGAGATGTGTCAGATGTCTGGTCGGGATCGGTCATCCGGTGCGTCGGTCGTCTGGCGGGGCACGTTCTTCCGATGTTTTGCTTCTGTCGTGGAGGCGTCGTTCATCCGGTGGGCGTCGGTCGTCTGAGCACTGGAGGGTGTCAGACGACAGGTCAGCATCGGACATCTGACCGCTGTAGATTTCGCTGGCTGGCACTTGGGCTGGATGGATCCTCCAGGCGTTGCACATCCGGTCCTCGTTAGTCGTCCGAGGGCACTGATCTTCAGGCAACTCCTTCTCTTGGTCCTTGTACTTGTTGTCCTCGCCGTCTTGTCCGTTTGATGTAGTTGCTCCATGGCTATCGTCTAAGTACCTGATCATGCATAGGGTTTCTCCCTTAGGTAGTAGCCATGTCTCATACTGAGAAACTGGTAGTTCAGAGAGGAGCGAGTTCACCTTATCTTCAATAGCCCTTGCTCGAGCTCTTGCCATATGTCCAAGTGGTGTCGTGGGAGATGTAGATATGTCCATGGGGATGCTCCTGGGATGCTTCGCATCAATAATTAAGTAACAATATGAGATATAGTAAAACTAAAAACACATATGATTTTTTGTGTTAGAGTGTAGTAGTGTTGTATTGCATAGTTGTTAGATGTAATATGCGAGAACGTGTAGAGATGTACTTTTGGAGGGCCTACAAAGAGAAATCTGTCATAAAGTGCATTCAAATATTTGTATTCATCTTCATAGCATTTTTTACTCATATCTAGAGTTTGTACGGTATATGTGAAATTATGAATAATTGTTCGCTCTCATGGAACTATTGCTGCAATAGTGGGGTGACATGCGTCAATTTAGACAGTGGCACATTGGCCTACTCGGATCCATATAGAGAGCGAGAGAAGAGACAAATACAGTGGCGGTCAGTGTATTTAAAGAAAAAAGCGTAATACAATTCAGACTTCAGAATACGCTCATTACGGTTAATATATACGTTTTGCGGTGATTATACAGTCACTTGCTCACCGTTCAACATCGAATTGCACTCTGTAGACCGGGCAAATAGTCTGCGTGGCACTTTGTTGATTGGTTAAATTGACCATGTTCCTTGTGGGTCCCACCTATTAGTTCGCAGAGGTATAATATAAGATAGACACAAATTTATGCAGGCGCGACATGACTCCAACCCGTGTGCGGGAACCACCTGGTTGTGTATGTGTCTGTTAGGGCCCGATGTGTGCACATGCATGTGTAGTTTGAGCACTTGAGTGTGAGCGTGTGTGTTAGTGGTGTGGTGTGTGCATGCATGCGTGCGTGCGTGTGTGCATATGAGTGTTGCGTGCGTGCGTGTGTGCGTGTGAGTGTTGCGTGGTTGTGTGTGTACATGTGTGTGTTGCATGCATGATGTTCGTGTACATGCGTGCATGTGTGTATAATCGCCACACTAGCTCCTGTATATTAAAACAGATGGCTCAACATACCAATACAAGGCCACCTTGTCCGTTGTGCCCATGGTCACGACTTCGAATACCCACCGTCCAATAATTTTTAATCGTTTGTTTTCATTCTTATACACACCGACAGGTGGGCCCTATGGTAGTGAGATAATGTGATGCAACACTAGATGTGCCACGTTGAGCATTTAACTGGTCAACTAGTCGTGTCTTCAACAAATACAGAGTTGTACAGTGAGCCTGTGGGTATAATAACCACAAGACGTAAATGGTGACTGTAATGAGTGGATTCCGAAGTCCAATTAACGTATCGTGCTTTCACTTAAAATACAGTGATCGTCAATGAATATATCATGAGAGAAAAATGAAACATGTGTGGATGTGCTGGGGGCGTACTTTTAGAGGGCCTAGATATATTTTTTGTGCGTACGTGAAAGGGGCGTAGAGGGGGGTGCGATGGAAACAGAAATGCTCTTCGTTTCTCTTTATTCTTAATAACTTTATATATAGTATAAAAATATAAAAATCGGCATTACGTAATAAATATCGTTGGGTGCACCATGTAATGCGAGTTAACTTTCATACTCCATATAACTTTGCAATGTTGTATATATGTAAAATTTCTAAAATAAAATTGTGGCCACACTTTGTGTGGTTTCTATTCAAAAGGAATGTTGTATGTGAAGAAAAAGTGGAGAGAAGGCTTTTTAGATCAATGTGGTATGTGATAAGGTGTACCATGTATGAATGTGTAGTTGACGTATTTGGCGAGGCCTAGAGAGGGTATGTCTATGTATTCAAGAGAGGCATGGATAGAGGGGCCGACGGTGGGGTTGGAGGCGATGAGGGAGAGATAACACGAGAAATAGGAGAGGTCGAGAGAGAGAGAGAGAGAGAGAGAGAGAGAGAGAGAGAGAGAGAGAGAGAGAGAGAGAGAGAG